>CM061919.1:41916313-42055668 GCA_031002005.1 Vandiemenella viatica | reverse complement strand
AAAAAAAGTATACAGTTCTTTGTCTCAGTTTTCCCGATTTGGAACATTTGCGTATTCTTCAAAGAAAAATAAATAAATTGGTGAATTTGTTTCAAACAAATTTGTTATGCTGCAAAAGCGAATATCAATAACGAAAAAAATATTAGAAAAAAGGTTGGCAGTGGGTGGTATGGAACTCGCAGGTATACACCGCCTTAACGGAACGTTTGAGCAGGCACTGTTCACTCGCAGCTTGTACACTTTTTAAACCCGGATTTCTCTTAAACGGAAGCCACCAGGCTTTAGGGCGAGAAATTTCCACACTGAAGACCTTTCAGGGAGTTTTTCTTTTGTTATGTATTTGCTTTTAGCTGTTGATCGTAGTAGACTAATGAGTTAAAGCTACTTCTAAGAAGCTTGAATCTTAGCTAATATGCCATTAAACTTGGTGCGCGAAAAGTTTCCTTTGTAAGTACGCTCCTCGTGCTCTCCAGCTGTTTTTATCACTGTAATCTTTGACGACAGGATTTTCCCCTTACTGCTTGTCCCATTATGCAACAAAGCAGTTCTTTCGATTCTTAAGGAGGCACGTTGCCAACTCACTCATAGACTCGGAAATACGGGAACCACCTCTGTTTATTAGCCGTAACCAACAAGTTAGAGTTTTGTGTCACTGCTACAGGTGGAAAAAACGAGTCCAAGGATGTTTGCCGACGCGGCAGCCAGAGCAATGACACAGCAGGACACGCGTTGCCAAGTCCTATGCAGCGGCTTGCCTCCACGCATATCTGCCCTTCACATTTCTACACCTTATTTCTCACAAGTCGGCTTCTTGCTATTACAGTCTTGCAGTATATAACAGTGTGAAATTGACCACAATCTGGATTTGCAGGCGGTACAGTAAGGAGAGAAAGTTGAAGACGACATCATGGCGGCATGAAACCAGAACTGTGTGCTGTATTTGTGACAGTTGAGCATTGAATGTGATCCGAGAGGAGCCAAAGAGTAGAGTTGACGAAGGTGATAGGTTTCAAGGGTGACAAGTGTTGGGGGGAGGAGGGGGGGGGGGGGGGAGGGCTCATCACGCATGATTTTCGGGAAAATTGTACCATCAATGCACACTGGAAGCCACAATGTCGACTTTTGCTCTTCCCTATTCGCACGACTACGGACTAAGTTTCCCGACCTCGGGAATGTAATCAGCGGTCTCACAGTGCAGCTGACATGAATTCTCATGGACAATGAAAAGTTTGACTTAATTTGTCAGCAGGAGGTTTTTTTTTTTTTTTTTTTTTAAAAGTACGAGTTGTCAACGTACCATTCTATGCTAGTTATAACTAATAAAAATTTATATGTTTTTCTGAAACATATGGCTGGTTAAAGATTTTCGTTTTAATAAATGTTTTTAATGACTCTCTCAATATAAGAAACTCTCCTCAGGCGATATAAAAAGGCAAAAAATAGTGTGTCTCGTTAGTTCATGATTGATATTTTCCAGAATATAGTTGAAGGAGTTCAAACTCATACGGAACTAGTAAAATAATTTTTCGCGATTGGTTCTTATAGCACATCAAAACTTGCCCTTCACCGGCCGTGGCAGCGTAGGGGCCTCGTAATGAAAGGGTCGCCGGTTCGAGTCTGGCCTGGGGCATGGGTGGTTTTAATTAAGTGTTGTGTGTTCGTCTCGTGTTGTCCACACTACAGTGTTCCACATCATTGAATGAGCGAAGTCTGATACAATAGTTAGAGCACCACAAACAAGTTGGAGCTGGCTAAATGGTCGCAATCCATTAAAAAACCATTCCGTTTTTTTAAATGTTATCTTTGTTTCATGAATAAACTCCTAATTTCAATCATGTAAAACAACCGATTCATCTTTTCAAAACGCTCGAATGCAAAAAAAGTTATAAATACGAAATAAATAAATCAAAATTCGCGGCAACAAAAAGAACCTCCCGTTACAGACAAACGACACCGACAAGTAAACTCAGGTCGTGCGATTAAGTCATCCGTTATCTGATAGTTATAAAGTGCAAGCTGAAATTCTAGAGATTAAAGAAGTAATACAAGCATAACAGACTGGAACTGAATAAAATGAAACAATCTAACACAAGAGAAACATTTACAGAAATGGTAAATGTGGATCTAAGAAGTAACTCTGCAAGGAGTTCAACTGAGGATGAATGGAATGCGTTAAAGACCGAAATAATGAAAGCTTGTAAAGAAACATTAGACTTTAGGGAACAAGCCACCCGAAAACCTTGAACCACAGATTAAATTTTGGAGGTGGTGGATCAGAGGAGAAAGCACAAAAATGCTCAGGATGAAGCAAGAAGAGCAATACAGACAATTTAGAAATCAAATAAACAGCAAATGCAGAGAAGCAAAAGAAAGATGGCTGCAAGAAAAGTGCGGAGAAGTAGAAAAGGAAATCGTCGTAGCTAAAACAGATGTGGCATATAGGAAGATCAAACAAAATTTTGGAGAGATGAAGAAATGAGGTACAAACATTAAAGTCGCCTATGGGAAACCTCTTCTAAGCTCAGACGATAGAGATAATCGATGGAAGGAATTAATAGAGAAACTGTATGAGGGAGATGATTTGAACAACAGTGCATTAGAAAAAGAAGTTTATGTCGACATTGATGACTTAGGTGATCCTTTTTGAGGACAGAATTGATAAAGCTCTTGAATGATTTGAAATCAAATAAGGCAGTTGGAATTGATGAGATCCCTGCAGAACTTCTTAAATCTCCTAGGAGAGGAAAGGAATCGAAAGATTATTCAAGCTGATATCAAAACAGGAGAAATTCCAACTGATTTTAATAAAAATATCATCTTCACACTTCCAAAGAAAGCACAAGCCGACAAATGTGAGAATTATCGCACCATTAGTCTAACATCACATGCTTCAAAATTACTGACCAGAATAATATACAGAAGAATGGAAAAGTGTAGTAGAAGAGATAGTAGGTGAAGATCAGTTTGGGTTTAGGAAAAATCGCGGTACAAGAGAAGCAATTCTGTCTTTAAGATTAATACTTGAAGGGCGGATCAAGAAAAACAAAGATACTTTTATGGCGTTTGTTGATTTAGAAAAAGCTTTTGATAATGTTAGGTGGGACAAGATGTTCAAAATTTTAAAGAAGTCAGGTCTAAAGTATCGAGATAGAAGAATACTGTTATAAACTATATAAGAATCAAGTGGCTATAATAAAAGTAGAGAATCACGAGAGACACGCATCAGTTAAAAAGTGTGTGAGACAAGTGTGTAGTCTATCCCCATTAATATTCAACTTGTATGTAGAAGAAGCAATAGAAGGAAGTGAAAGAAAGATTTAAATGTGGCAAGAGTTCAAGGAGAAAAAATCAGTATGCTACGATTTGCTGACATGATGTTGTCTTGTTAGCAGAACAGGTTGAAGATATTGAGAAGTTACTGACTGTTATGAACAAACTACAGAAGGAAGATTTTGGACTAAACATAAACCAAAGCAAGACAATAGTGATAAAATGTAGCAGAAATGATACCAATAATATTAGATTCAAGAAAAAAAAATAGCGTCGAATCCGATAGAAGAAGTTAGTGAATTTTGCTACTTAGGAAGGAAAATTACAACCGATGGCGGAAGCAGGGATGATGTTAAAAGCAAAATAGTACTAACAAAAAGAGCCTACATGAAAAAGAGAAATCTTTTAGTTTCAAATATTGATCTAGGACTCGCACAGCACAGCACTTTACGAAGCGAAACATGGACTTTACCAGAAAGAAGTAAAATTGAAGCATTTTATGT
The DNA here is from genome assembly GCA_031002005.1 of Vandiemenella viatica. NCBI lineage: Eukaryota > Metazoa > Arthropoda > Insecta > Orthoptera > Morabidae > Vandiemenella > Vandiemenella viatica. Next base: position 42,051,895 of record CM061919.1, on the reverse strand, counting down.
GGTGCTATAGGAGGATGCTGAAATTTAAGTGGACGGATAAAGTACGAAACGAACGTGCTTTGTAAATGATGCGCAGGAAGAAGTTTGAGGTAGAGTTTACAGAAAGAAGAGACAGGTAGGTCATATTTTGAGACATGCAGGACTGGTTAACTTATTAGCGTAGGGAACGGTCGAAGGTAAAATTGCAGAGAATATACGAAGCCGATATTGAGGACTTGTGTTGTAGTGGGTTTGTTGAGATGAAAAGGTGAGCGCGGGATAGGAAAGAAAGGAGGATTGCATCAAACCAGTCGGGAGGTGATGACAGCACAAAAAAAAGAGTCGTCTGTAGTCGGTCGTATGACCAGCTCTAGATGCCGGGAGAAGTATTCTGTCGATTTCATTAAGTAAGTGAACTATCAACTCTTTCTAAATGCCGAACATCTGATATGCGAAATGGAAAGACGTCTGTCGCCAGGAACGTCCTTGATCGCGCTGTGAAAGTTTGATGCCAGAGATGGCAGACGGCGACCAGGCTCAGTCCTGAACCCTAAAAAGCCCTCTCATTTAACCCTTTTTACACCACTACTGGATAACATTGACGATCTGGAAACGAAACCGTAACACGTGACAAAAAGTGTGCGATGGGTTTGGATACAGAAGAGATGTCGTTGGAGTTTTTAGTGAATTTATGGTATTTACAGGGCTACGATGTTATATTTCATTTATGGGTTAAACAAGCTTCTAACTTTTTTGCTATGTAAATATAGCCTTTCAGACTGGGTGTTATCTTCTGTAAAGAGGCTTTATATTAGAACGGCTTTTTTCCGGAGTGAACTGATCAATCTGGTATTCAAATTGCTGCCCACATTATTCCAGGCGTCTGGCAATGATATGTACTGTAAGACGGAAGCATCAAACTCTCGCGTTCACAAGGGCAAAAGAGATGTGTGAAGCAACAAATCATCTTCACAATATGCATACACCGAAAATGCTTTCTCGTCAGATTTACAGGGAAGAAGTGTCAAACGTGTGCCAGACGAAATGAACAGACTGCACGCGCTCGAGGCTATATTCGGCGTCACTTGTTGGCAGGCTCGACTCAAGGACACCTGCCACACGCATAAGCACCGCACACAATCCTTCCCACACCGCGGCAATATTATCTCCACGTGCTTAACGAGTTCAACCTTTACGACAGGTAAGTCTCTCTACTAAAGGTCATCTACTATCGTTGCGAGCTAGATAAGTGTTTCTCGGTTAATGTACCGTACAACCACAATCAACTGCGAGGGCATAAATTGTTAGAGACTCCCCCACCCCCACAAAAAAAAACATCATAAAATTAAACAAACTTACTGGCGAAAGGTGTTTGAAAAGATTTAATTCCTAGCACAATAGCTTTTGTACAAGTTAACAGAAACAGCTGAGCTCATGTTGAAATAAAACGATATTTTCAACCAGTGAGGCCAGAGAAAAAGAAAGATCTTGAAGATGAATAAACTCTCTGAAATATTATTTAAGTGTGCAGACCAGTGAAATCTTGCTGCGATAAATGAGATCGTAAGCGTAATGAAAAGAATAACGAGATTAGCAGAACACGGGGTCATTGCCTCGGCGGCCACGGTTTCGAGTCCAGTTTTTTCGAATGAAACCAGATGCGCTGAAGAGGAGCAAAGTACGGTGTGCAGGAACCGGTTCTACGTTCCCACAGGATCTCACGATTCGACTTAGAGAAAAATAAACACAAGTCAGTCCAGTCACAGCCATAATGTTACTTCAGACCGCGACATTCGCTGCATTCCAACAAACCATTTCTCGGCGCTGCCTTACCACAGCGACTCTTGGTAGACAGGGCACAGACATTTGCGTGCGTCTCCCCCCCCCCCCTTCCCCCATTTAGAAGTAAAAGATGATGGTAAATTTTTGAGATATGAGATTGCCCGTAGAGATTTATGTTATTTAGATTGTAATATAGAGGAATTATTAAAATGAAGTGGAAAGACCAAGAAGCAAATTGAATATGTTTCAAAAATCAGTCTCGCAGAGAAGGGAGGATCGATAGTGACGGAGTACTTGAAGGGAAGGGCTTAAGAAACACAGTAGCCAGTAATTGAGTATGTAGAAAGGACATGTCGAGACTGGGATTCAGCTTAGGATGGCAAGAGGAACCTCCTAAAATTATTTGAACCTCGTACGAGTTGTAAGATTTGGTGACCATTGTTCTGAATGGAATACGAATAGAGAAAAAATGCTTCCTCATTTGTAACAGACACAGAGTGGGCGGCAAATCGTACATCTAAGCAAACAAAACCTAAGTTGCGGTGAAAAGTTGTTCGATTTTAATTACATGTTCGTACATCATTCTTACGTCGCGAAATAAAGTGATTTTTCAAAATGTAGTATGAAACGCTAATTTGTTTGCAAGGTTTCGAAGTCAACCACATTTTCGTTAATTTCGTGTTTCGTAGCCAGCAGATAGCTTTCTCGAGCCTTCAAGTTTAGAACTCTATACAACCATTGCAATGTACAAAATGCAACAGTAGTGCTTATACCTCTATCCAGATCTATTATTCCTTTAACTGGTCGAAGACAAACAACAGAATGACATTCTCAGATGGCACCTGTAGCTTCGCTAATTGAGTTTTCTAGCACTTAAAGGGTCGCACCTTGGCAATACAAATGACACCATCTACGACTAACTCTGCCATTATGAATAAAGACTGGAAAATGTTTAGTACTCAAATAGTCTTCAATATGTAAGCAGCTGTCTTGTAAACAGTAGCAGTATGATACAGTTACGAAATAAAGCGTGTGTCTGATGATTGCAACCGCAAGAAATACCTGATCGACGGCGGACTACCGATGAATTGGGATTAATGTTCATCATTGAAAATGGAGAATTTCAAAGCCGAAAGTGACCACAGCAAATAAGTGACTAAACATGAAAAATGGTACCACAAATAACACGGCCTCGGTCGCAATGTCGTGCATGCGTGGCGAGTTTGTCGTTCGCTGGCAAGGCAAGGACGCTATTATAAGCGTTAACATTGTCGGATAAATTAGAGATAACAGACGTACGTCGAATTAGGTCAATGACTGATCTCATGAAATGGGCAAGATGGAGTGGCCCATGTCCTCTCGACCATCGGTTGTGAACAATGAGATCAGGCCTTGCTCCAAAATCAAAAATACTTTGTTGGTGGTCGTCGATTGCACAAAAATCATTAAGCTTGGTTCAAATCATAGGCGGCAAATTTCTAGAACGAACGCTTGGGGCCTCGCTATGAAAAGTAGTGTATGGCGTTTTCTTCAAATAGTGATAAAAATATTTTATAACTGTATATTTTGAACCAATAATTAAACCCATCAGCCATAGCGACTATGGTCTGAAACTAAGACTGTGCAGCAAGTCTAAATAAAAAATGCTTTCCTTCATTAAGGAGCAAGAAAACTCGCTAGTATTAGGACACGCAGCTGCTTCAGGGCAGACAGTTACACTGTGACGTGTCGGTGAAATACAAATCAGTTCCGCAACAGCAGCCTTGGTAAGGCGCAGTCCCACATCAAGCGTAATGGATGCGGATACGCGAGGCGCATGCGCGATCACGCAAGCCTCGAGTAATATTCCAGATAGTTCAAACGCGCACACGCAACTAGTTAGGCGCGGTGACCTTGACGTAATTAACCGTCAAGTGTCACAGCACCCCCGTTAAAAGTGTAGCATCCATCGCAGGTCTCACTGACAACTAACGCACCAGATCCATTTGCAGGACACAGTATCCTTGAAGACAAAACAGATACTACTTAGGATTCAAGAAAATAGTTTGAGTGTTAACGTACTACTGCGAGTTCAACGAAGACAAAATGGCTGCTTACTCGCCAATTCTTGAAGTCATCCTGGGTACGAAAGAAATAACCTTGAGCAAGTTTCGAATGAAGAAAGATACCGACTGGCGTCAGGACACACATCACTGTTGTCACTCAACACTCGCTGGAAGACAGACCACCTGGCTGGGAGAGGTGACGTGGCACACTAGGTACCTAGCACGGGAGCAGATTCTTACCGGCGACCGTCGGCACGGGGTTAATCCTGGCTGTCGACGTCAGATCCAGTGTTCTGGCGTCAAGGTCACGTTCGCGTAGCACCACTAGCTCTCTCTCGCGGCAGCACTAACGTTCCGTGGCGTGCACACGGCCTCACGCCACGCGCTCACACAAAGAACTGGACCCGGCCGCCTAGGCGAGGCGACAGCCCGGCCGAGCGACGGTGGCGCCGCGCCGCGCCGCGCCGCCGCACTAGCGCGCGCCTGAGTCACGGCGCGGCGCGGCGGGGGCGGCCGCTGTAAACACGCGCGGCGCGTCACTGCGGAATGCCTGCACCCAGCCGTGCCGCTGGCCGATTAACGTCTCACGGTATCTGCGACATTCTTCAACACGTATTGCTATCCTGACAACCTGCCGAAAAGGTAATCTGGTAATCTTCTCCACTAGATCCATCCAGCCCTCAGCTTTCCCTTCCACAATAAATCTCTCCAAATTTTCACGTTTTCTACGTACTACCTGTCTAAAGAATTTGAAAATTCTCTGGCTGACTCAGGAATAAAGATTTTTGGAGACTTTCAGTTCCTGTTATTTAAGTCTCTGGCAGCATTCTACGTCAACTCCATATCTCAACGGCATCGATCAGAGTCCTAAGAGCTAAGTCTTCCAGCCAGGCAGATCTTTGCGCATTTGTTCAGCCAGGTTTGGAATATCTTGTTGAAGGCAACTTGCCTTAAGCCGATTCATTTCTTTCTCGGAGTTCTGTGTGTCATGGATGGTTGATCCAAGGTCAAAAGACTCGACGATTTCCTCTGCTTCTCTTAAATAATCTAGGAGCTGTACCTGTGTTGCTCGATTAGTTACTTCGCAAGAGACGGTATTGTGTGCATCCCTGTCCACTGGAATACACAACCTTTCAGTGAGGTTATGTCACTGGTTACGGAGCGTCCATAAACCACGTAGCTCCATTTTGGCTTCCAGTGAACCCCCCTCCTCCCACCCACGTAACCCGACGTGGATTTTGTCGTTACCCCCCCCCCCCACCCCCCACGTAGCAACAAAACATTTTGTACCCTTTTCTCTTGCCAGACTATTGTAAATTACATACGAAGATAATTAAATGAAGTAAATATATATTCACATGTTGCTGTGTGTTCTGTACCTCATTTTAACTGTGAAAAATAATATCAATGGAAAACTACGTGGCCTGGCTCGGAAACCCCTCCCCCCCTCACCTCCCACGTAGCTCAGCGTAGCTTTTCAGCCAACGCCTCGCCCCCCCCCCTTTCTAGAGCAAGCCACGTAGTTTTTGGACGCTCCATTACTACAAACGATCTATTTGGGCTTAGCGCTGTGACCGGCAGCCTAGGGCGTAGTACAGCAGGGGTCGCCGTTACGATTCTTGTCTGGGGCATGGGTTGGTTTAGTTAAGTATTGCCGTACTGTCTTGTACATCAGAAAATGAGGTATAGTAAACACTTTAAGATTCAAGTACAACTGAAGTGCATGATATACATCAATCCATAAAATAAAAATGCCAAATGCCATAAATAAAAACTGCTCAGACTTTCTAGTTTTAAGTACCCAAAGATAAGCGCAACCTGTAAAGAGCCCCACACACGTGCAGGAAATCCTCAAGGTTTGGACTGAACAGTCGGGGCCTTAGGGCATTCCGGAACGCGTGTGGCTGCTCGGGCCATATAATCCTCACCATCAAGGGTCTTACTGGCTCAAGGCCGAGGCCGAGGATTCCCTGCGAGATCCCTGTGTGTAGCAGTTTTATTTCTCAGTTTTATCTGTACAGTTTTGATTTCGTGATGTCCTGTGTAGCTGAAGAGTATCTTAAAATGTGTGGGAGTGAGCCTTGTGTGTGGTACCTAAAATACATCAAATATTATGAGAAGCTGACAACTACAAGCTGGCAGCAATACTGAAGGGTAATGAATCGAATACCACAAAAGAATATATATTTAAAAAATCAACAAGAAAAAAAGTGCCTGGAAAACGGAAAAGAAAAAAAATAAGGATTAAATCAAGTCGGAGCTTGTTCCATTTGCAAGTCAAAGTTGTGGTACTTTAATTTCTTGAAACACGCGCCCATCTTTTTATAAATTTCATGTGAAAACTACTGACCCAGTTTGAATCGAGTTTTCAGGAAAACATAGGGTTTAACCCGAAGTTACATGTAATTAACATTTAATTTTAATTTAATTAACCTTTCAACCCCGCATCTACGACTTTACATTGTCAAATTTGAATGGGATTTTAACCGTAGTTCTTCTTTGCGCTTACGGCTTTCATAATTTTTTGATGCAAAGCTACAATAATATATTTCCATATAAACTGTTATTCTAGACTTGATAATAATTGATGTGGACTTAAAACACCAAACTATATCAGAAAATCACATTAATTAATGAAACACGGAGAGTTGATATAAGAAGTAAACATGGTACGTATTATCGTTAGCTTTATTGTGGTTGTCTACAAATTGTTTTCAAGGGAAATGACAAATAATTCCCAAAGAAATTACAGTACTTTTAATCATTGCTGAGCGTGGCCTGAGGTTTACGTGGGTCCTCCGACGAGTGAGCAAGCCGCAGTGTCGCCGTGAAATTCCTTCGTAACAGACAAAGTTACCAATTAAAACAGATGTAAATAAGATTCTACGACCATCGTCAAATAATAATGAAAGCCTTCGTGAAAACCCTTTCCTTCTGAAAGAAGATTTGTAGGATAGTATTTTCTCATTTTGAGAATCACTCCTTTCACCATGCATCAATAATGCGGCTTTTTTTTTTTTTTTTTTTTTTTTTTTTTTTTTTTGCGCGAGTTTAAAAGCTACTTGTCGCAATTAATAAACTTCCACCAACACCTGATCATCATCGGCTGTTGGCATCGTTATGCTAGGACTGAGAAAGGCTTGATCATTTCGTGTTCCACGTGTGAGTAGGGCGACATGGATGAAAACCTTGAGGTCTGGCCTGCAGTCTTCCTTTGAGGCCCGGCCTGCACGTGTATACGTGTATGGCTACCTTAAGGAACGAATGAGGCAACATGATGTTCTATAGTATCAGTGGACTGACCTAACCCCATCTTTTTCTTCAGTATAACATGTTGGAGTAAATTTAAACCAAAACTACGTTGCACGGAATCTAAAGGTGATTGAGGGTTCTGGTCTAGACCAAGTAACCGTATCTGGCTGAAATAAGGACTTGACCTGTAATTGACCGTAATTGCAAAATTTAAAGAATTTTTATTGTATTTGAAAGAACTTAGAAGTATTAAAAAGCGACAAGGGCGACACCAGTGTATAGTTTTTTTTATTTATTTTTTATTTTAAGGTAACAATCTGGTGTGTCTGAGATGCGAATTTGACATGTATCTGAAGCTAACAGTACGCAAAATTTGAAGAATATCTGGTAACTTTGAAGGGAGTTCAGAGTAGGAGTGACACACTGGTGGCGGCCCAACCGTGATAACATTATGCTAATGAACTGTTCCGCCCCCGGCCGACGGCTTTGACTAGCGCACTTTTGCGTCATTAACTTGAATCACGTTGTACTCCGCATTTTTCAAGAGTCTGTCGCTATGCAGTGTGTAGCAACAGTGGAGGGAACCACGTTGGCAGCTACGAGGGCTGTATCGCATACAAAATGGCTCTGAATTGACTTCGAGGCACCACAACATCTCAACAACACAAACATGAAGACAAGGAACCTCTGGTCTCCAGTAGAACAGCCGAGAACAAATTACAAACAACTAACCATTACCACCAAAGACAAGAAAAAACGAATAGGGAACCTTATAAGCCGGTCAGTCGGCGCAAGGATGGAAACTCCTTTGCTGCCTCCATTGGAGCAGCGCTCAGCACCTCTTCAGAACATAAAAGTATCAAGTCTACAGCCATATCCGCACTCAATACCAACATGACAGCCCCAGATTCGACACCCCAAACCAACTCATCGGCAGCCGCCCAGTTATCAACCTCACCGCCGCAACGTCTCCCCCCCTCCCCCTGTTGACTAGAGCGGAATGCCGGCCTTGAAAGGCTCTTCAACAAGGTCGATAGAATCTTCAACATCTTATTAGGCCTCATCGAAAAGATGAATCACTTGCCTGCAGAGATCCAGGAAGCAGTGATGACGGCCTTAGCAATGCAAACACATTTAACCATGGATAAGCCATATATATATATATCTATATCTATAAAACGAAATCCGGATATATTTGAAATATAAAAACTCGGAAACTACAGAGTAGATTTCGATGGGGTTTTCACCGTTTTAAAGCTTAGAATCTCAATTGAAGTGTTTGGAATGTCTTATGCTCCTATGCTCCAACGTAACATAACGTAGGTGTGGTAAATGAAAATCTTAACGTACAGCCCGAAGCAAAAAATAAAAGAAATACGATGCATACTTCATACATCGTAAAAAAATAATAGCCATGTTATCCCATGTAACGTTTACTTTATTAAATTTTGTTTTTTAGTCTTTAAACCCCATACATAGTTATATCGAATGCGAAGAGGAAACTACGTAAAGTCGAAAATATTTAAATTAATTTTAATAATACAATGAACAAAATCTTTCGATATCTTCTTTGTTTCTTGATGTTACTATCTGAGGCCGCACTGCTACAATCTTTGACGTAGTGAAATTTTAATAGGTGTGTTAAGTAATGCATATTTGATGGTTTTTAACATGAAATTGAGCTGTTTAAAACTTTTAGTGAAGTACCATCCGAAAAATGTATTGATTTTTGAAATTACTGTCTCTGGATGCGAATTAAATTCTCGCTGTAAGTAATGCACGGCTTTGAACATGAAATTGAACTGTTAAAAACCTTTAGTGTTGACATAGTGTTACTTTTTTTTGTAATTTATTGATGAGCGATTCTGTCTTTACTATATTTCCTGAAAAAAACATTGTTTCTATTGCTGCACGAATTGTTGTGGTTATTATGATAAAACTTAGTACACATGTTCCTGATATCATGGCTAAAAATATTACAGTAATAAATCAACCTCAACCCCATCTCTTTCCTGCTACACAGGGGGTTAGCCGTTTAAATACGTATAGAAGAATGAAGCGACTGACATAAAATTCACAAGTGCAAAATACTGGCAGTTCTATCATTATCGTGACGCCAAAATCTGATGATAAACTCTTATAGAACTCGGCGAAAACAATTTAAAATAAAGAATAACAGTTCTTGATATCTCACTTGGTTTTCAAGATTTAACATGTCAAAAATCAGTTATAGTTCCTTGTGCTTTTGGTGACGTTTCTTCTGGTCCAGGCTGTATTTCAACCAAACAACAACCACTAGGAAGAAAATAAAACACCTATAGTGCTTTTCCACCTTGTAGATATAGTGGTTTGATGATGCAATATCTCGAGAACTAAGCGAGATATCAAAAACATTTATACTTTATTTTCGATTTGTCTCACCAAGTTACATACGAATTTATTATTAAATTTGGCTAAGGCAAATTTTTATTCTGGTCCAGGCTGCATTTAAACCTAACCACGTCAATTTTGAAATACGATATCTCGAGAACTAAGCGAGATATCAAATATATATATATACTTTCAATTTGACTCATCGAGTTACATAGGATTCCATCATCAAATTGCAGTTCCACGGTTATTGTAGAATTCCCAAAAAACTTACCTCTGTTATGAGCTTCAATATTCACTGTGTGTGTAAATCAATCTAGATCATAACGGGCAACGCTGGGTGCTCTGCTAGTATATATATAATGTTTAATGTGTAATGGTAAAAGAAGAACCTATGCAAATAGACAGTTTATTAATTAGAAGTATGAAAATACATAGACAATTGCTGATTTTGGTGTGAATTAGAATGATGGTAACCTACTCCAGTGTCAGGGTACTGATTCACAATTTTGTTCTTTACACTTATTCTAGTGCAACAATCATCACCTATGGCTTTGTAACAGAATCTAAAGCAATCACGGCAACATTTACAATATCTGCATATACAGAATAATATTATCATTACTATAATCCCTGTTCCAACATAGCTCCAAACTGGTATAGTGTCTAATGAAAATGAATCAAACACTGTTCTTTGTTGGTACTTGATTTCCTCTTCTAATTCGTCTAATTTATGTCCTGCTGCCGTTAGATCATCTTACTGACGAACCGCTGGTTCGACTGGTAAATATAGAGGTATTTCCGATATGTTTCTCTTTTTTTTGTTTACCATACAACAATCTATCTCCATATTCAAATTTGGAACTATATCATTGTCGGCACCTTTGATCTAATGATATGTTCTGACTGTATTAATATTTGTGCACCATATCCCTTACATTTAATTAAGAATTTGAGCTTTCCCGTACCCTTAATAATTACATCTGTGGGTTTATTCCCATTACATAAAACTGTGAGCCCTTCGTCCTTTGGCGCTTCAAAAAGCCATTCATTACCTTTTATTTGTGTCCATACACTTTCATTTAATGTAATATACTTCTGAATACAATCATTTGGGATTTTTACAATGGGTCGAAGCATCCTAGCTTCACATACTTCATGGTCGTATGTTGATAATAACACAAATGTTTGTTTACAAATGCTATGGTTAGGCTCTAACTTTTTGCATACTAACTGATCGTTGTCTAAGCTTGCTAATGTCGCTCTCACTATTGTAACTTGCTCTTTGGATAGTTTCAATAATTGTTTCTGTTCTTGCTCTAACAAATTGATTTTTGACTTAAAATACGAAGCACCATCTTCATCTAAAGTTCCAAATATGACCTTACTGAGTTCACCTACAAAATTAAGTATCCCTCTTTTTCTTCTGTTCTGTTCATGTCTAGCTAGTTGCCAAATTGGGCCTTGTGAGGCTTCTATTTTGCTTACATGGTATTCTAACGCGTGTTTTGCACTAATACATTCTCCTGTACTTGCATTTGCTTTTGTAAATCTTTGATGGCAAAAATCAACTGCTCTTGACGCTGTATTCCGAATGGCTTCAAATTTATGTCTTATATCTTTTAGGTTAAAATAGCTCACTATTCTCCACGTAACAGTGTACAAACTTACTGTCCCTTTGTTGTCATAATACAGTCCCGGCGATGACTGAAATTTTGTTAATTGTAGATCCTGCTGTTGTATCGTTGTCGTTACACTCATGATCAGGATGGTCGCTACTACTCCCCAGGTTGCTGTCATTGTTCCTGCAATTTTAAAAGAACTCTTTTAGTCTGTTGGCATGCACCTTTGAATATTTATTTTTCTTTAATTGGATTACAACAATTGGTCCCTTAGTTTCAACTACTGTATATGGACCTCTCCATTGGCTGTCTAACTTTTTCGAACGGCCTCGCCTCACGCTCTCATCAAATAATAAAACTTTATCTCCTGGCCGAAATGTTACTGGATTTTGTGTCTTATCATAATTTTCCTTACTTTTTATTTTTGCTGGCGCCGTCGCTTCTCGTGCACATTGGTGCATAGCTCTTAACCTTTCCTTTAGTTCGATGACATAGTCGTCATAGTTGTATATTATCTCGGCTGGCTTCTTTTGTAGTACCCCTGGTATGTTACATACTCTTCCAAAAAAATAATTCATGAGGCGTATATCCTGTGGTGCTGTGGGGTGTTGTGTTGAAAACAAACACTGCATACGGGATCCAGGTGTCCCAATCTTTTTTACCTTTATTTATGTAATGTCGAAGCATCTCTGTCAGTGTACCTTGCGTTCTCTCTAACGCTCCATTCGCCTGCGGATGATAACTCGTGGTATGTATCTTCTCTATCCGCAATAATCTACATACTCGCTTCATTACATCACTCATAAAATTACTAACCATATCACTCAGTAAAATTGACGGTATTCCAAATATTAGAATTATTCGTTCTACTAGCACTCTCGCCACTGTGTTGGCATCTTGTTGCTCAGCTACTAAAAACTTTGTCAAGGCATCCTGAAATGTAAGAATATACTTATTTCCTTTTTCCGACTGTTCTAGTGGACCTACGATGTCTATATCGCATCTTTCAAATATGTGCTCTGGGGTTCTTGTAATCTCCATCTGCATCTTTGTCTTATTCTGGGTAATTTTATTCTTTTGGCAGCTTTCACAATGGCGAATGTACTGCTCAATGTCGGCTTTCATGCCTTTCCAGCTACAATATTTCTTAATTCGTTCCTATGTTCTGCCGATGCCTTGGTGCCCACCAATCGGTGATTCATGATACTGTATCTTCATCTTCTCTTCCTGAGTAAGTTCTTCCCCATTGTTTGCACCCGGTGATAATGTTTCCTTTTCATTTTCAGCTGTTGAGGTACCCCCTCTCTCATGTAATTGACTATCTCTTCATTTTAATTTTTCTCATTATTACAACTTATTTCGCCATCGATCTCCCTAATGTTCCGGATTCTTGAAAGAGCGTCCGCAACTTGATTTCTCTTGCCGCTTTTATGTACGATCTTGTAATCGTATTCTTCAAGCTTGAGCCGAAATTTCATTAATCTAGATGACGGGTCTGAAATACTATTTATCCACGTTAACGGTTTATGGTCCGTATATACTGTAAATTTCTTATCACATGAAATTTCTTCCTTAGCACCAAGCCTTGTGTGGTTTGTAACTCAACAACCACGGAAGCCTCTGTTTGAACTATATTGTTACTAATTCCCTTGATTCTAATTTTTTCTCTAGCATCACTTTTTCCTGTCTTGTGTATGCTATCTCTTTTTATTAGGATGTTTTGTGCCCCACTATCTACCAAGAATCTCATCGGATTGCTACTTGCATCCTCGCATTGCTTTGTCACATACTCATTTTTGTTCGTGCAGTCAACCTTATATACTTTATGGGCCTTGGCGTAATGTGACTGCCTCATTACGCCTCCTATCTTTTTTTCTTGCCATCCACGTGTCCTCACGGTACTCCCGAGCATAGTGCCCTTTTCGATTGCATTTGAAGCTCGTAATTTCATTTAGTTGTGTGCCCTGTGCTTTACCTTTAATAGGTTCTACACGCGCTGTTTCCTTGGTGCGTCCTTTAAATCCAATCTGCACTTCCCCTATTCCGATAGCATTTTCTTTCTGCAATTTCATTACTCTCTTTTCTAGTGCTCCATTCATCGTTTCGACTACTCTAACTCGTCTCTGTGTCTGACAATTCTTAGCTACATGTCCGTACTTCCACAATTGAAACAGGTTCCTTCTCTACTTTTTTCTACTTTCAGTGCTCTTAATGGCTGTCGCGATATCGGCTTCTCTTTCACCGAAGCTATCGCGCTTTCTTCAGTAGCCGCTATTTCTACAGCTTCGGAGAGTGTTATAGATTCTCCCCTCGCCCGTACAATCGTTTTAAATCGATCATCATATAATCCCTGAATGAAAACCGCTCATCCTAATTTTAACACACTGCTAATTTAGTTTCTGCCATAACGCTTTTTATGGCTTCCCTAAACTGATGCTGGAGGGCATCTATGCGCGAAAACCATTGCGCTATGCTCTCCTATGATTCTTGCCTACTAGCAAACATTTTACAGACATAATAATCTAATGTTCTCTTTCATCCATAGTTTTCCACTGATATGGCACGAACTGCCAGCCAAGTTGTAGTTAAGTCTCTTACAAGCCATTTGCTCCTAGCTGTCCCCACTATTCTAGCTATTACAAATTTTAACAAGATCTCTTGTTGCTCTGGTGCCACCAGCTCGAATGCGCTATCACCATTATCCGAAAACTCATTTAACTGCGTCTTATAGCCATCAAAAGAATGAGGGATTAATATTATAACTTCATTCAGACTAATATAATGCCTCTGAGATGATGACTGCGCACCCTGACTCCCTGACATTGCTTCGCTAGGCATGCTGTGCGTATTTTCTCACCTGCTGGAGTTGTTTTTACGTGAAGCTGGTGTTGTGGCGTGCGTCGCTCGCTTGGCTGCTGGCTGCGGCCGCCTGCTGATCCTTTGGCTCGCCCTGCCGTGGATGCTGCTGGCAGGATTCTTCCGCTTGTCGAGTGGCCCTCTCGTAATCGATCAGTGGATCTTCTGCCTATTTACTGCGCTACCTCCCTAAGTTGTCTTCCTTCTCCAAGCCGTCAGTCTTTACTGTAACTTTGGGCTGAACTTTTTCAGAAACTTCAAACACCTATTCCTCAAGTCTGTGGCCTTATACTGCCGTTATGCTGACCTTTGGCCAACCCTGGCTAACTTTCGGTCGGGAAGTATCTAACTGGGCTAACTCTGGCCAAACCCCACACTAACGACACCAAATTTTATACGCTAATGTTGCGTCTGGTTGGCTAAGTTCTTCCGCGAGCGGTTCGGAAGTTGGGAGCTTGATATTAAATCTGAGTGGGTTTGTCCACTTGGAAGTATAAATCTCAACTGCAAGTGGATGTCTAACTTCAAACTAGGGAACTCGGTGTGGAAAGGATCAGGTGAAATAAGTAGAAAAGCATGAACTTGAAGAGACAATGTTACAGCTCACGAAGCCCGACTAAGTTCTTATGGAGGTGCGCGTCCCAAAGTCTAAGTCCTACTTCTACGTTGAAGTATCGTTGATGGGAGTCGAACTACTGATGGCAGCTACCAAGCCCTGCTCTGGTCTGCTCTGCCATACTCTGCACTGCTGCGCCCTACTCGGCCCTACTCTCACGGCCCTGCTCCGCCCTACTCTCTTGCTGCTCCGCCCTACTCTGGCTGACAGTAGCCTAGCTACCTTCTTTTATATCTCTCGATGATGTCTTTGTGAACGTCTAACCTGTCTTCTCGATGCTTCTGCGGCATCCGTCACGTACGCCATCGGGTTTCTCCATTGTGTTAGATCACGTATTCTATCGGGTCCTTCCACTGCGTTGATCACGTAGACCTCTGTCGCCAAGCCCGACCTTATCACCTTCCGGTGTTTATTCTCTGTTGCTTCATAGGCAATCTCCGCCGGAGACCTTGTTTACACTTTGTGGACTATCTTGGCGTTGCTACACCGGCCAGCCTCCACTGTCCTATCACGTAGCCCTACGGCGCTTTCCTACGTATTACATTCACGTTGGCACAACTTATTGTACTTAAGTGATCCCGCGATTGTTTCGCGACCGGAGTTTTCACCACATCTGCACACACAAGTCACCTAACTCCCGTAAATTCCGAGGAGGATGTGCGATGAGATCTGACACCACGCTCAGTCACATCCCAGACATGTTCGACCGGGTTCAGATTTGGCGAGTTGGGAGGATCAGCACATCAATTGCAACTCGCCACTGTGTTTGTTCCTCGAAACACTCCATCACAATCCTGGCTTTTTGGAATGGCAAAATGCCAGTGTCGTTGGGAAACATGGTCGTCATGAAAGAGTATACGTGGCCTGCATCCAGAGTACGGTACTTACTGGCCTTGCACGTGCTCCACTGGACCCATGGATGCCCACGTGAATATTCCCCAGCCGTCGCTAGCTTGTCTCCGTCCCACCGTACAGGTGTCAAGAAGCTGTACCCCTGGAAAACAACGGACACCCTCCCTCCCATCGGTATGATGAAGAAGGTATCGGGATTCATCAGGCAATGGAACGCTCTTCCACTGCGCCAACGTTCAGTGACGATGGCCACGTGCTCATTTCAGTTGTAGTTGCTGATGCCATGGTGTTAACAATGGCACATGCATGGGTCGTCGGCTACCGGAACCCATCGTTAGGAGTATTCGGTGTACTGTGTCTGATATTAATTCCGCCACAATTCCCCGCCTGTCCTGTGGTCCCAGCGTATGACGCCCGACATCTGTAATGACGGGTGGTCACCCAACCCCTCGATGTTTGGACGTGCTTTCACCTTGGTTTTGCCACTTGTTGAAGACTCTCATCACAGCACTCCTTGAACACTCGACGAGTCGTGCAGTTTCCGAAATGCTCGTGCCGAGCCTCCGGGCGATCACAATCTGCCGTCGGTCAAACTCAGATAGATCTTGCGCCTTCCCTATTCTAAACACGGTTAGCACGCTCACTTATAGTACATGTACTGTGCGTGTGTTCCTTGGCAGGTGACGCTGCTATCGCCTGGACGAGTTTATATTGATAGTAAGTAGGCAGTCATAATGTTCTGGCTGATCAGTGCATATGGTACTCTCAGAAACCTACATAACGCCCTGAGCGGAGCTGTCCACATGATTAAGAATCTCTCTACCGAAACGAACAAAGTCACGTATAGTCATTACGAACTTTAAAATGAACAAAAGGTCGCAATTTTAAAATGAACACTAAGTGTGAGACAGTCGGTTATATGTCTGAGATTATATTTTTTTCATCCATATATTGTAATGTTGTTAAGTTAAGCCAATTCCAATCATTTTTCTTTTGATGATGTACTGTATTAGAAACACCAGAGATCTCTGACCATAATATTTTAAACATTACTGTGTGGACCAATAGTAAAATAAGGAATAGGGATAACATATTAGTGAAGGGAAAGATGGACTATCAAAACTATTAAAAGTAGTAGTAAATCAAATAGATGATAACAGAATTGAGTTCAGTACTAATAATATGGATGTAGGAGAGGAATATATAATATTAATAGACAGTATAGTCCAGGGTATTCAGGAAGTTAAGAAACCAGATAGATGGGTAAAGAATGTACCATGCCCTTGGTATTCAATGGAAATTAAGGTTAACATGGTAAAAAGGGACACAGCATATAGGAACCTCCTGTTAATCTATGAAATTGGAGATTGGATAAATGTAGAGGGGTCATGGAATGAATATAAAGAATGTAGAAATAAATTTGTAAATATATGGAGAAAAACAAAAACACAATTAAAAAAAGATATTCAACTAAAAGATGAACCTAAAAAGTTGTGAAAATACATTAAAGCTATGTATAAAATTAAGGAAAATACATTAAAATATGTAATATTCGGGGAAGAATATGTGTCTGAGTCAAAACAGGTAGCAAATAAATTAAATCAATATTTCATAGAAAGCGTTGAAGAACTGGTTAAAAGCATTCCAAAAACACAAGGATGTGAAATGGTACCAAAAATAGGAAATAAATGTCTTAGGAAATTTCAAGATATTACAAAACAGAAAGTGGAAAGTATAATAAGAGATTTTAGGAATATTATGGGATCCGATGAAATTAGTACTGATGTCATAAAGAGACTATGGCCTGTGATAGGAAATAAAATTGTCAAAAACTCATTAAAACAGAAAAAGATTCCAAAGGAATTAAAGACTTTTATTATTGTTCCAAATGCCAAAGTGAAGGGAAATGCTAAATGGTGACCTTAGACCTATAAATAATTAAACATTAATAAAAAAAAACAGAATCTCTGATATAATAAGTGTTACTAAATTATATTAAGGAAAATGACCTTTTAGCAGACTGTCAATCTGGGTTCAGAGGAAAAACATAGTTCAGAGACAGCAATTCAATTGGTAATAGATAATTGGTTAAACTTAATAGATAAGGGAGAAGCAATAGTAGTTGTATTCCTGGATTACAAAAGAGCTTTTGAGATTTTGAGATTGTTATTACAAAAATTAAATTAATTGTATAATATACAAGGGGATGTATATGAATGGTTGGAAGACTATTTGACAGGCAGGTACCGTACTAAAGGGTGAAATTTAATGACATTGTTTCTGAGGAAAGAGAAGTAAAGTATGGAGTGCCACAGGGAAGTAAATTGGGACCACTATTGTTCATACTATATATAAATGATCTCCCAGGGATACTTAAATATTGTAAAATTCTTCCACGGGGTGAGTGTGTCTGATATAGTGAAAATATTAAATTATGAGCTAAAAGGTGTTAGTTAATGGCTACGCTATAATTCACTAAGTTTAAATGTTTCAAAAACATAATGTATGTTAAAGGGGAAATATAGAACAAGAAAAGAGGTAGGAGAAACGCAGTCAATTTTAATAAATGGAACCAAAATAAATTGGGTTCAACAGTATAAGTATCTAGGAATAATTATTGATAACAAACAAAATTTCGAAGCTCATGCAGATTTTGTAAACAAAAAGTTGCAAGTAAAGTAAACATAATAAGTAAAGAAAGATATTGTCTACACCAGGAAAAGAACTATTGTTTAAGAGCATTGTGATGCCACATATAAGATACTGCTCCACAGTACTTATAATGGCAAGTAAGACAGAAATCAGAAAAAATTACAAACAAATATTAATAAGGGAATTAGAGGAGTTTTAAATAAAAGACATACAGGAAATGTGAGCAAAATGTTTCAAATGTTGGGCTATTTATATATTGAAAAAGAAATAGTAAGAGATGTGTTAACATTTACATTTAGATTGCAAAATAATGTCTTACCCACCAGGTATCTAAGTAGATTGGTAAAAAAAAAAAAAAAACTGTGATGTTCATAATTATGGGACTAGACAGGTCAACCATTCTCATGTGACTCATAAACAGGGTGTTACGGCTCAAAAGACTGTATTTTATAAAGCAATAGTCATATACAATAAATTACCACAAGAAATAAAGGATTCTGTATCTGTTGGAAGATTTAGAGAAAAAGTGGAAAGCTATGTGGTTTTGTAAAAATTGTCATATTGTAGTATTTTTTTGTTTTGTTATTATATAGCGTACATATAATTTTGTTAAATGTATTAGCCAGAATAAAGAATAATATACATTTAATGGTAAATGTGACCACTGCCTGTCGGTCACGTACTTTTCTATAATAAATGGCGAGGCTATGGCATCGTTTTAGATTTATCTACGCCTTTAATATCAACGTTCAACACCTCTTTCATCCATATATTATCAATAATTAATGAGATACAAAATAATTAATTATAATTAAATAATTAAAGTTATAACTTTTTAATTAGAAAGGGAACAACCCGTTTCATTGACGACCCAAGCGTGGTGATACTTCCGTTAAATATTTAGTCCTTTGGCTACTTAAAAGTAAATAGAGAGTAAATATAGTGCTAACAACAATTATATCTAGTGTTTTTAGTATTTCAGGTAAAGTTATGAATGTGGCGGCTGCAGCTATTGATTGAAATTTATTTACATCTGTGATGTTTGTTTATAATGGTCATTTTCTTATATTTTCAGAACAGATGCTGCGTGCATGGCCACGATAAAATTTATCGTGTATAAATGTAGGTTTTTCATTGGTGTTGGATGTTGGAATTTTGTTCATGTAATTGACAATACTTGTCGAATTTTATACGATATATTGTTATGTTTCGTTGCTTCAGCAACTGTTTTATTGTTTTTGGATATGATGCTGAACTGTTGCAATAGTTGAAGAGATTGTAATTTGTGAACCTAAAAGGTTCAATTCACTAACTTTGTGGAATTTGATTAATTATGGAGTATTTACACCATATTTTTGTGGTCTGCTAGGACACCGTGGGAAACAAAAGAATGTATAAAGACAGGCATTGAAATGACAGCATTACAAGCGAGAAAAATCAAGAGAGTTTCTTTTCAAATTTCCAAACAATGAAGGCACAGATAAACTTTGAAACTTAAATAATAAACCTGACCAGGGGCATGTTGATTTAAATAATAAATTTAACACGGGACTGAAGGGCTTAAAAGCGGAGGTCGTTAGCTGTTTGTCAACCAAAATAGATGCTACCAATAGGCGGTTAGATTTATCTGTAAAGAGACAGGACTATACATTTAGATGAAAACTGTCTAATTTTTAACTGAAAACCATTGCGGATATGGAGAATTTCAATACTAGAATAAATTCTCAGATATCTAACATATTGAAAAACTATGAACATTTGAACACCAGACACGGGCGTCTAGAGCTGGACAGTGTAACAATTTGTGACAGACTTGTTACATCCAACAATGCCATTGAACATTTACAAGGGGAAACGTGTATGAATACATGGAAACTATCCACTGTTATTCGCAAGGTGAAAGAGCATACTGACGAAAAGATATGTGAGTTGACGACGTATTCGACACCGTATCCGTTTTAAAGAAACAAAATGCAAATATGAAATCGTGTCAGGATCAGATCAAAGTTGGGAGTAGAAGCCACGATGAATTTGTTTACAACCATCACATACAACACTAAAGGAAGCAGATAGTAACACCTATTAACTGGTGAACGCAGTAGATTGGACACATTGCGAAACACAATGAATGGGCAGGCAAATCTGACACAGAGATAGAATACGCAGACAGTGTAAGGTGCATATCGTTGGGGAAGAACGTCGAGACCGTAAATATCTGAACGAATTTGCTAAAACACATGACACACAGGCATTCAGTCAACAGGGATACGTTAAGGGAGGGTTGTTCTGTGAAAGAGGGGAGACTGTTCCAGGTATAGATTGTGGATTGCTACGGGTCGCAAGGGCTGACCTATCAAGTTGCGAGTGACTCGCGTATCAAAGATATGTTTCTGAGGTCACTTAACTTCTCTGATGAAAACTAGAAGTCGCAAGTGTTACACGCTCAACTGTAGTGAATCATGGTGCCATAAAATAATCGGGAAAGAGAACAGGGTTCGATTCAAGGTTGAAGCAAGACATTTGTGTGTGAATAACAAGAAAACTTTGGACAGAAAATCTGCAAACAAAGTCAAAGATAAAAGAGAGATTTGCAGAGTTCTTGATAAATATAAGCGAGTGGTGAAACCTTTAGACAGGAAAGTCTAATATGACTTTTTTCCTTATGGCTTTACCCTCGTCGACGTCGAGGTCATTAGAGGCGGGATGGGACTGTGGACAAGGAACGGGAAGGAATTCGGCCACGGCCTTTTGAAGGAAGCATCCCAGCATTCGCCTGAGTGATTGGAGAAACCATGGAAAACCCAAATCTGGATGTCCTCCCGAATGCGATGCCAGAGCGTTAACCGCTCACCCACCACGCTCGGTTTTATGAAAAAGACGTAAGGAGGCAACAAGTCTTTTGATATGATCGCCCCGTTCCAATATATATAGTTTTCTCTGCACTTTGAGCAGAATGTCTTATAATCTTTATAGACATCCTACTCACTACTCAACGATTCAAATCGCCTACCGAAAAAAAACTTTTCTCTGCTTGCTTTGTTCTTCCTTCGAGCACCACGTGTCAAGCATTCTAAGCATTGTATATACGGTAAACCCGAGCTTAATCACATTTTTGCGTAACTGCTACGAGCGCATTGCACCCGATTTCGTTTAGGAGGCTCGGTTTACAGTCTGGTGCCAACGTTATTGTTATCAAACTCCCTTTATTGTTAACTTTCTTTTTTAAAATTACTGTTGTAATGAACGTTTCGATTAAACGTTTGTTGAAGACGATGGAAGATACTGGGGATGGCTGTAACGCTACGAATAGAGATATGATTCACACCCGATTCAACCTGCTGCCATGCATGGAAGTTTACGTTTAAAGTGATTAAATTTTTCAGTGAATAGTGATATTCTGGACGGTTCTATGGAGTGCTGTAATCGGATTGCACGACTGATCGCATTTTACTATAACGTGAACAACAACGCGATCTCTTTATGTCTTGCTGTTATTTTAGTTAATTGCCGCGTCGCTTATTTAATCTTCGGATGTACATATACATACGCGTACATCTGGAGTGTAACGTTTTTGGGAGAGACTATTCTAGCCTCTTCCAACCAAATGTGAACCTCTGCTTCATTTGATGCGCCCTGTTTGCAGGGAAGAGACTGGCGACCGATTACCCGAGTTGTATTTACAGAACAAGAAGAGCCGCGATCCCCTCGCAGCACATACTTAGGCTGGATCATCAGGGTAGAATACTCAAACAGGTATCTGAACGCATCGAAGAAAACCATATTGCGACAAAATTATACATTAGTTAACTGGAGAGTATCCTGTCAGGTGTAGACGCTGAAAAATGTATAAAGAATTAAAAATCTAAAGAAGCCGCTATGGTTGTAACTATTGTGTCACAGATGCGTTTCGAGATTACGCGTACGCTCTAGATACTGGTCTAAATTAGTATTAAATCCGGGTTGACTGTATTTCACTCACAATAGCCAAACTGAGAATGGTTGACATAAGGATACATTACTTAAAAGTTGACTTGGAGTACCGCCAAAACTTAATGGGCGTGTCAACAACTAAAGTAGGAATCATAAAGGCCAGAAATGTAATTCGACGAAAGTTACTAGAACTGAAAATGGTAAATTTTTAAAGTATTTATTACTGCCAGTGATGCATTCAATCGAAACCATTTTCTTGTTTCGGCAACATCAGCACAAGCAGTCTTCGAGTTTGATTAAACAACAGTTGAACTCCTTAAGTCGAAATATGAAAGCTTGTAATTTATTGTGACTTGTTAAAGAGAATGGTGACTGACTAGTAACTGTAAAATCCCCCTCCTCCACTCAATTATTGGTGACGATGTTATTGTACTCGGTGATAATGAATATCAAAGGGGCTAATGGACCTCTTTGTCTTTTAAAAATGCCCAAATATGCACCGCACAGGACTTGGTAAAACATTCTAAAATATTAAAACACACATGTTCGAACAGAGTTCATTACAACCCATACAGCAAAGTTGTGAAAAATATTCGCACCATAAGGTATAAAAAATAATCTCACTTGGGTTATCATCTTCTCCCCATGAAGGTGTATGTTTACTGGGAAGATCGGAATGAACTTCTTGAAAGACTGAAGTTACTTACAGCGTTAACAACACCTGGGCATACGGCACACTTTAACGAGATTTAATTATTAACTGGTGATCGCCCAGTTTCTTTCATGAAAGAGTAATAATCATTATTTGAATTTGTTATATTGTGTTTGGTGTGAGCATAGATATATACCCTGACGTCGTTAGCTGCGAGCGAGTACCAATACGTTATTAGCATGTGTTGTTTGGCTTAATTCTCTGCATTACCTATAAAATTAAAACGATACACTCCACGCGTGACTATGCTAATTTGAGCTTCTAATCTAACCATAGCATATGATGAAATGTATTTATCGATGGTTCATTTGAATTTAAAATATTCATTTTGACTTAAGGCCGGAAAACTGCTTTAGCTTTATGAAACATGAAGTAAATGCAGTCCTTTCACCTGAAGTGACTTCTGAATCTAAATATTTTTCATTGCGAAACCTGGATTGTAAATTCGAAACATCTACATCTACATATATACTCTGCAATTCACAAAATTGTGGGTGGCAGAGGGTGCTCAGCACCAAAGCTAATCTCTTTGCTGTGCGTTCCAATCCCTAATGGTACGAGGTAAGAATTTCGTGGAATGACATTCAGAGTAGTATATATTTGTCTTAGCTGGGACTTTTTTTGACCTTGAAGGTGGAGTGGGGGCCCTCCCCTCCCCCCGCCCCGCCGCGCCGCGCCGCCGCGAGATGGCAGCACTGTACGGCGGTAACCTGAATTTATCTGAGTATTCTGTGTAGCTTAGTCGAGCGCACACCCCCGCAGGCGACAACGGTTGTTGCTATTCCCAGCGCGCGCCACACATGACGCGTCGGAGAGCAACGGGATCCCGTTATACGGTATTCCTGGAGTGCGTAGTTTCCTAGCGCAGCGCTATTTCCGGGTGACGCGTTGGCTCCCGTTAGCCGCTATTCCTGGGGTGAGCGGACTGGGCATACTTTCCACAACACAATTTACCGTTCCGCTCCCGCAGGCGAACAGCGGAAGTATCACACGCCATTTTATTTTCAGCGCACAATTAGCGACGTCACAGGACACCGCTATCAAGAATAACATTAGGAAATCCGCTTGCTTGCTGTTAACGTTCGTTATGAAATTTCTTCCTAGTATTTTGTCATGTGTTATTGATATATTGAAGTATTTTAATTCTTTGATTGTTAAATTACCATAAATTAACTTCAAAAATTATTTATTTTCATAGTTTTTGGGCAAAACTTATTGTTTCCTTCTGCAAATACTATTATTTGGCACCAATAAGTCCTTACTTGAAAATCCCCCCCCCCCCTCATCTCTTTCTTATACCTCATACACATTTTGTAAGGTCATTTTCTTCTATGGATCTAACCGCCATTTTTTTACCACTCCAATTGTCTTATTGCTCTTAACATCACATTTAATGGAATTTTCGGTGATATTTATTGGCTATTTATTTCATCCCAACATCCTCATTACCAATGTGTTACTTATACACTCACAGAGATCTATTTCATCTGCTTCATGTCTTTCAATGATACCCAACGCGACTCTTGTGATATGGCACTTATAAACTATGTTCTCTCTCCATTTCTAGTATTTCATACTCGTGATAAGGGTACAAAACTATCCCGTCTTACTCAAGGAATATACTAAATTGCGCGGTAGGGGTTTAGTTAAATAATAAAAAAAATAATTTAGTGGTAAATCATACAGATTTATTGAAATTTTAAAATACATTTTATTGGATAATAATACATCATTCAGTACTTATAGTTTTATTTCATGTGCTTCATAGGCCTTTCTTGCCTTTACATACTGCCCCCCCCTTTTTTTTACCTACAGTAGTCAGCACCGAGCGTGGTGGGTGAGCTTTCGGGAGGACATGTGTTCGAATGTACGTCAGGCCATCATGATTATCGGTTTTCCATGGTTTCCTGAAATCACTCCTAGAAATAGCTTGATATGCTGGAAATACTGGTAATTTTGGAGTTAACTTGGGTATATTGTTTCTCTCGAAAACTGTCTCTTGGAAGTAATGTGTAATCATACACCAATGCATTCACATTTTATTAGTTACTATGTGGGGAAATATGGCCGATTCCGTATTGCTCGCTAATTAGCATACACCTTCTTTAATATTAAGGACGTTACATTCGCCGGGCATCCAAGTATGGCACGCAATATTATTTTCAGCGCAAAAGAATACATATGGTAATCACACAATTCTATTGACTGCTTTGTTATATGAGCCTAATTTTTTTTTCTGAACATGCAGCATACGCTATTTCGAGCGTATTATTACGGATTTTCTGGCGTGGAATGTGCGCGTCATGTTATACACTGCTAGATGGTACAAATGATAGATCCCTCAGCAATCGTTATTACCAAACCTATAATTTTCTTCCTAGGACCTTCGAGGAGCATTTTTTCATGTCTTATTGATATTTCGAATCATTATAATCAGTTAATTGTTTAGTTACCATAAAATTAACTTCTAAAACTAGTTTTTGGGGCAAAACATATTGTTGACTTCTGAAAAACAGTATTATTGGTTCAAATAACAAGTCCTGTTCGTTGTACATTATATAAGGTCATTTATTTGTAGCTGTCCATTTTTTTATACCCACTCCAAGTTGTCTTATTGCCCCAACACGCCTTTTGTGATATGTCGGTTTTAAACGCTGTTCTCTTTTTATTTCTAGTATTTCATACTCGTAATAAGAATACTATACTAATCCATCATACTCAAGGAATATAAAAAAATTGTTGGGTAGGGGATTCGTTAAATAAAAAACATAATTTCTTGATAAATGTTACAGATTTATTGAAATTTTAAAATACATTTTATTGCAATATAATACATCATTCAATACTTATGATTCCATGTGTGTCATAGGCCTCTCTTGCATTCACATCATGCCCCCCTTTTTTTACCTAAGTCTTCACTTAATATCCATTTATTGCCTTACACGTTATGAAATTCCATGCCAAAGCATGTATATCTTTAAACGTTGCTAATGTTTATGAGATGAGAAATGTATTTATGTGGGTGACACATACTCTCTGTCACAAATTGCTGTGAATAACATAGACATGCAACTTACGGGTGTATCTCAAACTCGAATGTCACGAGGGAAGAAAGAATTCAGTATAAACATCAAATCGCAGCATCTCGACAGTGGCTCAGTGGTTAAGGCGTCTGACCGGAGATAGAAAGGTCCTCGATTCGAATCCCTGTCTGGGCGGTGATTTTCATAAGCCCTTAACCCACCTTCACCTCTGGTACAGAACGCTTCTGTGGCTCGGATTCCACGTTAAACTGTTAGTCTCTTCTAAGGATAACAACTCTATGGTTGTGTACACTTTCAAAAGCAAAGATTCAAAACAGACGAAGGCCTAACGTGACCTAAACGAGCATTCATACTGCATTGAGGGGGTAGAGCAAACAGTCAGCCAGTCGGATGAACAATTTTAATATCACAATCGTCTCTTGTCTCTGAGCTCAACAAAGTTTTAGGAAGGATTTGGGTAGGGATAAGGCAAATGGATGTAGGTATGGGCACTGTAGGTGAAACACGAGTGGTAATTGTAAATAATATACAGCAAACAGTGAGAACAATACCTGATGAGGATATGTACACACTTTTTCTATAGTTTCATTAACCCTGGAACCAGAAAAAATCCATCAGTAACAGCTACCAGGTACCACACCTGTTCACATTAGTATCGCCTCGCCTCTCACACACATCAGCCATCTTTGCCATCTAGTAGCATGTGCGCAAGTATGAAACTGTTCACATCAGCATCATCTCATATCACCCTACATGACAACAAGCCATCTAGTAACATGTGCCCCTAGTACCACAATGGCATGAGTAGATTCAAGAGCATTTCTTAACACAGGTTGCAATGTCGTACTTTTGATGCTCACTCACAGCTGCATACGTCGCAAAACACACATTATTGGTGAAAATGAACTACACACACTACACTCAGACT
Source organism: Vandiemenella viatica (assembly GCA_031002005.1). Classification (NCBI taxonomy): domain Eukaryota; kingdom Metazoa; phylum Arthropoda; class Insecta; order Orthoptera; family Morabidae; genus Vandiemenella; species Vandiemenella viatica. The sequence continues at coordinate 42,025,255 of CM061919.1, read as the reverse complement.
GGCGAGTGAAAGAAAGGTATCAACATATTTACACTCTAGCTGCCTTCCCTCGCAAACAGCATTTCAAGTCCCAAAACTGTGGACTCCATATTAACCCTGGAACCAGAAAAAGTCATCAGTAACAGCTACCCCCAGGTACTAAACTGTTCACATTAGCATCGCCTCTCACTCACCTCAGACAACTTTGCTATCTTAGCATGTGCACAAGTTCGAAACTGTTTACATCAGCATCATCCCATGTCACCCACATAACCAGAAGCCATCCAGTAACATGTGTCCCTAGTACCACAAAGGCATGAGTAGATTCAAGAGCATTTCTTAACACAGGATGCAATACCGTACTTTGGATGCTCACTCACAGCTGCATACGTCACAAAACACACATTAGTGGTGGAAATGAACTACACACACTACATGCGGACAGACGAGAGAAAGAAAGGTACCACCATATTTACACTCTAGCTGTCTCCCCGTGCACACTGCATTTCAAGTCCAGAAACTGTGGACCCCACATTATACCACTACATACAAGCAATGAATCTGACTGTGGGTTTGTAACACAAGTTCTTCCTTCTCTGGTACATCCACTCATCACGATTTTTGCTCCGAAGGACATATAGTGAACAACCTGAGAAAAATAGATCGTACCCCAAAACTAACGGCAGCAAACTGTAAACAGAACAGTGAAATGGAAGAGTGCTTGGATTCCTGAAATCACTCCAGACGAATGCATGGATAGAGACCTTCAAAAGTCCATGGCCGAATTCCTCACCGTTTCTTGCCATACATCCTTTCTCACCTCTAATGACAATGACATCGACGAGCCCGAAAAAAGCCTGATATGCTGGAAATACTAGAATTTTGGATGGTCGTTGAAATTTGTCTGTATAACGATAGCACTGTGCCAGTAATAATACACGGTAGACTTGGGAGTTAAGATAGCCGCGACAAACACTTAATTTTGAAAATTCATTCACATTCAAAGGTATGGAAAAAACACATTACACACGATAATGTTACCATAATGCTCTTAGCTAACTCATAGTTTCATGGTCATCAAACAGACATCATAAACCCACATTTTTCATAGTAGATCCCTACACACTGAAAAGTATCCAAAACGTCACCATAGGTGCAGACACTGGTTCTATTACGCCGAAGATAGCACCCATACTTAAACTGTGGTAAATTGTTAGGTCATTTGTATGTGAAAGTGCGTGTTTGGATATTTTATCCACTCAGGCCTCATCACCTAAAGTCTAATGCCAGATTAGGGTCATGGTTAACTTAGGCGCCATACACCACTCAGAATTATTCTACCAATATCCAGTCCAACATCATTATACGCCATATACAGCTCTCCCAGCACTCTTCATATCTTCCAGTCATATCCAGCCCAGCTCCTTTATTATGTCACTTGTTGAATGTTTTCCACTAATAAATCTAGCTACCCTGCTTTGCACCATACATTTGATGTACAAAAAATGTGGAATCCATACTACACCACTATAGCCTGACTGTGTGTTTGTACCCAATGTACTTTGCTTTTCTGGCACCCCCCCCCCAATTAAATGATTTTTACCCAGAGATGCATATAGTGAAAAACGTAAGAAACAGCAGTAAACTGTAAACAGCACAGTGGAATGGGATAGTGCCTAAGCCCTGAAACAATGGTTAGAAACACAAATTGATGGTGGGTATAATTCTATAACCAAATATTTTAGACTCAAATCCACAGAGAAATCACGCACACACGCACATTTCCATGCATACACACAACAGCACCAAGATAGAACTCACACAGAGGAAGACGACATACACACAAATTAGTGGAGGAAATAAACTGCACATCCTACATCCACACAAATGAGTTAAAGGAAGGTCTGACCATATTTACGCATACATACCCAGAGAGAGACGTACACACACACACACACACACACACACACACACACAACACACTCACACGTACATGCATACAGCAAGTTCGACATAAACAACAGCAAGCATCATGGGAACGATGAAGTGGGACAGAATTGTCGTTACCACTGATTAACTGGACAGAACTCTCGTTACAAAAATCATCAGACAGACGCCTACAGTGATATCGACACAACAACCACCCCAATTATGGCAACGAAAAAGTGGTGTAGAGCCCCAATGGCTCATGACTAACCAAAAAATCATCAGTAACATGTGTGCAAGGTAACAAACTCTTCACATCAACATCGTCTCATTTATCTCACACTACAGACCTCTCTACCATCCAGTATCACGTGTCCTAGGTACAAAACTGTTCACATCAGCACCACCACGTTTATCCCACACCTAAGCCTTTTTGGACATACAGTAACATATGCCTCAGGTACCATGAGTAGCAGTAGACACTTGGTCATCAGACAGATGTCATAATTCACATATTCATATTAGGTCTCACCAAGATATCCATACGTCACCACACATAAGCACACACACAAACATAAGTGCAGGATCATCACATCATATAATCCAGACAAACGAGTTGAGGGAAGGTATCACTATATTTACACATGCATACACAGAAAGAAGCACACACACGTGCATTTCTATGCCTACAGCGATCTACACACAACAACTAGACCAGTCATGACAACGAAAAAGTTGAGCTGACCCCCACATGACTGGCCAAAAATCATCAGACAGACGTGTTAGATTGTGTGCAACGGATGACATGTTGTCGCCATCCATCCCAGTACTTATGCCATATGGGTTATTCATCACACCCAACTGATTACGTCCACAATCAACACTGATGGCAACTGATGGTAAAATCTCGATATGGAGTAGACTCCTATCACCATAATTAGACACACAACCACTTAGAAAGACACACACACACACACACGCCCATGTATACACACAATTCCATACATCACTACACACATACAGGTAACTCGAGGAAAGGGACTGAAAATACTAAGTTCAGATTGAATAGGTGCGGCATGTGTGAAGTATGATATGTCTTTGTCACACACATCAGAGCTCATCACACTGTTTGGTCAAAGTCATTTCTTAATAGCAGCTTCTGAAAGACTAATTTGGGTCAACCTGCCCAGGCGGGCGTGGCGAGACACGGCCCCCTCCTCATAGCGGGCGTGCATATCGTGTTTGTAGGTCGGTATACCGGTGCTCATAACCGCTTACGCCCGCTTCGAAATTCCGGTCCTCGGTGCGGTCCTAAAAATGTGGTTACCGGTATTAGGCCCCAGTCGGAAAAATCGCGGTTATTCGTCGAAGACCGTGATTTTAGGTCCGGCAAATTGCGGCATTTCTATCCGTGAGGAGGGGGCCCTGTGTCGCCACGCCCGCCTGGGCAGGTTGACCCAAATTAGTCTTTCAGAAGCTGCTATTAAGAAATGACTTTGACCAAACAGTGTACAAGAGTTTAGTTCCAGTAGCCATCTATAATGATGGCACATGAAATCAGGTGAGTGTGGTGGGCATTGAGGTGTATTGTAAAGACATGCTGTCCTCTGACCATCCTGTAACATCTCAGTCTGGACGTGAAGTGTGGAGTTCCTTTCCTTCAGTTACTTGTATGTTTGTGGTAACGTATAGAATTGTGGTGTATGCATGGACATATGTGTGTGTGCATGTTCCTATGTGGTTGTGTGTCTAATTATGGTGATAGGAGTCTACTCCATATCGAGATTTCACCATCAGTGACCATCAGTGTTGATGGTGGACTGTAATCAGTTGGGTGTGATGAGCACTGATGTGTGTGACAAAGACATATCATACTTCACACATGCCGCACCTATTCAGTCTGAACTGTAGTAGTTTTCAGTCCCTTTCCTCGAGTTACCTGTATGTGTGTAGTGATGTATGGAATTGTGTGTATACATGGGCATGTGTGTGTGTGTGTGTCTTTCTAAGTGGTTGTGTGTCTAATTATGGTGATAGGAGTCTACTCCATATCGAGATTTTACCATCAGTGGCCATCAGTGTTGATTGTGGACGTAATCAGTTGGGTGTGATGAATAACCCATATGGCATAAGTACTGGGATGGATGGCGACAACATGTCATCCGTTGCACACACTCTAACACGTCTGTCTGATGATTTTTGGCCAGTCATGTGGGGGTCAGCTCAACTTTTTCGTTGTCATGACTGGTCTAGTTGTTGTGTGTAGATCGCTGTAGGCATAGAAATGCACGTGTGTGTGCTTCTTTCTGTGTATGCATGTGTAAATATAGTGATACCTTCCCTCAACTCGTTTGTCTGGATATATGATGTGATGATCCTGCACTTATGTTTGTGTGTGTGCTTATGTGTGGTGACGTATGGATATCTTGGTGAGACCTAATATGAATATGTGAATTATGACATCTGTCTGATGACCAAGTGTCTACTGCTACTCATGGTACCTGAGGCATATGTTACTGTATGTCCGAAAAGGCTTAGGTGTGGGATAAACGTGGTGGTGCTGATGTGAACAGTTTTGTACCTAGGACACGTGATACTGGATGGTAGAGAGGTCTGTAGTGTGAGATAAATGAGACGATGTTGATGTGAAGAGTTTGGTACCTTGCACACATGTTACTGATGATTTTTTGGTTAGTCATGAGCCATTGGGGTTCTACACCACTTTTTCGTTGCCATAATTGGGGTGGTTGTTGTGTCGATATCACTGTAGGCGTCTGTCTGATGATTTTTGTAACGAGAGTTCTGTCCAGTTAATCAGTGGTAACGACAATTCTGTCCCACTTCATCGTTCCCATGATGCTTGCTGTTGTTTATGTCGAACTTGCTGTATGCATGTACGTGTGAGTGTGTTGTGTGTGTGTGTGTGTGTGTGTGTGTGTGTACGTCTCTCTCTGGGTATGTATGCGTAAATATGGTCAGACCTTCCTTTAACTCATTTGTCTGGATGTAGGATGTGCAGTTTATTTCCTCCACTAATGTGTGTGTATGTCGTCTTCCTCTGTGTGAGTTCTATCTTGGTGCTGTTGTGTGTAGGCATGGAAATGTGCGTGTGTGCGTGATTTCTCTGTGGATTTGAGTCTAAAATATTTGGTTATAGAATTATACCCACCATCAATTTGTGTTTCTAACCATTGTTTCAGGGCTTAGGCACTATCCCATTCCACTGTGCTGTTTACAGTTTACTGCTGTTTCTTACGTTTTTCACTATATGCACTTCGGGGTAAAAATCATTTAATTGGGGGGGGGGGGTGCCAGAAAAGCAAAGTACTTGGGTACAAACACACAGTCAGGCTATAGTGGTGTAGTATGGATTCCACATTTTTTGTACATCAAATGTAGGGTGCAAAGCAGGGTAGCTAGATTTATTAGTGGAAAACATTCAACAAGTGACATAATAAAGGAGCTGGGCTGGATATGACTGGAAGATATGAAGAGTGCTGGGAGAGCTGTATATGGCGTATAATGATGTTAGACTGGATATTGGTAGAATAATTCTGAGTGGTGTATGGCGCCTAAGTTAACCATGACCCTAATCTGGCATTAGACTTTAGGTGATGAGGCCTGAGTGGATAAAATATCCAAACACGCACTTTCACATACAAATGACCTAACAATTTACGACAGTTTAAGTATGGGTGCTATCTTCGGCGTAATAGAACCAGTGTCTGCACCTATGGTGACGTTTTGGATACTTTTCAGTGTGTAGGGATCTACTATGAAAAATGTGGGTTATGATGTCTGTTTGATGACCATGAAACTATGAGTTAGCTAAGAGCATTATGGTAACATTATCGTGTGTAATGTGTTTTTTCCATACCTTTGAATGTGAATGAATTTTCAAAATTAAGTGTTTGTCGCGGCTATCTTAACTTCCCAGTCTACCGTGTATTATTACTGGCACAGTGCTATCGTTATACAGACAAATTTCAACGACCATCCAAAATTCTAGTATTTCCAGCATATCAGGCTTTTTTCGGGCTCGTCGATGTCATTGTCATTAGAGGTGAGAAAGGATGTATGGCAAGAAACGGTGAGGAATTCGGCCATGGACTTTTGAAGGTCTCTATCCATGCATTCGTCTGGAGTGATTTCAGGAATCCAAGCACTCTTCCATTTCACTGTTCTGTTTACAGTTTGCTGCCGTTAGTTTTGGGGTACGATCTATTTTTCTCAGGTTGTTCACTATATGTCCTTCGGAGCAAAAATCGTGATGAGTGGATGTACCAGAGAAGGAAGAACTTGTGTTACAAACCCACAGTCAGATCATTGCTTGTATGTAGTGGTATAATGTGGGGTCCACAGTTTCTGGACTTGAAATGCAGTGTGCACGGGGAGACAGCTAGAGTGTAAATATGGTGGTACCTTTCTTTCTCTCGTCTGTCCGCATGTAGTGTGTGTAGTTCATTTCCACCACTAATGTGTGTTTTGTGACGTATGCAGCTGTGAGTGAGCATCCAAAGTACGGTATTGCATCCTGTGTTAAGAAATGCTCTTGAATCTACTCATGCCTTTGTGGTACTAGGGACACATGTTACTGGATGGCTTGTGGTTATGTGGGTGACATGGGATGATGCTGATGTAAACAGTTTCGAACTTGTGCACATGCTACTAGATAGCAAAGTTGTCTGAGGTGAGTGAGAGGCGATGCTAATGTGAACAGTTTAGTACCTGGGGGTAGCTGTTACTGATGGCTTTTTCTGGTTCCAGGGTTAATATGGAGTCCACAGTTTTGGGGACTTGAAATGCTGTTTGCGAGGGAAGGCAGCTAGAGTGTAAATATGTTGATACCTTTCTTTCACTCGCCAGTCTGAGTGTAGTGTGTGTAGTTCATTTTCACCAATAATGTGTGTTTTGCGACGTATGCAGCTGTGAGTGAGCATCAAAAGTACGACATTGCAACCTGTGTTAAGAAATGCTCTTGAATCTACTCATGCCTTTGTGGTACTAGGGGCACATGTTACTAGATGGCTTGTTGTCATGTGGGTGATATGAGATGATGCTGATGTGAACAGTTTCATACTTGCGCACATGCTACTAGATGGCAAAGATGGCTGATGTGTGTGAGAGGCGAGGCGATACTAATGTGAACAGTGTGGTACCTGGTAGCTGTTACTGATGGATTTTTTCTGGTTCCAGGGTTAATGAAACTATAGAAAAAGTGTGTACATATCCTCATCAGGTATTGTTCTCACTGTTTGCTGTATATTATTTACAATTACCACTCGTGTTTCACCTACAGTGCCCATACCTACATCCATTTGCCTTATCCCTACCCAAATCCTTCCTAAAACTTTGTTGAGCTCAGAGACAAGAGACGATTGTGATATTAAAATTGTTCATCCGACTGGCTGACTGTTTGCTCTCCCCCCTCAATGCAGTATGAATGCTCGTTTAGGTCACGTTAGGCCTTCGTCTGTTTTGAATCTTTGCTTTTGAAAGTGTACACAACCATAGAGTTGTTATCCTTAGAAGAGACTAACAGTTTAACGTGGAATCCGAGCCACAGAAGCGTTCTGTACCAGAGGTGAAGGTGGGTTAAGGGCTTATGAAAATCACCGCCCAGACAGGGATTCGAACCGAGGACCTTTCTATCTCCGGTCAGACGCCTTAACCACTGAGCCACTGTCGAGATTTGATGTTTATACGAATTCTTTCTTCCCTCGTGACATTCGAGTTTGAGATACACCCGTAAGTTGCATGTCTATGTTATTCACAGCAATTTGTGACAGAGAGTATGTGTCACCCACATAAATACATTTCTCATCTCATAAACATTAGCAACGTTTAAAGATATACATGCTTTGGCATGGAATTTCATAACGTGTAAGGCAATAAATGGATATTAAGTGAAGACTCAGGTAAAAAAAGGGGGCAGGATGTGAATGCAAGAGAGGCCTATGACACACATGGAATCATAAGTATTGAATGATGTATTATATTGCAATAAAATGTATTTTAAAATTTCAATAAATCTGTAACATTTATCAAGAAATTATGTTTTTTATTTAACGAATCCCCTACCCAACAATTTTTTTATATTCCTTGAGTATGATGGATTAGTATAGTATTCTTATTACGAGTATGAAATACTAGAAATAAAAAGAGAACAGCGTTTAAAACTGACATATCACAAAAGGCGTGTTGGGGCAATAAGACAACTTGGAGTGGGTATAAAAAAATGGCAGCTACAAATAAATGACCTTATATAATGTACAACGAACAGGACTTGTTATTTGAACCAATAATACTGTTTTCAGAAGTCAACAATATGTTTTGCCCCAAAAACTAGTTTTAGAAGTTAATTTTATGGTAACTAAACAATTAACTGAATTATAATGATTCGAAATATCAATAAGACATGAAAAAATGCTCCTCGAAGGTCCTAGGAAGAAAATTATAGGTTTGGTAATAACGATTGCTGAGGGATCTATCATTTGTACCATCTAGCAGTGTATAACATGACGCGCACATTCCACGCCAGAAAATCCGTAATAATACGCTCGAAATAGCGTATGCTGCATGTTCAGAAAAAAAATTAGGCTCATATAACAAAGCAGTCAATAGAATTGTGTGATTACCATATGTATTCTTTTGCGCTGAAAATAATATTGCGTGCCATACTTGGATGCCCGGCGAATGTAACGTCCTTAATATTAAAGAAGGTGTATGCTAATTAACGAGCAATACGGAATCGGCCATATTTCCCCACATAGTAACTAATAAAACGAATGTGAATGCATTGGTGTATGATTACACATTACTTCCAAGAGACAGTTTTCGAGAGAAACAATATACCCAAGTTAACTCCAAAATTCCAGTATTTCCAGCATATCAAGCTTTTTCTAGGAGTGATTTCAGGAAACCATGGAAAACCGAAATCATGATGGCCTGACGTACATTCGAACACATGTCCTCCCGAAAGCTCACCCACCACGCTCGGTGCTGACTACTGTAGGTAAAAAAAAGGGGGGGGACATATGTAAAGGCAAGAAAGGCCTATGAAGCACATGAAATAAAACTATAAGTACTGAATGATGTATTATTATCCAATAAAATGTATTTCAATAAATCTGTATGATTTACCAATAAATTTTTTTTTTTATTTAACTAAACCCCTACCGCGCAATTTAGTATATTCCTTGAGTAAGATGGGATAGTTTTGTACCCTTATCACGAGTATGAAATACTAGAAATGGAGAGAGAACATAGTTTATAAGTGCCATATCACAAGAGTCGCGTTGGGTATCATTGAAAGACATGAAGCAGATGAAATAGATCTCTGTGAGTGTATAAGTAACACATTGGTAATGAGGATGTTGGGATGAAATAAATAGCCAATAAATATCACCGAAAATTCCATTAAATGTGATGTTAAGAGCAATAAGACAATTGGAGTGGTAAAAAAATGGCTGTTAGATCCATAGAAGAAAATGACCTTACAAAATGTGTATGAGGTATAAGAAAGAGATGAGTGGGGGGGGGGGATTTTCAAGTAAGGACTTATTGGTGCCAAATAGTAGTATTTGCAGAAGGAAACAATAAGTTTTGCCCAAAAACTATGAAAATAAATAATTTTTGAAGTTAATTTATGGTAATTTAACAATCAAAGAATTAAAATACTTCAATATATCAATAACACATGACAAAATACTAGGAAGAAATTTCATAACGAACGTTAACAGCAAGCAAGCGGATTTCCTAATGTTATTCTTGATAGCGGTGTCCTGTGACGTCGCTAATTGTGCGCTGAAAATAAAATGGCGTGTGATACTTCCGCTGTTCGCCTGCGGGAGCGGAACGGTAAATTGTGTTGTGGAAAGTATGCCCAGTCCGCTCACCCCAGGAATAGCGGCTAACGGGAGCCAACGCGTCACCCGGAAATAGCGCTGCGCTAGGAAACTACGCACTCCAGGAATACCGTATAACGGGATCCCGTTGCTCTCCGACGCGTCATGTGTGGCGCGCGCTGGGAATAGCAACAACCGTTGTCGCCTGCGGGGGTGTGCGCTCGACTAAGCTACACAGAATACTCAGATAAATTCAGGTTACCGCCGTACAGTGCTGCCATCTCGCGGCGGCGCGGCGCGGCGGGGCGGGGGAGGGGAGGGCCCCCACTCCACCTTCAAGGTCAAAAAAAGTCCCAGCTAAGACAAATATATACTACTATTCAGTGCGCATTTAAATGTATCTAACAAAATAATTTCGTCTTTTTATGTGTTCGCTATTTAAATTTGGTTTATCATTTTGAATTTCACGCAAATAAGTATTCGTTATTTCTTGTCTCTCTCTAATGAAATTACTGAAATTAAAAAATCAAAAGACACTTAACCAAAGTTTAACATCTTAAATAATCAAATGACCATATAGTGTCTGGCAGAATCACTACATTCCTTTACGAAGTATTCCTTTTATAACCTCAAAGATTAATATCTACTTTATCCGAGTCTTTCGTTTTACCAAAGACCACAGAGTGTCTCAATGCAGGGAATTCACGTTGGCTCCGATCCTATTTCACGCACACACACACGTTCGCAAATTAATTTTTTATTTCAATAATCTATTTGTAACATGTATTAACTACAGTATGCTTATTATATTTTTTTCTTTACTGCTGACTAAGATCACAGACGTCGGCAGATTCGCTTATCACTAAAAAAAAAATGTAGACAAGGAATTTTTTATTTAATTTGATATATCTGTAACACATATTATACACAGATTTTAGCTTTCTGCACTTCTTCTCTATATAAACATTAACTATGCCAGATCTTACACTTTTCAGTGCGCGATGCATTTCCTTAAGTTCTTCCGGTTGTGCACGGCACTTATTCTTCAAAATAGCACTTCTTCTCCATATAAACTTTAACTGCACTTCTTCTCCATATAAACTTCAACTACGCCAAATCTCACACTTCTCCGTGCGCACAATATTCTTAAAAATGTATGCATAAGTTTTTTCTTAGCGTATTAATATAGATACCATGTAAGTTCAGAGATTAAGCTCGACTGTTTTGTTTCACCAAAGACCACAAAGTACGCCATCTATCAGCTAAAAAATTTAGCTTTCTGTATTTCTTTAAGTTCCTCCGTTTGCCCAATATTCTGCCCGCTAGCTGCGCTATCTATCAGCCCTCGAAATGTTGCTTCTATATAATCTTTAAGTTCCTCAGTTTGCCCAATATTCTGGCCGCTAGTTGCGCTATATACCAGCCGTCAGGTGAAGCAACGTCCAGAACTGGCGGCATCTGAGCGAACTACGTAGGCGAGCGAGTGTTTCATTTAATTTAATTTAATGTATTTGTAACGCATATTATATATAGATTTTAGCTTCCTGCACTTCTTCTCCATATAAACTTTAACTATGCCAAATCTCATACTTCTCCGTGCGCGCAATATTCTTAAAAATGTATCATAAGTTTTCGCTTAGTGTATTAATATATAGATTGGAGAACTTCATGAAATCGGTATTATACTTTAATGTTGATGAAGATGTACCAGAATCCTATAGACAGAGGAGAAAACATTTCCCGGGAAGGAATGTTATAAGCGAAGACTTCATGATCTATAGCAAGCTGATATTGTGAAAATATTACCGTACTCTCGTAAAAACAGTGGTAACGAATACATATCGATAGTGACTGATACAAAGTTTCGTGGGACCCATAACTTAATAACATGAAAGACAATGTGGCTGTCGCAGTTACTAAGTCGTGGTAGTGATTCGTTACCTGCAAATTTATAGACTGACAGTGATAGCGAAATTTGCATTTCAATTCTAAAAATGCTAATGGCCAGCAGTGTTACCAACCATTACCCAAAGAGTCTGTAGTTGAACGTATCGACAGAACTGTAAGGGATGTAATATGGGGGAATTTAGCAGACGTGGTGCACATTGAATTACTTCCAGAATTTATTTCCAATTATAATAAAAAGTGGCAAAGTGGTATCTAGATGAAAACGTTTGATATTAAAAAAATACACTCTGTTTTCAACTGTATGCTGTCAAATTAAGACAGCTGTACCAGCAATATTCAAAGTTGGTAATCATGTTAGAATAAGATTTTTAGAACAATTTGAACGAGATTTTTTGGCATTTTGGTCAACAGTAGTGTTTAATTTGATTTAATTGCAATGGAGCACAGGCTCCGGTGGCAATTTCCCTACACCCCAATCAGACAAGTAAAATTAATTAACCCTTAAACATACAAGTGTATTTCTGTTTGAACGATTGGAAGGAGAAGGAAAAACAAGACCTTAGTGAAGTGTTTAGGTTTTGATAAATCACAAAATACTTGGATAAATTATATTTATTTAAATTACGTTTTTATCAATAGAAAACATTACTTCATATATATCGTGTTTTTATTTGACATTATATTATATTGTATTGTTATATTATTTTATTACACGTACAATAATTGTCAAAAATATCTTCAGTTTGATTCTACAATAATACTAGTTGTATTACAAAAAACTGTTACTGAATATCAATGAAGCTTCCAATTCGTTCTTGCCTTATCACAGTCAATGAAAATTGAATTACAAACACTGATATTGTTGCGTGTTGAGAACAATTTGTTACTAACCGTAATTTTCATGGCACGATAGCTTTTTTTCTACATGCATTACAAGAATATATATTGATACTTGTAACAGCATTATACCTTACGCACGCACACTGAAATGTAACTAAATTAACAGTTCACTGATTACTATGACGTCTGTGCGTCTTACCAGTATTCATAACTTATTTAAAAATCAGATGGCTTCTCTGGCCAGGAGAGCCCCGAGGGAATAGTTCGGCCGCCTAACGGCAGAGTTTTGAATGCTAGCGTCTTTCGCCTTTGCCTAGAGTGCTACTATTTCTAATTGTGCAGTCACCTAAATACACTCTTTCTCAATAATACTGACCGCCTCGTCAGAATCCAAGTGCCTAAATGTGCACAGTGACAACACAGTTCACTTATGCCGACAACAAACTGTTTCAGCTTTGCCCATCCCAGAATATGATTGGAGTATTATATATTCAACCGCCTGCTAAATAGCAGCCACTTTTTTCCCCAAATCGCACTGCACAGCCTCGCTCAGCTTCCACAGGTGTAGTATTGCAAATGATGTGCTCATTAATAGTTGCAATGAGCACATCATCGCTGCGGAAGTTTTTTTTATTGCTTCATCGTTTTACTTCCATTTTTAAAAACTCTTACTCTTTACCAAGTGCGGATAGCGGAAATGTCAGTTCCTCGGAATTCAGAAACATCTTAATAAAGAGGAAACCACGGTTAAACATTGTTTGGTAAAACGCGCCACTAACCCAGTTTTAGGAAATATACGTCACAAGTTTCCACGATGTAAAGATTATCCATTGGACGAGGCAATTTCTCTGCAAGTTGTCCCGTCTGGATGGTAGAGCAGCGGCGTACTATTGTCGTCGATTCGCACCTGCAACCAACTGAAATACTTTTATTTTACTTATCGCAACACAGGTGTTATTTATGTGTGAAACATTAAGTAAATTACAATTTGTGATTAAAATATTTGACGGATAAAACCATTTTATTTCTACACTATTAACTATAAAAATAGTAACATGGAGCAATTAAAAGACATACCCAACGTTTACTTACAGTATTACGAAAACGATCAAAATATAATACCTATCTACTCTATACCTGGCCGTCGACTGTAGGTTACAGGAGAAAAAATTGTATATTCAAGTGGTCGTATGCTATACGAAGACTGTTGGTTGGAGGAATAATATATCAGTTAATGATTGAACAGGACATAATATCTCATACAGATACAACAATGGGTGTATTACCGAGAACCCTCATTTTGTATCAACTTTTTTTGTATTACGAATTATCTTGTGATTATATATCTAAAATAGAGAGGGAGAAGCAATAACTGGTGACAGTTGTATAATGTAAAAATGGTTTCATATAGTTTCTTGTCTTTTCCTCTTAAAGCCCTGCATCAGAACGATTCTTCTTTCCGTCATCAGTTGGTTTGAACGTACCTTCCGACTAACATAATCTTGGAGAACTGCGTTTTCCATTATCCGCTTCATATGTTTAAGACTTCTTTCCCTAGCGTGGTGGGTGAGCGGTAACGCTCTGGCCTCACATTCAGAGGGAAATGGGTTCGAATCCCCGTCCGGCCATCCAGATTTGGTTTTTCCATGGTTTCCTCAAATCACTCCAGGCGAATGCCGGGATGTTTCCTTTAAAGGGTCATGGCCGAATTTCTTCCCACTCCTTGTTACCAGTCCTTTCCCGCCTATAATGACCTCGACGCGTAAATCGAAACAAAAAGATACTTCTTTAATACTTTTTTCCTTAACTGTTAGTGGAATAGTTGGGGAGTGAAGATTAAAATATATCAAACGGACGGAATGATTGTAATAGCTATACTGTGAAGAAATTGGCTTGTTTCCACTAAGAATAAATCGGGCATATAGTAGTTTTTAATGATTAACTAGACGACCCGTGCGAAAATTTCGCGAATAAAATGCGATGAATAGTGAGGTTGAATATAATGTCACCAAGTTCAGTCATTACTCTTCATACTCCTAGTTCATTTATCGATTTTGGTTAGAAATCCAGGGAGATAAATGGCTCGAAACACAAAAAACGTATTATAGAAATATTGACATTTTTGCTCTTTATGGGTCGAATTACGAAAAATTCATTTCTTAGAATATAATGTTACCACGGCGGAAACCTTAGTCTTTAATACGATATGTCATTTATCTATATCGATTAGATATCAAGGGAAATATAAGGCTCGTGACACAAAAATACGTTGTAGAACAATTTATACTTTTTCCCTTTAATAGTTGAATTCCAAACACTTATTTCTTAAAATTTGATGTCAGCAAAGCTGAGACATTATTCCTCACAATCGTACTTGATTTATCGATTTTGGATAGATATCCAGAGAGATAAGTGGCTCGAGACACAAAAAACGCATTTTAGAAAAATTGACTTTTTTGCCTTTTATGGGTCGAATTACGAAAAATTCCTTTCTTAAAATATAATATTACCACGGCTGAGACCTTATTCTTTAATATGATACCTCATTTATCTATATCGGTTAGATATCAAGGGAGATAAATCGCTCGTGACACAAAAATCGGTTATAGAAAAATTTATACTTTTTTCCTTTAAGGGTTGAATTCCAAAAACATTCTTTCTTAAAATATGATTTCACAAAGCTGATACATTACTCCCTATATTCCTACATCATTTATCGATTTTGGTTAGATATCCAGAGAGATAAATGGCTCGAGATACAAAAAACGCATTTCAGAAAAATTGACACTTTTGCCTTTTAAGGGTCGAATTACGAAAAATTCCTTTGTTAAAATATAATGTTACCACGGCGGAGACCTTATTCTTTAATATGATACCTCATTTATCTATATCGGTTAGATATCAAGGGAGATAAATCGCTCGTGACACAAAAATCGGTTATAGAAAAATTTATACTTTTTTCCTTTAACGGTTGAATTCCAAAAACATTCTATCTTAAAATATGATTTCATAAAGCTGACACATTACTCCTTATATTCCTGCTTCATTTATCGATTTTGGTTAGATATTCAGGGAGATAAATGGCTCCAGATACAAAAAACGCATTTCTGAAAAATTGATATTTTTGCCTTTTAGGGGTCGAATTACGAAAAATTCCTTTGTTAAAATATAATGTTACCACGGCGGAGACCTTATTCTTTAATATGATACCTCATTTATCTATATCGGTTAGATATCAAGGGAGATAAATCGCCCGTGACACAAAAATCGGTAATAGAAAAATTTATACTTTTTTCCTTTAACGGTTGGATTCCAAAAATATTCTTTCTTAAAATATGATGTCACAAAGCTGAGACATTACTCCTCGTAATCCTACCTCATTTATCGATTTTGGTTAGATATCCAGGGAGATAAATGGCTCGAGATACAAAAAACGCATTTTAGGAAAAGTGACATTTTTGCCCTATAAGGGTCGAATTACGAAAAATTCCTTCCTTAAAATATAATGTTACCACGGCAGTGACTTTATTCTTTAATATGATACCTCATTTGTCTATATCTGTTAGTTATTAAGGGAGATAAATCGCTCGTGACACAAAAATGCGTTATAGAAAAATTTATACTGTTTCCCTTTATGGGATGAATTCAAAAAAATGTTCTTTCTTAAAATATGATGTCACCAAAGCTGAGACAATATTCCTCATAATCCTACTTCATTTATCGATTTTGCTTAGATATCCAGGGAGAAAAATGGCTCGAGATACAAAAAACGCATTTTAGAAAAATTGACATTTTTGCCCTTTAAGGGTCGAATTACGAAAAATTCCTTTCTTGAAATATAATGTTACCACGGCGGAGACTTCAGTCTTTAATATGATACCTAATTTATCTATATCTGTTAGATGTTAAGGGAGATAAATCGCTCGTGACACAGAAACGCATTTCAAAAATATTGATACTTTTGCCCTTTAAGGGTCGAATTCCGAAAACTTTCTGGCTTAATTTATGACGTCACTAAAGCGGAATCTTAATCTTTAAAACGATACGTCATAAAACGGTTTCAGATAGGTATCCAGGGAGATAACTGACTCGTAACACAGAAAACAGCATTTTAGAAAAATTTACATTTTTGCCCTTTAAGGGTCGAATTCCGAAAACTATCTTGCTTAAAATACGATGTAACCAAAGTGGAGACCATAAGCTTTAAAATGACACCTCATTCATTGATTTCGGTTAAGTATGAATGAAGATATAGGCTTGTGACAAAAAAATACCTTATAGAAATAATATATACTAGACGACCCATGCGAAAATTTCGCGAAAAAAAAAAATCGGTGAGAAGTGAGGTTGAATATGATGTAACTCAAGCTGAGTCATTACTCTTCATACTCCTACTTCATTTATCGATTTTGGTAGTATATACAGGGAGATAAATGGCTAGAGACACAAAAAACAGATTTTAGAAAAATTGTCATTTTTGCCCTTTAAGGATCGAATTACGAAAAATTCATATCTTAAATTATAATGTTACCACGGCGGAGACCTTAATCTTTAGTATGATACCTCATTTATCTAGTGAGATAAATGGCACGTGACACAAAAATGAATTATAGAAGCATTTATACTTTTTCCATTAAAGGGTTGAATTCCAAAAACATTCTTTCTTAAAATATGATGTCACCAAATCTGAGACATTACTCCTCATAATCTTACTTGATTTTTCGATTTTGGTTAGATATCCAATGAGATAAATTGCTTAAGACACAAAAAATGAATTTTAGAAAAATTAACATTTTTGCCCTTTAAGGGTCGAATTACGAAAAACTCCTTTCTTAAAATATAATGTTACCATGGCGGAGACCTTATTATTTAATATGATACCTCATTTATTTATATCGGTTAGATAATAAGGGAGATAAATCGCTCGTGACACAAAAATGCGTTATAGGAAAATTTATACTTTTTCCCTTTAATGGTTGAATTCCAAAACAATTATTTCTTAAAATATGATTTCACAAAGCTGAGACATTACTCCTCATATTCCTACCTCATTTATCGATTTTGGTTAGATATCGAGGGAGATAAATGGCTCGAGATAAAAAAACACGCATTTTAGAAAAAGTGACTTTTTGCCCTATAAGGGTCGAATTACGAAAAATTCCTTTCTTAAAATATAATGTTACCATGGCGGAGACCTTATTATTTAATATGATACCTCATTTATCTATATCGGTTAAATATTAAGGGAGATAAATCGCTCGTGACACAAAAATGCGTTATAGGAAAATTTATACTTTTTCCCTTTAATGGTTGAATTCCTAAACAATTATTTCTTAAAATATGATTTCACAAAGCTGAGACATTATTCCTCATATTCCTACCTCATTTATCGATTTTGGTTAGATATCGAGGGAGATAAATGGCTCGAGATAAAAAACACGCATTTTAGAAAAAGTTACTTTTTTGCCCTATAAGGGTCGAATTACGAAAAATTCCTTTCTTAAAATATAATGTTACCATGGCGGAGACCTTATTATTTAATATGATACCTCATTTATCTATATCGGTTAGATATTAAGGGAGATAAATCGCTCGTGACACAAAAATGCGTTATAGAAAAATTTATACTTTTTCGCTTTAAGGGTTGAATTCCAAATACATTCTTTCTTAAAATATGATGTCACAAAGCTGAAACATTACTCCTCATAATCCTACCTCATTTATCGATTTTGGTTAGATATCCAGGGAGATAAATGTCTCGAGATACAAAAAACGCATTTTAGAAAAAGTTACATTTTTGCCCTATAACGGTCGAATTACGAAAAATTCCTGTCTAAAAATATAATGTTACCATGGCGGAGACCTTATTCTTTAATATGGTACCTCATTTATCTATATCGGTTAGATATTAAGGGAGATAAATTGCTCGTGACACAAAAACGCATTGCAAAAATATTGATACTTTTGCCCTTTAAGGGTCAAATTCCGAAAAACTTCTGGCTTAATATATGACGTCAGTAAAGCGGAGATCTTAATCTTTAAAACGATGCTTCATAAAACGGTTTCAGATAGGTATCCAGGCAGATAACTGACTCGTAACACAGAAAACAGCATTATAGAAAAATTTACATTTTTGCCCTTTAAGGGTCGAATTCCGAAAACTTTCTTGCTTAAAATACGATTTAACCAAAGTGGAGACCATAAGCTTTAAAATGATACCTCATTCATTGATTTCGGATAAGTATGAAGGAAGATATAGGCTTGTGACAAAAAAATACCTTATAGAAATAATATATATGACTAGACGACCCGTGCGAAAATTTCGCGAATAAAATACGATGAATAGTGAGGTTGAATATAATGTTACCAAGTTCAGTCATTACTCTTCATACTCCTACTTCATTTATCGATTTTGGTTAGAAATCCAGGGAGATAAATGGCTCGAAACACAAAAAACGTATTTTAGAAATATTAACATTTTTGCGCTTTATGGGCCGAATTACGAAAAATTCCTTTCTTAGAATATACTGTTACCACAGCGGAAACCTTAGTCTTTAATACGATATGTCATTTATCTATATCGATTAGATATCAACTGAAATATAAGGCTCGTGACACAAAAATACGTTGTAGAACAATTTATACTTTTTCCCTTTAATAGTTGAATTCCAAACACTTCTTTCTTAGAATATGATGTCAGCAAAGCTGAGACATTATTCCTCACAATCGTACTTGATTTATCGATTTTGGATAGATATCAAGGGAGATAAGTGGCTCAAGATACAAAAAACGCATTTTAGAAAAATTGACTTTTTTGCCTTTTATGGGTCGAATTACGAAAAATTCCTTTCTTAAAATATAATGTTACCATGGCGGAGACCTTATTCTTTAATATGATACCTCATTTATCTATATTGGTTGATATCAAGGGAGATAAATCACTCGTGACACAAAAATCGGTTATAGAAAAATTTATACTTTTTTCCTTTAACGGTTGAATTCCAAAAACATTCTTTCTTAAAATATGATTTCACAAAGCTGATACATTACTCCTTATATTCCTACTTCATTTATCGATTTTGGTTAGATATCCAGGGAGATAAATGGCTCGAGATACAAAAAACGCATTTTAGATAAATTGACATTTTTGCCTTTTAAGGGTCGAATTACGAAAAATTCCTTTCTTAAAATATAATGTTACCACGGCGGAGACCTTATTCTTTAATATGATACCTCATTTATCTATATTGGTTAGATATCAAGGGAGATAAATCGCCCGTGACACAAAAATCTGTAATAAAAAAAATTATACTTTTTTCCTTTAAGGGTTGAATTCCAAAAACATTCTTTCTTAAAATATGATGTCACAAAGCTGAGACATTACTCCTCGTAATCCTACCTCATTAATCGATTTTGGTTAGATATCCAGGGAGATAAATGGCTCGAGATACAAAAAACGCATTTTAGAAAAAGTGACATTTTTGCCCTATAAGGGTCGAATTACGAAAAATTCCTTTCTTAAAATATTATGTTACCATGGCGGAGACCTTATTCTTTATTATGATACCTCATTTATCTATATCGGTTAGATATTAAGGGAGATAAATCGCTCGTGACACAAAAATGCGTTATAGAAAAATTTATACTTTTTCCCTTTAAGGGTTGAATTCCAAACACATTCTTTCTTAAAATATGATGTCACAAAGCTGAGACATTACTCCTCATAATCCTACCTCATTTATCGATTTTGGTTAGATATCCAGGGAGATAAATGGCTCGAGATACAAAAAACGCATTTTAGAAAAAGTGACATTTTTGCCCTATAAGGGTCGATTTACGAAAAATTCCTTTCTTAAAATATAATGTTACCATGGCGAAGACCTTATTCTTTAATATGATACCTCATTTATCTATATCGATTAGATATTAAGGGAGATAAATCGCTCGTGACACAAAAACGCATTGCAAAAATATTGATACTTTTGCCCTTTAAGGGTCGAATTCAGAAAACGTCACTATAGTGGAGATCTTAATCTTTAAAATGATACTTCATAAAACGGTTTCAGATAGGTATCCAGGGAGATAACTGACTCGTAACACAGAAAACAGCATTTTAGAAAAATTTACATTTTTGCCCTGTAAGGGTCGAATTCCGAAAAATTTCTTGCTTAAAATACGATTTAACCAAAGTGGAGACCATAAGCTTTAAAATGACACCTCATTCATTGATTTCGGTTAAGTGTGAAGGAAGATATAGGCTTGTGACAAAAAAATACCTTATAGAAATAATATATATATGACATGCTAAGGAGATAACAAAAAACAACCTTATTTAACATAAAAGATAAAGATAGGAATTATTTGTAGAAAATAAAATCGACAAAATCAGCCATAGTGACACGTGACCGCGAACGCCAATGAGAAAGCATTACGTCATAGCGTCTCTAGCGCCACAGAAGTACCGCTGAAATCCGTTTCGTAAACAATAATCTATTGCTTAGACGTACGTTTTTAAGTTAATTGATATGGTTTTGATGTTACTTTGCGAAGTATAAGCAACTGTTAGGGATTTCTATAATTACCGTGACGTCGCAATCTGATAACGAATTCTTGTAGAACTCGACGAAACAAATCGAAAATAAAGAGTAATGTTTTTTTTTATATCTCGCTTCGTTTTCGAGATATAGCACGTTAAAAATGAGTTATAGTTCCTTGTGCTTTTGGTGACGTTGTTCGGTACTATTATTTCTGTGCCGTGTATTAACTTTTCAGCTGCATCACGCCTAAGGTATGTTTCTTTTTATATATATATATATATATATATATAAACCTTTTCTAGAAAAATATATCCTCAAAAACAGGTGTGGTAAATTTTAAAGCTATGGCACTGCCAGTTTCCAGTCTGCTCTAAGCTTCATATCAGCCTAACAACATCATCTTTTAGTGACGATATCTCGAGAACCAAGAGAGATATTAAAAACAATTATTCTTTATTTTCGAATTGTTTCGTCAAGCTGCTTAAGAATCTATCATCAGATTGTGGCGCCACTTAATGATGTTTATTGTATGAAAAATAACACTAAAGAAAGATTTTAGAACATAAAACCAAAACAAACTCAACGCATACCTTATTACATTATCATTACTTGAAAAGTAGTGATTCTGCAAAATTCATCATTTTTGCTTTGGATTTAGAAATATATTATGCACAAACGCTTACATCAAAATGGTCTTCACAAAAATAGATACTTCTGTCTGCAGGTAAACTGTGAACATCCTCCCTCCTTGCAAGTTTTAACCACTTTCTCCGTATTTTTTCATTGTTTGGGAAATATATAAATAACTTATCTGGTGTTTTTATTGTTGTGCTTCTACACTTCGGCACTACACAGTACTTATAAAACGAGGAACTCATGTTTAACTAAAGAAAATCTACACCTGCCATATACGTAAACGACTGTTTACATTCATATCAGACGCTGTGACGTCATCCAAGACGCCATGACAGTCTAGGGCGTTTTTGAGCTAAATTTAAATTCCCGTTTACAAATGCAAAATACATAATGTAAATGTTCGATTCTTTACAAAATAAGATGTTTTTTGAGTAAAATAGATAATAAGGTGAAGTATTAACCTATTTTTCAAATTTAGTCAACTACCCAATTATTAGCTCAAGATCGAACCATTTAGAAGACTGCGTACCACCAATCGGGAGATAGATTACGGAAGGGGAAAGTGGTTTGTTAAAAGTGAAATTATAGGCTTTATTCTATATTGCGAAGGTAGTTGTAGACTCAACAGGCCTAATTCTAGAATGGGAAGAAGAAGAAGGTGTTCTTCATTATGTTATCTTCCTCATCACTGCTATTTGTTACTATGTTTGCCAGGTTAAAGAAAATACTATCTGATGGTGCAATTTAGGAATCCATTATCAATTGGATTAGGTTCTATCCCTGATTTTTTTATATAGGCCAGAGCTCAGCTATCGTCACTCGTTGTTTCAAGATCTAAATCAGTGGTTCCCAACGTGGGCCGTACCGCCCCCCGGTGGGCGTTACAGAGCTCGAAGGGGGCGTTTGTGAACAAAGGCAAATTTGGGGGGCGTTGACGCCCAGCCAGCGCCCCCCTAGCCAACACTGGCAAGGACTTGCCGATAAGATTAATTAATAACAAAAATCATTGAACAAATGTTTCAGCAAGTAATTCCAAATGTCCTTTTAGCAGGATCAGTGGGGATTAAAAGTTGGTGTCAGTACATTATATTTTTGTTCCTAACACCTGCTTCAATAGTTAATGAATGAGTCGCAGCAAGCGCTGTGCACCACAGGGATCACCATTGTCAGTATGTTTATGTTCCGAATCGATCAACAATGTTTATACGTTTACGCTGGTCACTGTTCGATTGTTCGGTAGTGCCATCAGACAGAGCGAGTGTGAACCTGTGCGGTATCTACAGCTTACGTGGACCTACTTACTGAAGATTATTTATTTTGGAATATCTATCTGCCACAGCGGTTAGTACATATTCATTATTATTATTTGGTTATTATTATTTTTACTGGTCGATATTACGTGAGGAATGTGATGTGAAATTTCAAGTAAGTTTTAATCTTTTATTTAATTTTTGTATCATGTGCTAACTAACTGCACTCGATTATGTACTGATAACTGCTACTATTCCTGTTATTATTATCAACATCATTTATCACACATTGTAAGGAGGGTTAAGAATCATAACATTTTTAACATTTCGAGGTTTTTACAAAGGGTAGGAGTACCTATGGTTGACGGTGTACCTATGGTTCACATGAAGTTGTATGAAATTCAATTTAAGAAAATAGTGTGATCCAGAAAACCAGAAACACTGTCAGGTTAACTGAACGGGTCCACGGGTTTGGTGATAGTCTCTTCTGTCGATGGTGAACAGTTTCTGTAGTGCATGTGGTTACCATATTCTGAAGTGCGTATCTTGTTAGCAAAATAGGAGCTTCGGGAAGTACTTTAACTCTCAGTTAATGTAAGTTTGCTTTACTTTGCACTGAACGTGAATATGGAAATGTTATCACAATGAAAGAAACAAATGTATGCTTTAGTAGTTTAAACGGGAATAATATTTCTATTATGGTTAGCCTCTCTGTCTAAGGTAGGTGTTCCTCAAATCGGGAGGGATGTCGAATTTACGTTCATCAATAATAAATGGGCTTTAATTGCAAACTGAACAAACCATCATGCCGTTTACAACATATACTACGGGAGGCGCTAAGGCAGCCAAAATCGATATGTGGCGTCTGTTTCCGGTACAAACGATGTCATATTTATTTTATTTATTTATTTATTTAAAGGTTTATTTAGCCTGGCAAGATTAGGGCTGTCAAGCCCTCTCTTACATCATACCAGGTGTTTACAATAAATAATATACACCTTACACAAACTAACAATATACAACACTTATATAACATTTGGCATAATTTAGGTTTAAGAGCAATACTAACAAAAAATCATCTTAATAATATTTATGAGTAAAATACTAACTAAAATCTTAATAGTATTCGTTCTTAACTAGTTAATAATTTAATGGTATAAACTAATGCTAGTGGAAGTTAAAGAAGTAAATGGTACAAACTTAATACTAGTAGAATGAAGAAACAAGACAAACTAATAATAGGGAAGGCAGTATAAGAGGTGGACACTATAAACATCAATATTATTCAGATCAAAAATTTAAGTTATAAATAGAAGGATTGGTCTTTTAGCTAGTGCTCCAATAAGTAATGGTTTTTCAAATGAGTTTTAAATGGGCCGATTTTTGTGGTAGTTCTAATTTTCAGGGGAAGATCATTCCACAGTCTAGCTGCTGAAATGAAGAAGGAATTGGCTAGGGTTTCCGAGCTGTGGGAGTGGATGGTTAGTATGTTTGAGTTCAGGGATCTGGTATTAATATTATGAGAAAGTCCTAGATATGAGATATTGGAACAAAGGTAGGCGGGAGTTTTCAGATGTATGAGGCGGTGAAGAAGCCTACAGCTCTTATATCGCATCATGGGCAGATATTGAAATCCCTCACTTGTTAAATACTTCGTGTAAGGCCGGCATATATTGAAACGGGATATTGTTAGGCCGTTTTCACACAGGCGCGGCGCCGGCGCCGGATACAATGTAATCAAATGAGAGCTTTTTCACACTTAGTCTGGTCCGGCAGATTGCCAGCCCTTTGATTTAATTGTTTCTTATGCACACTTCTCCACACTGGTGCCGGTGGCGGAGAGGCTCTAATCTCAGTCCCGACAATTTTCTTTAGTTTTGTAATAATTACTCACACGATACTATAATATTAATTGAATTAGTTGATATTAAACCTTATTTGTGGGATAGACCAGCCGACTATTTCAACGTTAGAACAGAATGCGTGCAAAGAGATTTACACATTTATGAAAGAAGATTTTGAAGTGAAAGAAAAAAAGAACAACTGAAAGTTGATGAGCTATACATTTATTATTAGTTCTAACAATACAGAACAGGTTTCACAATTTATTTTGTTAATTTGCCATGGCAAAGCACCCTCGATACTGACAAAGTATCTTTGTGTTAATACCGCAAATAATAGAACAACCAGATTTACATTTTAAATAAAGTATAAGTTAATTATAATGTTTGTTAGTACTAATGATAAATATATAATTTATCATATTTCAGTTGGTTTCTTTTTCTTTTCATTTCGAAATATTCTTTCAGAAATGTATATATCTCTTTCCACGCCTACGTTTTACTTTACTTGTGCTTATTCCCAATCTGTAGGTCTCATGTAAGTCAGTAAAGTTTTCTCCTTTAACGAGATCCTTAAAAATCAATAGAAAAAACACAATAAATTAAAAGTTTTTTGTATCCTATTTATAGATTTCAATCACAGTCGTAGCTATAGCATTATATTTCAAAAGTTCAGTTGATTTCGTAATTGGTCAAAATTATTCAATGAAATAAAAATATAGCTGAATATTTGTGTACCTAATTTATTTCATTATTATTCTAGGCCTCTTTTTGTATTTGAGTCTACACGGGATATAGCCAGTACTGTAAGCTAATTAAATATTTACTGTATTTCGTTCTACGATATAATATTCTATTAAAGTAACGTTTGTTGATTGGTGGATGCCTATTTCTTCCACCAAAGCAAAAAACTTATTGAACTCGGTGTGAAAAGGCCGGCGTTGGCTCCGGTTTTGCTGGGGTGTGTGAAAACGCCCTTAGGCTATCTGACATTTTTTTTTAAAGTAAGTTTTATTTTTTAAATTTTTTATTTTCTATGGAGGGAATTGTGTAGAGTAGCTTCTCTGACCATAAAGTACCCTCTGAAGCTCACAACTCGTGATGCCTGTGTTCTCCCGCATGGGACCGCATTTGGATCTGCAATTTCTTTCACTTGGTCCAGGCCTCTGCTGTGTACTTTCTTCTCGATGTCAGCTGGTCAACTATTGTTCTCGAGTCCTCATGGTAATTTAGGGTTATGGAAAGAGTGTCCAGTATAGGAGCAAAGTATATCGACTTAAGAGCTTGACGAATTGAATGTATGGAGTAGGGAAGAAAGTGGTTCATAATAATTTTTTTAAAAGCTCAAAGAGGAATATTCAAGACGTCTATCTTTAGCTGGTATGTTTTCAGGAGTATCATCCAAACAAGACGCAGATGGCCTTCGTGCCTTTTACAATATGTCTTTGCTTATTGCTAAATCGGGAAAACCGCATACGATTGGGGAACAATTGATACGGCCACCTGTGAGTGAGGTTCTGCATACTTTACTGCACAAGCCTGCGTCTGATATTATTAAGAGAATCACACTTAGAAATAAAACTTTACAGAAGCGAATCGATTAAATGTCCGAGGACGTGGAGAGTTCTCTAATTTTTTTAAGACTGCCGAATTTTATTTACAGCTTGATTAATCTACTTTACCAAACAGTGATTCATTACTTCTTGCGTACGTTCGCTTCATTAAATGTGAAAAAATTTGTCAAGAATTACTATTCGCAAAAAAATTAGAAACTGATACTAAAGGAAAATCTATATTTCAAGTTTTGGAACACTATTTTGAAGAAAAAAGTATTCCTCCGAATAATATCGTGTCCAATGCTACTGATGGTGCTCCGGCAATGGTTGGACGATACCGAGGGCTGATTTCATATTTGCAAAAGGCAGTACCAAATGTAGTCGCCGTGCATTGTGTAATTCACAGACACCATTTGGTTGCAAAAAACCTAAGTGATCGCATTCCCTGCTCACTACAATATATAATTACCGCATTTAACAAGATCACAAGCAATGCTCTCAATAGTAGATTATTTGGAAAACTTTGTGATTAAAATAACGAGGATTTCAATCGTTGCACATAGAAGTTCGTTAGCTGTCAAAGGGTACCTGTTTAACAAGATTTTATGACGTTTTTGACTACATTATAACGTTTTTTGAAAACAAAGATGATTCATTAAGAGAGAATTTATTGAAATATAAGAATGATGTAGCTTATTTAACTGATCTATATAATAAATTTAATGAAACAAACCTACGGCTGCAAGGAGATAATTTGAATTTGATCATTGCAGTCAGTTATTTGTGCGTTCATGTCAAAACTTGCCTTGTACAAACAGAATGTGGGTGGAAGACAGTTCTATCAGTTTCCAAATCTTTCCTCTGTGGAAACAATTGATGAAGATATTTTAGTATTCTATCAATATTTGGAAGCACTTAACGAAGAGTTTAAAAACAGATTTCAGGATTTTCTTAACATGACCAGTCCATATTGAGTATTAGAATCTTTCTCAAACCTACAAATAGCAGATTTATCGCTACAGGAAGAGGTTATAGAACTGTTAACAAATGAAGAATTAAAATTGAAATTAAAAAACGGATATCAAGAATTTTGGCTACAGAGGCAAATTCCAGTTTTATATCCGGTTTTGTGGGCTGCAACAAAAAAAGTTTTTTATTGCATTCCCGTCGTCATATTTAGCTGAAAGAGGATTTAGTGTAGTAAGCAATTTACTAACAAAGAAAAGAAACACATTGTCAGTAGCGGAACGCGGTGATTTAAGACTCCTGCTGACAAATATAGCACCAAATGTAGAAAAATTAGTATCATTACATCAAGCTCAGACCTCTCACTGATAATTTTACAATAATTTTCAATATATGTGTTTGATAAAATTTTGTACAAGGCACCAATATTGCTAATACTCTTTAATAAAGTAATTTTAAAAATCTGTCCTTGTTTTTCAATATTTAATATAGCCCAATTCACCTAAGAGGGGTGCCATTAAATCACTGTTTGAAGAAGTGGGCAACAAGCCAATTAAATTAAAGCGCTATGGATTACACAACGTTGATCACAACAACAAAAAACGTCGGTGCTGTTTATTTATTTAAAAAAAAAAACAGGGGGGCGGTGAATATTTTTTTTTTCGAAAAGGGGGTGGTAGGTCAAAAAAGGTTGGGAACCTATGATCTAAATGATTATGCAGCCCAGTGCACACGGGAGCTCTGTGAGTCCCACGCGCGCCTCGCCTGCGCGGGGCAGCACCGACTCATTGTCACGGTGAATTTACTGTGTTGCGGCTTAGTATTTTCTGCGTCCTTTGCGCCCCGTGCGATATGGGATTCTACGATTCGTTGAAGAAAAGAAACAGAAAGATTTAAAATATGATAAGTGGAACCTCTCCAGTATAATTGGTTCGGCTATAACCTTTGTTGTTTTTATTGTGTGTGATGGAAAAAAGTGGAAGCAGGGACACTGATGAGGAAGGCAAGGAAAGGAAAACCAAATATGTAAACAAAGAAAAAAATTAAAAGAAAAACAAGATGTAACCTTAGGCTTCAGCTGCTGGAGCCAAGAGTCTCTTGACTATTCTGGTGACGCCGTGCCATTGTGTAATATGCCTCATCTGTTGTTTCTGTCGCACTTCCAGATTTTTTATTTTCTTCTTGATCAAAATTTGTTGTATATGAACGTAGTAACAAGCGAACGAACTTTCTCACTTCTTCCTGCACTGATTATTTCCTAAGCAAATTCAATTTTCAGGGGACTTACAAGGTTGGATAGTCAAATCTATTCGGAGTAGTGGAGACGTGTTTCGGACCGATAAGCCATTTTAAGAGTAGGCGAGTCATTTGAACAAATCATCTTTTTGATTAATAGCTTTTCGGGTTATGCCGCGTTGTTTATTGAAATATCAGAGTTTTCGGCTGGTATCCTACAGCCTTCTTCAGGTATCTGCACGCCATGTCGCACCATCACCAGGCAACGAAGAGAGGCGTATTAACATGACTGGACTTAAGAGCGACGACAGTATGTGACTAGGAAAGTCTGAAGGAAGAAATGGAAACTCTTACAAAATATTCCGAGCCAACGCCTATAGTGAATCAGACATCAGAAGGGTTTTCAGACTTAAAAAACCCATGGAAGACGTCAACTTATTCCATGATACCAATACGCCAAGAAAATTCGCCTGTCAACCATACATACATGGTATCACTGACCGGATTGGGAAACTGTTAAAGCAAGTGGATGTGCGAATCGTGTATCATGGTCACTGCAAACTTGGCCAGTCATTAGCCAGAGTAAAAGACAAATTACACCCACACCTGCTTGCGGGTGTATAGGAAATCCCCTGCAGCTGTGGCGGTGTTTACATCGGCGAGACAGGTCGCACTGTGGCGGAGAGACTTAAGGAACATATCCGCCACTACAAATATATAAGAACAGCGACAAATCCGCCGTAGTTCGCCATGCCATTAACACCGGGCATGAAATAAAATTCAAGACACGAGGCTACTGTGGAGAGAAGACCAGTGGTGGCCCCGACGTGTGAAAGAGGCAGCAGAAATGTTAAGGAATATGAACATCAACGAAGATAGCGGCCTTTTACTGTTCGATGCTTGGCGACTGTTGCTATATCAATATAAACATAAACGTATCTCTGAAGAAGGCTGTAGGATACCAGACGAAAGCTCAGGTATTTCAATAAACAACGCGGCATAACCCGGAAAGGTATTAATCATGAACAAAGACGGTCGCGGAAGTCTTAGGAATCAAATCATCTTCAGTATCGGGAGACACGATTATTAGAATCTTGCCAGAGGACAAGGTCTACAACATCACAGCTAATGGCACTTGTAAACTATAAGTTTTAATTTGGTTTAACGTGTGCTAGGCAGTTAACGGTTGCTGGATGATCGTGTGTCGTGCGGTGGCAGTCCAAGGCCGCAGCCGGTTAGTGCGGCTCTGCTAACAGCAGGGATGAGCAAACGCCCGCTAGCCTCAGCTATGACGCCGTTTTCTTCACATTCCCGATCTAACGATTGTCTACACTCATGTTCCAGGATTTAGATCATTATATTCAGCATTCACGCTTTACTCGGTTGCTTCTACACCTGCATCCCTTAGTTCTTATTCAGCCACTTGTTACTGGTTTTCCAGTTCTCCTTAAGTACTGTATCTTGATGTAGTGGTCTCACTGATCGATAGTCTGGCCTTATTCTCATCTTTCCACAAAATTCCTTGCTGGATCTCAGTTGGAAGGACAAAAAACTCTCCCTCGTTCTAAACTAGTTCTCCTGTGTCGTGTTATTACCGTGCATTTGAGAGGACGGTGGACCGGCCATTTAGATTTCCCCAATAAAAACAGTGGCCGTTTCTTGTCCATAACCCTCTCTGCTTGGTAATGAATAGAAATGCATCCCGATCACACAAACGGAAACATCGGAAATCGAATCTAGATTTTGTTGTCTGCAGACTCGATGTACATAAGCTGAGACTTGTAGCCTAGTGATTCAGAAATTCCCGCACAAGCGTGCATGCGAGGTAAGCTCAAAAAGTTCCCGGAATTGGTTAGTAAAAATTTGAAAGTATATATAGCATTTCAAAATATTCTCCTCTTGCTTCTACACAATTATTCAACATTATTTTCTTTTCACTTGTTCCAGAATTCCACTGTTACTACAAAAAGGTCCTATCCCAGCTAGGTACAATTCAGATATTTCAGTTATTTGGAATATTCACGACCCGTGTTCGAATCTAAGCCAAAAAGTGGCTATCAGCAATGGATTGAAAGAATCAGCAAATCAGAAATAACCAAAACCGAAATATGCAAGTACAACAGAGTAGGGCTTAATGTTAGGCCACTTTCGAAATTCACAGTTTTAGAAGGAAGGTATAGGGGTTAGGTTTGAGAAAAGAATCACCTTCCCCGTTTAGGTGGAGCGCCTACCCCATGCTACGCGCACGACCCTCTGAACGAAGCCTCGTCATCACGGGTCACGCAATACAGCAGCGTACCACACTAACTGTCCAGAGACGACGAACATCATCAGTCCGTCTACTAAGAGATGTTTCAAACACAGGTGCAAACCGAGTCATTTAACTGTGTTGTGTTAAATAATAAAAAGTGTTTTGCCCAAGGGCAGATCTTCCGCCATTCTGTTTATCTTAGTGTAACCATTCTGCTCTTTATTATCATCCACTATTTGGAATCTTGGTCGTCTCATCTCTTTTTCCATTTACAATACTTCCTAAAATGCACACAATAATGCTTTCGTGCCAACGTTTCGTCGTAATTCTGGCAATAACCTCACAGCTTTTTAGTCTCTCCCTCCTGTCCCCTGTCGTCTTGTCCGTACCTCAGCCATTCACGTTACTAATTTATCCCAGACCCCGCCTCTTTCACTATTGTAATCCAGTGGCAGCTTCTTTCCAACGATCTACATGCTTGGTATAGATACATGAAAAAATATTAGGAAATATAACGATAAATTTTTGTGTTTTAAAACTATTTAAGAGTGTGAAAGCCGAATTTTCGACAATTCCCTCCAGCAAACACGGCCAAGGTCACCTAGAGGTCACAGCGCCGTTGCTACAGTGACTCTCACAAGTTATTACAACACAGATCAATACTGAGCTAAAAGCAACTACGAACTGACATCTTAAACGACACAGGACAAGTTGGACGGACTACATATTTATTTTCTGCCTTTTGGGTTCCGAACCGTCAGAATGAAAACGTCGACCTTATCGATCCACTTGTATTTTCTTCTTAAACCCGATTTTAAAAATTTGTAAATAGTCACAGCTGTACTTCTTTCCGCCCCGTACATGATTACAACGTAGAATTTTGAAAAATAATTATAGGAAGATAGCTTGGACATTGATTGGAATGTTTCTTCATAAGCATCCTCCGACTAGGCAAAATATTTGCCCCTTTTCTTTACTACCTTCAAAAACATCCTACTTTGCTGCTTTATTTCCGGAATTACCGAACGGAAAATTCTTAAGAAATTTCTCCGTGGTATGTAGCCTGCAAAGGCATAAATATTGTAGCTATCTTTCTGCAATTTATGACTTTCGTAAAATAATTTAACGACTAAATTTGACGTATGTGTTATGAGATATAATTTTATGTGCAGTGCCTACCTGTTGACCGTTCACTCCCTGCAGGCTGCCGACGTCTCCCCGAGCAACCGGTATTTAAATCTCGAGCTAACCCGCCCGACCGGTTCGCATTTTGCTTCGCTGGCTGCGGCAGCCAAACAGAACAACTCGTCACTTTAATAATCCCCAAAAAATCTTCTTTAGCATATTTAATTTCAGTTTAGCGTCAGCTATATAGGAAGTTGTCTTTCATTTTGTAACTGATCCTTGTGTGTGAATACTGGAATCTGGACCCGCAATCCAGAGTTTGGTTTCCCTACGTAACTAACAATGGAACAGCTCGTCTCGAGATAGTGTGATTAACATACACACTTTGATCAACAGTACTCAGTTATCAAATAATTTTGTGTGTTTGCAAAAACTACCAAATTTCTTTAAGAAATAATTCTTAACATTGTATTAACACAACTGTATGAAACATTAACTATAAGCGGTATCCATTAGGAGTAGGAGAAATAATGGGATTGCTCACCACTTGACAATTGGTTTTTCTCTCACATTAATAGTAACTTATGGGAACATTAATTTTTATTGATGACTTCTATCCAATTTATATGCTAATTAGCTTAGTGTATGTAGAAATGTTTCATCCATTTTTCTAGTACCAAATATTAACGTGGAGAACTAAAAACTATAAATATCTAAAAAAAAATCCCCTCATTTAGTTATTCCCTTAGATTCGATTTTTATACTGATGTCAGAAAATATTTTTGTTTGACATATTTCAACGAAATATAATATATAAAATATAAGAAATTACAGCTATGTAAAAAAATTGTCGTTAACTGTCCAACAAGGGCGTACAAGCAATTGTTCCTTCGGTGAGAAATTTGGTATACACTTTCTGAGGACATATTTTTCCGAAAAAGTGCAAATTAAAGCAAAAAGAAATGTAACTCATAGTGCAGCACGAAAGTTATCGTAGGCAGTAGCCGTTCCAATACAGTCGGCGGCCGTTGCTAGTCACATTTTGGCCACTAACGATACCATCTGTAACAACGAATGTAAAATCGATAGCAACATTTCGTAATACGATGTGAATACTTTCCTGTGCATAGGTAATAACATGTATGCAACTACATTTCGAAATATTTTACATCTTTAATATGTATTTTGTAGTTTAAACATCCACATTTTATAAAATCTACTATATAATTTCCTAAGCTCACTCACTCATCTCGATAGCTATTGGCTGGAGAATGGTGTCACGTGTCAGCCTTCGCGAAACAGCGACCAGAGATACCATTAGAAGAAATTCGTGGTTATATCCACAATTTAATAGCTAAGCAACTGCTACCAAATTAATTTCCATAATACATTCATTATGTTTGCTTTTCGTAGTGTTTCATAGTTAAAAAAATATTGATAAATTAAGCGGCTGAAAAAACGTGGTTCTGATTCTCAATAACATGTTGCAAATGAAAGCAATTTAATATTATTTTTAAATACATTACTCATGATCTCTGCTGCAACCACGAATGCCAATTGTCATTCCGGCTTAGGATAAATTTCAATTTAGTTAAAACTTTCACTAATGTTGTTGCTAGACCAAAGTTTATGCATTACGATTTATTTGATTTTTAGGTATTTTACTGACCACTTTCGTTAATGGTCTTTGTTCATTTTCGCTGCACGTGAGTTATTAGGTTATTTTAAGTGGACATCAGACCAAATATGTTACCGAATCAACTACTGTGGCAATTCATTTCTTCGCCGAGTTGCTCAGCTGTTTAATAATATGGATTGTGTGTTAAGTTCTCTGGCCGTTACAGATACTATGGCCAATGATTACATTAGGAGTGTTTGCCCAGTCTAAATAAAAAAAAAGTGTAGCTTTTCGGACAAATAGGAATTTTTAAAATTTTGCAGAGTGAATTTTAATACAAGTCAAGATTGTATTTAAGCAATTATACGATTGCGAATCGTCCCTGTTCGTGTTTAATACCTACCTCTGTTAATGTTTCTGAGTTCTTCAAGCTCAACAGATTTTATTGACCCTGAAACACAGGTCAAGTTTATATTTGGTCAAATCAGGCCAACCTGTCATAATCTATCATCCTAAAAACTGGAACTAATCTAGACACGTGGCGATATACAAAAAACGGTCACTGGTTTCACTAGACACTACGATTTATTTGCTTTTTTACATATTTTACTGACGACTTTCGTTAATGGTCGTTGTTCATGTTCGCTGTACGTGAGTTATTAGGTTGTTTAAAGAGGACATCAGACCAAATATGTTAACGAATAGAGTATTCTGGCAATTCATTTCTTCGGAGTTGCTCTGTATTAAGATCTCTGGCGGTTACAGACACTATGACGAAAGATTACATTATGAATGCCCATCCTCACTAAAAAAAAAAAAAAAAAAAAAAAAAAAAAAAAAAAAAAAAAAAAAAAAACGTGATGTTTTCGAAGCAAAGAGTAATTCTTCAAATTTTGCAGAGTGAACTTTCAGGATCACAATTCATGTTTGTATGTCAGAAAGTTTGAGACAATGATACGATAGCGCTATCGTCCTTGTTCGTATTTAATACCTATGTCTATTAATACTTCTGATTTCTTCAAGCTCAAGAGATTTTATTCACCTCAAGGGTGAAACACCGGTCAAGTTCGTATCTGGTCAGATTAGGTCAACCTATCATATTCTTTGACCCTAGAAACTATAATTATTCAAGATCCGTGACGATACGCAAGAAACGGTCACGGGCTTACACTAATATTAGAATAATATCACTAAGCATAAACCCTGGTTGGGATTACAGCTGTGGTAACAACTAAAAATATTATTTCCGTAACAGGTAACTAAAAAATATAATATTGTTAGATGCTGATACGGAATAAAATAGCAAATTCTATGAAGTTTTGAGATGGATACTAAGTAGAAAAACGTTTACAGTAAATTAGAAAACACAAATCAGTTATGCTTAAGAAACTGTTAATGTATTATGTAGTACTTTGATTATCGGCATCGCGCTAAGACCTATTAATATTCAAATTGGGCACAAAGTTGCCATAAATGAAATATCACAATTCCTTTGAAATGTTTACAATACATTAGTTTGTTAATGTATTCCATTTTATTTTAATTTACAACGTTTCAGAAAACCTCAAAATAAATAACCAAACACAATCTAAACAGTAGTAATCTTAAGTCAGAATTCCTTCAAGCAAGAAGATGTCTACAGTAAATTAAATAATATTTATGCCTTTTACGTTTGGTTTCCATTTATTTTAATGTAGGCCTACTACATTTCAGAAAACTGAAGAACTAAATAACGGAGGTCAAAAAATAAAACAGAATCTTGAGCAATAGATATTGTCGGTATTTCTTGAAAGGCATGCTCATTTTGAATGCAGAGAGATCTGTGGCGCATATTTGTATCATATAGAAATGGTTATCATTTCCTGCTCCGTTCTTCGGAATACATAAATCATAAGCTATTTTCGCAGTTATGTGTTCTGTACCTCATTATAACTGTGAAAAATGATATGAATTGAAAGCTCGGAACCTCCCCCCCCCCCCACGTAGTGCAACGTAGTCTTCCAGCCAAGCCCCCCCTCCCCTCCTAGACCAAGCCACGTAGTTTATGGACGCTCCCCTCCCTGTGGCTCAAGTCATTGATAAGCTAATAAGTTTTCCGGGTACGCACCTGAAATTCCACCCCTCCACTGTACCGAGTCCATTCATGTAAAGATCTCACTGCAAAGATGTTTCCACTCAATTCCACTGAATTTCTAGAAGGATTTGATGTTTGTACGTATTTTTTACAATTACAATTACAATTAGTCTAAAAATGCTGTGTGTACACTTATTATAAAATAATAAATTGTTGACTGTCATTTTCGGATGAATTAAACGATTTGATGGAGCAGGAACATCTCGAAGGATATGATGAGGTTCTTGAACCCAGACCTTTAATGAAATGTTATTCTAAGAATTGTATATAGCAATTAATAAGGGTTTTGTATATTTTTCATGTAATTAATTGTGAATCTGTGTAAATGAACATTGTTTTTATGGAGAGAAATTATATAAATTGTATTTAATATGTTGAAGCACAGTAGTATGCATGAGTAAGTCTGTAATTCTAAGTGTTGATGTGAGCCACGATGTTTGGAGGACAATTGTCAGTTGTTTGGACTGGCTTATGTTAGTAATTCTGTTTGTAAATATCTTTAATTTTCATTTCCGTGTGTTTCATGCTTTCATGATGTAGCAATAGTTGGATGAGTCCTGGGACTCCATACATGCTGCTCAGTGTTTAAGGAGGAATAACCCCCCCCCCCCCCCCGCCGGTCCTGTATGGAGGGCCTTGGAAGCCCAGCAGTCCATCAGCCAATGGTCACCGGTACCAATCATCACCACTACAACTTTTACGTCAACCTCTCCCACGGTGGTATCGGATGCCTCTCATCCCGTATCACATGGTCTACTGCCTTCCACCAGCAAATGGAAAAATTCAATAGTGCTTGTTTCGTAACATGTCGTGACTAATTGTATCATAATTAGCTGGCTATATGTGTTTCATTCACATTTGCGACGGATGCCTGCAACATTTTAGTCGCAAAGATCTGTTGGAACGCCATGAGATTCATTGCTCAAGGATGACTGCTAACACAGTGGATCTATCCGGCGACTAAGACAATACCTTGAAGGTCAAGGATTTTTTGCATCAATAATGAGCACCAGTCGACGTTTACCCGGATTTGGAAGGTTTTTCAGAACCAGTTCATACTTCTAAGTCCAATCCTAATGCCTCCAGAAACACATACTGTTTGCTGCGGCATACCAAATCATTTGCGCGTACGACCATCTTTGTAATCTTTTATTTAAGATTCATCTCAAAGTCGAGGGAGGGGGGGGGGGGGGACCGGAAACGAACTAGTAACGTTAATGATATTTACAGAGAGTATACTCCTCTTGTAATGTCGATTGAGTAGGAGGCACAGTTTAATGGTGCTACGGAATTTCACGTCTGTGAGAATATCACTAAGCCGGGGACTTTTAAACACAGCACACACAGCGAAATCACTATAATTTACAGTAAAAAAGTTTTCAAGTGTAACTCCAAGAAGAAACCCCAAGACGAGTCGCCTGCTACACTCAAGAAGTCTATGCTGGCAATTTGTTCTACTGACTATCACTCAAACCCTCCAGAAGGAAGATACTCTGAGATGGCCTAATCGTACAAATTACTCACTCCCAAACGCATGATAACTTTGTCCGGTGCATCTTGATTGTACTCCGACATTTACCATTTGTTTACATTGGGCACTGGCAAATACCACCACGAATTCCACGTTCGAAAAGAAGCAGCATGTCAACATCTGTCAGAACACGCGTGTTTCTTAATATATCATCTAATGAAAGGCCTGGATCTGTGAAGAAGTGGGCTTGGTCCAGAGTGTTTTTTCCCAAGCATACATTCCTACATTTTCCAAACTGATCTGCAAGTAACTGCAAATATGTGTCCAAGTAGAAATTTTCATATTCACCGAAAAGTTTGATCTGCGAAACTCGCCACATTTGTGTCGCATGTTTGTAACTAGCGTCGAAAATTCATCCCGACAGCGAATTATAAAATTTTGATTTTGGAGGAAGCGTGGGCTCGGAAATTTTCTACCATGAATGCATATGCTTGTAGGTGAAGACTCCTTTTCACTTGGTCAATCGGATCTTATCTGGGTTGCTGAAATCCGCACGATTAATATGTATGTCATCGTACTTATGTCCACACAAATTATGACAGAAAATGGGGTTAGCATTTTTAGTTTGTTGCTGTAAATTACAGTTGTTATATTCAGCCCCACCAAAATTGTCCTTTCAGGTTAATTGTACAGCATTTTATTCCAGTCTGTAGCTCCCTTATATAAAAAAGAAACTTTTTCGACTCCTGTATGTCTGGAATGAAGTTCCAGATTGTAGTCATGGTCATCTCTTCCCTTCCTAATTATTCAATTAATATCCATCCAAAACTCATCAGTGATGTATTCCTTGTACACTGCCATGATTCTCTGCAGCCTCATACTACCTTCCAATGACTCTCAACACAGCTCCTTTATCATATCAGTTACCGATGTCTTCTGTTTCCACAACAGATCACCCTGTTCTCCACTCCTGTATTTGATACCTCAAATGTGGCTCGCAATCTACCCTCACCACCCATGTCCAAATTCCCTCACATCACTCTCAAGAAAGAATTCTGAAACCTCTCCCTATCACCTGCACAAGTGAGTTTGTTATCGAATATGGCTCCAAGATATTTACCCATAAAGTATTCAACAAACAGTTTATCCTCCACCTTGTAATCTAACAAAACGTTCATTTTTCTAATACTGTACACGCCAGCGTCATTCTTTTGGCGTTTAAGTCTATTTCATGTTGACCAATCCACCTATATGCCCTGCTCACAACCCCTTGCCGTTCAGAATACTATTGTTTGACCATAGGCTATCTGCAAACAACGCGACATCTAACTGTAAACAACTAACACAGTGATTTGCGGCTCTCCTGTATCCACTTCCATCTCCTTCGACATTGCACTTGCCAACATAGTTTTCTGCTTTCCATATTTAAAGAATTGCTTCACCCAGTATTTACCTTATTTACCACCATTTTATTGCTGAATGTGTCAAATTTCTCGGACGTAGCTGTCAACCAAAATGGACACACAATCAGGGTCTCCGTCATAGCAAACTCCTATTGGTAGATACACGTCGTCCTCTGTTCCAAACTACAATACACAAGGAACCCTCTGGAAGTCATTCCAAAGCCATGAAACCTGACGTGTACTGAGATGTTGACGTGGAAGCGTTTCCGCAGCCGACCGGTCGGTTTGTCTCAGACTATCCATCAGCAAACCAGTTCGCTCTCGTAACTGGCGAGAACTTGTTGTGCCACTGAAATACCTGCACAACGACGTGGTCCAAGACCGGTTAGGGTTCCACTCAAACAGGTTTCTGGTTCCGGGAAACCTATGTGTCTGACATTTGCTTCATTTTTGCAACAAATTAATAAAAGTCACAGATAATTGATTACAGAATGCGAGATGAATAAAAATGTTGATATCCGAGGAAATAATACGACCGGATTGTACTGAGTCTGTTAAAGAAAATTCCGAAATGTATCTCCTCTAATTCAGTGATTTGAGAAAGAGGCATTCTTAGCTTCTCAGTTACATTACTTAGCAGTTTGGTTGAGTGTGTTAACTTGGACCAGCTCTCACGCGGCAGTTATCCTGCTTAAAATTTTCCGTCCCATTTTAAATAAGGATCTCCGCAATTCACAAGTTTCATAACAATTTCCAACGAGTTGACTGATCTAATATCCTGTCACAGATGTCTAGATTTCTGTTCTAATGCAGACGAATGCTCGAACAGTTTTTATCGTCGGCTTGAATTTCTCCTTTTCTTTTGTAAGCTATCATGGTTCACACACCACCGTGAAGTGACAACATACGGGGAGTTACTGAGGATGTGTGTCTGTTTCTTTCTTGTATCTTCACAAACGTTTAAAGTCTGAATAGATCCATGCCGGCAATAAATACAACTAATACGGTGGCTTCAAATGTCATTTATTCGAAGCATTAATATTGTGGACGGCCGCGTAGGTCCGGCGGTGGAGTGCACGCTTGCGACTCGGAAGACCGTGGTTCGATTCCCGACGTGGTTGAGGATTTTCATCGAAGCTGAACGTCCGGATCTGCCACCACTCACAGGCCCAATCAGCCTGCTGTCTCATGAGTACCGTCGAGGAAATCCGCGGAAAAATAATTGGCCAGAGTGTGTCGCCAACCCTGTCACCTCCATCTCTAACGCCAAAGGTCAGTCCGGAGTGCGGAGCTCTACCTCCATGAATCGTTCCTGGAAACAGCTCGTAATAACCTTGTAAAGAAAAAACAACACACACTTTGCTCGCGTACTGACGTTTCGGAAGAATTGTTCAGCTGAGCGTAACACAGTCCACCTTCAACTGGCGACTCTCGCCGTGTCCTTGGAACCGCGAGTCGATGCTCAAATAGCCCTGTGGTCCTACTCGGCCACACAGATTCATGTTTTGATGAAATCCTTCTAGGCGAATTTCACGCTTATAAGGCGACACTTTGCCGGAAGATGGAGCTATAGGCAGGCTCCGAAACGTCGCCTCTTACTGACGCGCTATCCCAGTGGAAAGCTCGAGAAGATTTTACGCACCTAGATCAAGTTTTTCGTATTAGATTAGTTCTTAAATTTGGCTAAAGAAGATATAACACGGAAAGCTGAAATATGTACACGATAGATGCACCCTTGGCTAAAAGATTCCTGTTTGTTTCTTAGATGTCTTTTTGAGCTACAATATTATATTGGTCTCTGGTATGGGAGGCAGGAACCTTCCCGCCATTCGCGTGGGTGGATCAGGAAGGCCGGACGAGGGAAATATTGAGGAATTCGCAAAGAATTGGGTTCACCACAGCTTTAGTATTTTTTTTTTTTACTTATGGCGTTACGCCTCGTCGACGGCTAAGGTCATTAGAGGCGGGATGCGACTGAGAACAAGGAACGGGAAGGATTTCGGCCATGGCATTTATGAAGGAAACATTCCGACGTTCACCTGGTGTAATTTGGGGAAACCATGGAAAACACAAATCTGGATGCCCGGACGGGGATTCGAACTCACATCCTCCCGAATGCGAGGCCAGAACATTAACCGTTCACACACCACGCTCGGTCTTTAGTAATATATGACACCGTTACATACTGAAATCATAATCGGTGTTTGGACGAATCAGAAAGTATAAACATGCGTGACTGTTGCATCTTCATTTATTGAAGAGATTCCGACACAATACCGACTCGATTCCTTCACAAACTGTTGCTTGAGCACTGAGCGTGGTGGGTGAGCGGTAACTCTCTGGCCTCGCATTCGGGAGGACGAGGAATCGAACCCCCTTCCCGGCATCTACATTTGGGTTTTCCATGGTTTCCAAAAATCATTCCAAGTGAAGGCCGGGATGCTTACGTCAAAAACGCAATGGCCGAATTGCTTCCCGTTTCTTGCCCCTCATCTTTTCATGCCTCTAATGACCACGGCGTCGACGAGGATGAGGCGTAAAACCAAGCAAAAAACAGGTAATTTGCACCTATCATTAAAGTAAAGCTGTAAGTCATGTACGGGGCAGACGTGGCAGCTTTTCACCTATAGTTTGGTCTGATTGCATTTGGTTTATTAACACTGCCCGGCACTGAAACCGAGCGTGGTTGGTGAACGGTTAACGCTCTGGTGACGCATTCCGGAGGTCATGGGTTCGACTCCCCACCCGGGCATCCAGATTTGGGTTTTCCATGGTTCCTCCAAAGCACTGCAGGCGAATACCGGGATGCTTCCTTCAAAAGGCCACGGTCGAATTGCTTCCCGTTTCTTGTACCCAGTCCTTTCCCGCCTCTAATGACCCCGATGTTAACGAGGCAAAAAAAAAAAAAAAACCGGCACTGAAAAGCGGTCGCTGTGCACTGGGTCTGCGCTGGGGGTGGGAGCGCACTAACACCATCTACAAACAATATTTGTTTTCTAGAAATAAATCACCTCCAGTCTCTCACCACACCTACGGGAATGGACCAAAACTTGCACAGTGGCACTTGGCAAGTGACTTGTGACAAGCAGCTCGTAGCATGTGTGTAAGTGTGTGAACGAAGGCTTTTCCCGCGTGTTGCTGGAGTAGAACCTTCACGGGTTCTTCGCTGGATAGTGTTAAAGTAGGACGAGCTTTCGGCGACGAGCTCAGCCGCCGTCTTCAGGTCTGGTGTTACCACTGTGACAACCAGAGCTGCACAGGCGTTGAAGTCCCGCTATATAATTAATATCCTTTATAAGGTAGGTGTGTTTTTGGGAGCTCGATTACATTGCTTGAGGGAAAAAAACCAGGCTTTGAACTTAGTTGATGTTCTTATTTGGAATCCCTTCTGTTGTTTAATTATTTGGTTAGGTTGCCTCCAGTTTTATATCGTTCGCGTAAGTTTCTTATTTATTCAGTTCTGTTTATTAGCTGTTCTGTTTTATTGGCTACTGCATTTTTTTTATGGGTGAAATGTATGTGACTTTGTGTAGTTCCGAGATTCTGCCACTATAAGAAGTGTTAAGTATAGCTCGAAGAAATTTGTTTCGCAGTCGTATATGTAAAACGGAGGTGTTAGATGCCATGCCCCAGATCTCGCATCTATAAAGTAGAGCTGGAATGACGAAGGACTTGTAAATTCTGAGCTTTGTTGCTTACATCAGTTCAGTGCTTTTCATAATGCGGTGTAAGTTTAAGAAGATTGATAGTCCTTTACTTTTCTGTTCTATGATGTGTTGTCGGAATAAGTGCTTATTGTCAAGTTCAATCCCTAGCTATTTATATGTAACGATCCATTTGATAGTTGTATCCATGAAAGTAAGGTTTCGTCGTAGTATCGGCCTCTTCTTGGTCAAATAGATGGCTGCACACTAGTCACCGTTTATTTTTATTTTCTTGCGTCTATTCTATGTGACGACGGCATCTAAAGTTCTTGTAGCTTCTTTTGTTAAGATATCTGTCGTATATTTCAGAGCATTGTTCGTCTACAGAGACATAAAATCTGCGCCCTGTTAAGTTGTTACTTATCAATTTTTTAGGCTATGCTCTATCTTTGCTTGTTTTCTTAGTTTGATGATTAGATTTGTAACTCATACTTCATCAAACGCTTTTTCAACGTCAAGGAATACAGCAGCCGTTGATTTCCTCGTGATTAATCCGTGTTTAATAAATATTAGTGTGGTAAGTATTGAGATGTTTACTATAAATATTTTGGTACTAAATTTATTATACCACCGTGATTGGAGGCGTCTGTAGCAACACTATAAAATGCATCATTTTGAAGAGTTTCGATCGATTCTTGAGTAGATGCCAAATATAAACCATATGTGCAATCCCACTGCCTTTGCTCTTCCAAGTGATAATTTATCAGCACTTTTATAATCGCTATACAAACTACGACCTAGTTTTGATTTACAATTGAATGAACTGAATGACATCATGTGCTTGGTCGAGTGGTATGACTTTGCGAATTAAGCAAGTACGAGTATCACTGCTTCTTGTTTGTTGGGGGCTCATCTGATCGGTGTTAAAAATGTTTCCAGCGATGTTGTTAAACTGACACTCCTTTCTTTTTTCCTTGTGTTTATTACATTTCCCGTGTTTTACTATGTCATTTTTGCCATCATGCGATATGCTGAACTGTTTTTGGCACTATGTGCTGTTTAGTAGTGTCAGTTGTACCATAAGCTGTGAATAGAATCTTTGGTTGGGTGCGATGCGTCTGACGTGTGCCACGAGTGTGATTTCATTTTTTTCGACGAGTGATGTGTCTTTATCATCTAGCTAAAAAATCGGTACGTTTAGAGTCCCGAGCGAGGGTAAACTGGAACGCGGCCCCAGATCCCTCGAATATTGGGATACCGGGCAACGCTATTCTCACCCTCTGTTGTGTTGGCGCAGTGTGCTCGTGTAGTTCTTCTGCACAGCCAGGAGATGTACAAACTG
Organism: Vandiemenella viatica; assembly: GCA_031002005.1. NCBI lineage: Eukaryota > Metazoa > Arthropoda > Insecta > Orthoptera > Morabidae > Vandiemenella > Vandiemenella viatica. Next base: position 41,981,745 of record CM061919.1, on the reverse strand, counting down.
ACAGCGCTTACAGTCTTCTTGGCAGGTTTATTTTTTATTACTAATGTCATTTCGTACGCGAATCTGGTCTTTTGATTGTCAAAGCCTGATCTCAGACTCCCAGTGATTGTTGTAAAAATACGCACACACTCCCCCACACACAACGCTCGTCTTTCAGGGCGTATCATTCCATTTAGTGCGCTTTGTAACTTCTGTATGTCCTTTATTTACTCGATGCGTGATTTGGTTAAATGGAAGCCCTTCGACTCTTCGTGGCGGTCGGTCAACTAACTAGAGCGTTTTAAGTGGGGGGATATCGGCCAGTCAGCAGCAGCGATGATTCGTTGGGCTTTCGTAACGACCTCAGACGAATCGAGGGTCCCTCCTTTGCATCTCTGCAACAGTCGGAATGTTCGCGAGTAGCTCAGTTGTTTTCCATTTGAGACAAAGCTAATTTTATTTTAAATGGTTCGACTTAACATCAAGCAATTTTTATATGTACGTAGTCAGCCTGTTGGCTGGTTTCACGCAATCGTCCACCGTCAGTCAATCCTGCACTGTCTCTTGAATGTTAATCTTCATCCGTTGCATATCGAGCTATCTTCTTCTCGGTGTTTCCCTTAAAAAAACTCATTATTTCAGCACTTCACCATCGCCACAGTTTTTTTTGTACCAACTGGCTTTGCCTTCTCCGTTTTTCCTTCTTCTCCAGTATTTATCCCTTATTCGGACCAATTATTTGTCTCAGAATCCTACTGTGAAACATCATCCATATATATCCATTTGGTTACAATCCTCAGCAGACATCTGCTATTTTGCATATCCAAAGTATTAATCTTTTTGCAAATAATTTTCACAGTACTTTTCCTTACTGCGAACTTGCATCTATTTTCTGCCGGACACATGTTCTAATTATTGTGTTCTTCTATAGTTTTTTCCTCGATTGTTCGACGAAGTAAGAAATTAATTAGTGCCACATTCTTGAAATGACACCGACCAGCTACTCCATTGTTTGTGTGACGTCCTTCCACTTTCTCTATTTGCTACCATTATTTCAGCAAAATGTTAAATCCACACTTGATATACCAGCTTAAATTTCGACACTACGAATACTTCTATTTTCATCTTTGTGCTAATGCCATTGCTACTTCAGTCCAGCTGATAACGATCTCCCTCTTCGTGCAGGACATGCTAACCGAGATCTGGCACAAAGAAAATACCGATTACATCGATCATTAGAGACAATACAAACTGCTTTTTAACATTAAGCTTGAAGTGGAGTTGATTTGCGGATACAAGTGTTCTGTGACGTCAAATTACATTATTAACACCGTGACGAAAGTATGTTAGCTGAAAAGTCGCTACATAAAACCCAACAGATAATGAATAAAAAAGAAAATTTTAGCTTAAACTGTTACATATGGAGCATTAATGATATCTGTAAGTATTGTAAGGATTAAAAGGTTAGGTACATTAGTATGTGCATGTGACACAACAGAAATATTTTTTATAAGAAAATCATATTTTCCCTTGAGCGTGGATAAAAATCAATAATATTTACTCTTAGAAAAAGAATAGGACAGTGCAGGTTGCTATGGAGTAGAAGCATACATCGGTTGCTTAGAATAGTCATTGCCGACAGAACCTTGCTTCCTTGGATATTACATAATTTGAATGTAGTTCCTGGAGGAGTAGAGGAAGTACATTAATAAACTGTTAAAATTGTTTGAAATAAAAGGACTGAATTCTTTAGTAGTTATAAGTCGAACAAATCACACGGTGCATGTGCATTGAGTGTTATTTCATAAGTACGCGTGGAAAGTCTCCAATCTAATAATATGTAATAATGTCTTTCCTTGAACGGGTTGTAATAATTTTATCCCACATATTTGGTTGACAATTATTGGAGTCAAATATTTACTATATCATTCCCCGAGAACTGCTTACTGATTCAAATTACGCTCTGAAGCTACTTGAAAATTCCAAACTTCCCAACACCAACTACGATAAGCATCTTGCCGATGAGAACAATGTTAGCTGCTGAACCCTCCATACGATATATTTCAATCTCATAGCACGATGACTAATAACGTTGGTCATGGAGAGAGCCCTAACGTAAGAAAGCGAGGTTACTAGTTTGGTTAGGGGGCGTCCATTAATTACGTGGGAGCAGGAGAGGAGGGGGGTGTCAACGAAAATCTCGCGTCATTTTTTTAATTTCTTGAAGAACAGTAGAGCTAAATAAATCTAGTCTGTCCTTCGGGGTGGGTATAACCGCGCTAGACCGCCCTGGACCGCCCTAGGAGAGAGGAGAGCTAAAAAAAGGTCTCAGAAACTACGGGGCGGTCAGCAGGGCGGAGAGGGGACCCCTCAAGATCTGACGTCATAATCTCACTACGGGGGAAACCACCTCACGTAATTACCACTTACCACTATCAAGAGCTGTGAATGAAATGCTCGAGCGAAGGTTGCGTTGGGATATCGAGACTTCCATTCCCTTCGATTTACCGCCAGAAAGTAAGATCAGGGAAGTTGGGTACCGTCGTGTATGAAATCTTCCTTCCCTATCTCGGTCGGCGATATCAGCCTTGAGAAAAATACGGAAAAAGCGTTGTACCTCTGTCGAGAAGCCACCATAGCCAACGTAAAATCGCACAAACAACGGGGGAAGGGTGGCCAGACGAATGGCATGTGTCGCAAACCAGATGGACCTAGGTGTAGTGTTGCCCAAAATCGGTCTTGGTCTTGCAGTCTTGGTCTTGGTCTTGCATTTTTGCAAGACCAAGACCAAGACCAAGACCGCCTAATTTTAGCAAGACTAAGAGCAAGACTGACTGTGCAAGATTTAAGCAAGAACAAGACCAAGCCTGCAAGACTCTTGCGTCTTGCAGTTAGGACTTTTTTTTTTATACTTTCTATACAAAATAAGTTTTTGGGTGCTTAGAATGGACACGTACATTATGCTGATGTGTTCTGTGTGGTTTTAAAACACAAAGTGCTTAAATATGTCGTCACCCATTTAATAAATATTGTAGACACTTTTAATACACTTCAAACGTGAAAATTTTTTCTATAATAGTAATCGAATAATATAAAAAGCGTGCAATAAAATTTATGTACTGTTTAGGAGCCCGAATATAATAATATATAAGAGAACTATTTAAATAAATAAACTGATATATTGACTGTTGCATCACAATATATTTTTGCAAATATTCATTTACATGTAAAGAATATATAGTATTTGCACAATTTTAACTCGAGGAGTAAACTCCAGAGTCAGTGGACCGGACAGGCTTAATTTAAATTATATACTTATCCTATATAATACAAGAAATTGACACATAGAAAACAAACGAAACTTAAAGTACTAGTACATAGAATTTTGAAGAAGAAAATAGGCAGAAAATATGTAGGAAGACGTAAAGTACTGATATAATATAAATGACTATCAGTACGTTTTCGTTGATGAAGGAATTGACGGTCTGAATAAGTAAATAAAAAATAATACATTAAATTTAGTAAGTATGACACTTAATTGAAGTATCGAAAATCGAAATAATAAAAAATAAAAATAATCTATATAGAATATGCGTAATCAAATTATATGTAGTATGTTACCGAGAAGATGTTTATTTTCTTAATATTTCAAAAGTTACAGTTTCAAAAGTTAAAGTTACAAACTAATTTAAAATCTAGCTTTTAATAATAATCAATAAGGTTATCTACCTTATTAATAGGGAACATGCAATATTTTTATTTTTGCTTTCATTTTAAGTAACTTCATGCAGAATACACCACAAATAAATTAAAAAAATTAAAACTGTAATATGTCTCGCAAAACGGCGGTGTGAAACTGACAGTTTAAATTTGCGCGCCAAAACTGACTTCCAGGGCCGATGACGTCACTCCTGTCAAGTCCTTTCTGACCTGTCAGTTGCTGTGGAAGTAAACTTATCGTTTTGTGGTGGAAAAAAACATGTTAATCATATCAGCGGTCATTGTCTTTGATAATATTTCAAGGAGAGTTTGTGAAGAGTTCAACTTTCCAATCAAGCTTGAACACACTTTATGGATGTTTACAGTTTGTAAATCTTCTCCAAAATAATGAAGAAGACTCGCTTCACAATCCTTTTCTTTTACGGCATTTATATATTCACTCAGAATATCCACCTAAAAATATGAGGTTATTATTGTAGCATATAACACATATTTATTAATTTCATTGATACTATTTATTTAACAGCATTTATGCACGCTTTAGAGATTCTTATAAACCTGTATGGAGAAAGATTCACCACAAGTTGGATTCCGCCACGGCTTGTGAGAACCTTGGTGGCTCTGGGGTATAGAGCTTTGCCCTTGTTAGTCAAAGGCTGCAGGTTCGAATCCATCTTGTGGTGAGTTTCGTCTTTTCTTTCTATAAAGATTTATAGTTTCATCAAATAAACAGGTATACTGAACTGCTTACTTGAGAGAAACTGTTAGTGACAGGAATGTGACCTATTTCTTTGGCTTTTATAAAAGATTTTCCAGAAGCACATTTAGATAAATTTGATTTCTTCCAGTAACATGTTATAGATGTAAGCGCAGGCTACTCAGATCTTCTGTGTAACCATAGCAAGAGTGCAGCAGCATGCTTACACCCACCTGGAATAAGATTTTAGTGATAATAATGTGCTAAATTAGGGGTGTGGTGAGAGCACAGAACAACTGAACTCTCTGGCGAGACGATGAGAGTTTTCTGCTCCCCATTTGTCCGCATGACATTTTATAGTCCATAAATAACATACAAACTTTACCTTCAGAAGTGGCACAATCTTCGCATTGGCAGGACTGGACTAAACCTTCCCTTTCATTTATAATGGCTGTAACATGATAACCTTCTTTGCGAACTTTATGCTCCGGTGTATACACAATTCGCCATCTCTTTTAATTTGGACATAGCCGATTGCATTATCGCCATAAGATTCCCTTGTTGAGCTGAAATAAGAGCTATGTATAGAAGCTGCTAAAGGAAATAGGAAAATTCAATGCGATTTATACGTACCATAGTAGTTTAGTCCCTTTCATTTCTACACTTGAATACTCAGCACTTTCGACAAAAAAAATTACGACCATATCTACACTGACTTTCGGTAAATTCCTGGAGTCCGCTTTTATAAATCTGACTTCCATTTTTATTGAAAAATACAAATAATTTTCTCAATAAAACAACGTTCTCTTTGACAACAATAAGCTGTCATAACAGTAGTGACGTCACTAGACGTTGATTGGTGTTTTAAAATACGTTCCGTTTCAAGTAACTTCAAATCGAAATTATTGTAAAAAATTAATATTAACCAAAATTAAAATGTTGCTGTAGTCTTTGTTTTATATTTTTTTAACATTTTAATGACAAAATACCCATAATTCTTATAACTGCATGTTCCCTATTATTATGGAAGCTACATAGGAGCGAAATGCAGGACACTACAAATAATGAAGAAGACTCGCTTCACAATCCTTTTCTTTTACTGCATTTATATATTCACAAAAAAATTAATATAAAGTAACAGTAATGTCAGCTATTGTGTACTGTTCTGTAATTTCATTTGTGTTGTATTTTTATTGAAATAAATGGTAAATTCAGTAAATTGTATAATTATTTTATTCCATTTCATATAAGGTGAGGGTCTATCAATCTCTTTCTAGACAGATAATGTTCTTTAAAATACAGTCAAGTTAATGTCATTAATTTGTTTTCTATATGTTTAAACCATGTTTTAGTACATTGAAGATTATTAAATGTAAACGTTTATTAAGAAACAGACTGACTCCCGCGGGACACAGTTGATAGCTCAGTTGGTTAGTTAGAGCATCGCCACTGATCGCTTAGGCCGTGGGTTCAAACCCCAACTGGTGTCAGTTGATTTTTTGAATTTCTCATGAAATGTTTAGACATTTATTAATTTGGTTGGTCTTTACCATGGCTATGTTAATTCAAGCTTAAAATATACCTATTCTGTTGCGTTGTTCTAATATCTAAAGTAACGTTTAATAAATAGCGACAGGCTAATAGGTAATTGCAAGACTTGCGAGACTCTTGCTGCAAGACCAAGACCAAGACCAAGACCGGGAGTGCAATACCAAGACCAAGACCAAGACCAGGAGTATTGATGCAAGACCAAGACCAAGACTGGCCAAGTCTTGTCTTGTTCTTGCATTTGGGCAACACTACCTAGGTGATGCTAAAATGTTGCGTTTAACATCTAATTTAATGGGAAAGGTGAGTCGATCGCAAGGAGACTCTGGACAATGCTTAATGCAGCGAATCAGAGTGGGATAACCACATCTCACCAACGGCATTGCTTAATCCAGCCTTCCCATACACACTAAAAACGTGAAGGAAACTTAAAGAGAGAACCGCTTGCAGCCCCTGTAAGAACTACGGCAGGGACCTGTAACCAGGTGCGACACTTGGCCGGCGCTGCGTTAGTCAGACTAGCTTGACCAATTAATCAAATCAGTCAATAAAGTTCAAGCGGCTATCAGTGTTAGAAAGATTCGCCCGTGAGCTCGTCCCGTCCTTGTACGTATCGCCAGAAGATTATTGTACACATATATGATTCGTGTCAGTCTTAACGCCGTGAACCTTTGGTTTGGTGTGACTTTCCCTTGAAGTTAACGACATCTATTTCCTTTCGATACCTCCTCTTGACACCTGCATACCTCGTACGAGATTCTTTAGCGGCCGCTGATCCCTGAAGCCTTCGTATCCGGGAGAAGGCGTTATCTTTTGGAAGCGGTCGGCTCGTGGCCAAGTGAGTGAGTTAGGCGGCCAAGGCCTGTGCAGGCTCATCTGCGAGGCTCCTCACGACTCGCAGCCACCACTCATACCAAACAACAAGCGGACGAGGCACTGACACAAAGGCAAACCTCTCAGCAGCTCATACACTCACTGGATTTCATCTCACCTCTTTTTATGTTGACTGGGTTTCTCTTGTTCATACGAGTCTTTCTAGTACACTGACACACCCACAGAGACAGCCAGACTCTTGAAGAGATTCTCCGTATAAACATACTACTCCTAAACAAGTACTGGTTTCCTTATACCACAGAGGTCCATTTGGGGGATATGTTGGTCTCAATTCAATTGTTGTGCGTTATATAACATTCTTCTCTAGAAAACGTAGTTCAGAACTTCTGTGGCTCTGTCATACTGGAACTTGATCAAATTTGCATACTGAATTGATTTGTAAACAGTATTCAAAGCGAAAATTCTTTGCTCTATGGTTAACATCTCGCAAACAAAATTATTAACACGAATACTCCTTAGCTACTACCGAGTCGTGACTTTTTTTTACTTACTTCTTTACGCTTCGTCGACGTCGACGTCATTAGAGGCGGGAAAGGACTGGTTACAAGGAACGGGAAGGAATTCGGCCATGGTCTTTGGAAGGAAGCATCCCAGCATTCGCCTGGAGTGATTTGGGGGAACCATGCGAAATCTGGATGCCCGGACGGGGATGCGAACCGGTGTCCTCCCGAATGCGAGGCGAGAGCGTTAACCGCTCACCCACCACGCTGGGTGAGTCCTGTCCGGTTTCCTTCTCTCCTGGTTACACACACTTTAAACACAAGTTAAACTAAAACTACACTGTGCTACTGTATTAGAATAATGTAAAGTTACTTTTGTAGCGCTCTGTCTACTGCTCCTTCTAGGCAACACGCCATGATTTTTTTTTTTTTTTTGTTATAGCAAATTTAATTATTGTATTTTGTGAAGACTATGAGAAATGGGCATTTGATACATCACTTCCGTGATGACAATCAAACCTAATTGCTTTCTGTTGTAATTGGTATGCGTGGTAGACTGTTTATCGTCTTATTGTTATCGTTTATCATGACATTTGTAGACAGACTTCTAAAGTTCTGCTGTCTAGGAAGTGTTTAGTAGTAAACACAATGCTAATTCAATGTCGGTTCTCTACTCCAAACAAATTTGAATACCGCCTGCACTAGCAGTTTTTTCGGCCTCTATTATTGGTATTGACCAACTTGCGCAGACCTGTCCTGGGTTTTTATATGGCAGAGCTGTGTGCTTGTTTTCAGCACCCCAACCGGCGCACTGTGTTGCGCCCGTCACTTGGTCCAACCCTGTCGCCTCTTATTCGGGAGGACTCCCGTTCGGCTATTCATGTTTAGGCTTTGCACGGTTTCCTGAAATCTCTCTAGGCGAACTTTTTCCTTCTCCTCTATCTCCCCACATGTCAACGAGCCGTAAAACCATAAGCAAAAAAAGGACTTCATCCACGCTCTCGCTTGTTTTACCCTTACCTTGTAAATTACCAAAATTTAGCACGAATTGTGTGATGAATCAACACCAGGGTAAGAATAGAACACAAGTAATTCATACGTCATGAGTTTTCATCATTAATTTATTGACAGTGGATGTAAACTGCTTAACAAATTAGTATCAAGGATAAAATTCAAGAAAATTGTAAGAGTATTAACAATTTACGAAGTAATATAGACTGTTAATAATAATGAACAGCTGTGCCAGAGTTACTCACATGTTACATTAGACTTCTTTGTATTCAATCTGCGAAAAGGCTGAGCCGGACGATATTAAATTGATGGATTCTATTACGAAACAATTAAATCAGCAGACACATTTTCATTTCTCAGCGTGACGATGTCATATCTCAACAAGACGTAAACTATCACTAACATAAACAATCAGTATGAGCAGATTGTTAGCTAAGTTATTATGAATATATTAGTGACACGATTATTTTCATGAGGTTAGAAACTAAGGCTGCCCCAACCACATTAGTACAAGGGTATATGCCAACGTCATAGGAAGATGCCGAAGAAATAGAGAAAAAATACGCCGAAATTGAAGAATTAAACCAATATGTTAAGGGGGAGGAAAATCTAATAATCATGGGTGATTTGAAATTGATAGTGGAAGAAGGAGTACTGTAGGAAGTTTTGGTCTAGGACAGTGGTCCGCAACCTTTTCCCACTCGCGACACACCATAAGGGTATCCATAAATCTCGCGGCACACCTTACCGGTCGGGCGGCAGTTTTATGTTACTATTAAAGTAAATAATTGTACACATACCTGCAATTGACACTTGTGCCTACTTAACTGCACACAGCTGGCTGATCCATGGAGAAATTTCTTCATCGACGGATTTAAATCTTTCCCTCTTGGATTTATTATTTTATCTCAGTCAACGTCGAGAAGCCCTATTCACATAAATATGCAGTTGAAAATTGCAATTACATATTTTCTGCCATATCGGACATAGCCGGATATTCATTCCTTATTGATTGCCAAAATGTATCTAAAGGAACATAAAATTTCTATCAGCTTTTAAATATGCGAGTTCCTCCTGAATATTAATTGGAGTTGTTCCAAATTTGCAACGAATGGATCACGAACGCAATTGAAATATTCAACACATTCTCCAAGGAACATTTTGAATCTCTGGAATCTCAGGGCTTTTAAATGTTCTATAACTAAGTCCATCACCATTTTATTACCGTCATCAAGTGATCACACAGAGTGGACCATCTCACACGACCAAATTCATATCCTCTGTAATCAAAAATCCAGCTTATTCTCAAATCCTTTAATCTTATCCATACTAATGAGAATATTTTCGTTCCCACCTTACATTTTGATGTTCAGCTCATTCAAGTGTACGAAAATGTCGGAAACATATGTCAACTTACATATCCATTCACCATTTGCAAATCAATCCGCGTACTTATGTCTTTCAACAGTCAAAAATGCCTGGACCTCTTCTGTAAGTTCAAATATTCGCGTTAACACCTTTTCTCGTGATAGCCAGCGTACTTCTGTATGTAGCAGGAATGTAGTGTGTTCTGAACCCATTTCCTGACATAAAACTGAAAACGTCGCGAATTTAGCGGCCGCCATTTTATGAAGTTCAGGACTTTTACTACTTCGTCCGACACATCTTTCAGAGAAGGTGGCAGAGACTTAGCAGCAATGGCTTCGCGGTGAATGAGACAATGATCGCATGGTAGGTTAGGATTTACTTCGCGTACTTCAGCTGCAAATCCTTTCACTGGGCCTGTCATAGCAGCCGCTCCGTCTGTACAAAGAATAACACAATCCTTCCATGTTAATTCATTAAGGAGCAAATATTCATCAGTCAAACGAAATATTTCTTCACCGGTAGTTTGCTCTGGAAGTTATTTGCAAAAGTTACTTACAATTATATCTCCATCGAAGCCTGCAGAAGTTGTGCGTGGCGGATAATATCTGTGGACTTGTCGATCTGAAGTGAGAACTCCTGACTGTTGTTGATTTTCTCCTTCTTATCGTCATCAATATCACGAGACATATCGATAACTCGGCGATTGATTGTGTCAGCAGAAAGAGGAATTTTTGAAATTTCACTAGCAGATTCTAAACTCTGAATTAATCTTACCATCTCTTTACAAACAGGCTTTAACAGCGTTTCAATTATTGTATGTGGTTTCTTGGTCTTCTTGTGGCTTGCCAGTATTGCATTACTGTGTCCTGGGATGACATTGATGTAAGATTGTGCAAATTAAGAGTGATAGAATTTTTCAGCGGCGGTCAAATTTATTGTCATAGTGTGTACTTCTTCCGAAACAGGTACTGTGGCGCTCATGAACGTTCTTTGTTTTTTAGTTATTTTACAACAACCGACGAAAATAATTAACATCTTTACTTGTCAGAGAAGAATGTTTTCTTGACAAATGTCGTTTCAATTTACTGGGAACCATAGCAGCGGTACTGAGTTTTTCACAACAAATGATACACTCGGGAATGGAAAACATTAATTCACCACAAAAAAACAAAAAACAAAAAAAAAAAACCAGAGGATAAGGAATTATCTCTATCTTTCCGCTGCATCAACTTTTATTTCTGGCTCAACGCTTTCACTAGTTGCACTCATAGACGGAACACTCCGTTCAAGGAATTTGTCCATATTGAAGAAATAAAATAATCTGCTAATTGTAATAGAAAATATCAAGACCAATTACTAACACAGTTTTCGGACCACTTCAGAGTACAGCTATGATGGAACTGGAGTAATTGTAAGAAGCGGCATTTATACACTTCAAAGGAGTCGCATATACCGAGCCCGATTCTTTTTACAGTGATGTCGGTGCAACGGTAAAAAAAATATATTGTTGAAGTGCCGACAACGTAATAAAATAATACAAGGCTTGGAAGGTCCTGCTAATCCAAGCAGTTTAGACTGAGTGAAAAGCACATACACAGTACATGCGGTAAATATAACAGAATCTAAAAACGCAGCAATAGAGACGAGGAATAAAAAAAAAAAAAAAGAGTACACAAAACTAACAGCAGCACATGAAACTAAAATATAAATAATAAAAAAATTTGACAATTAATTCCTTATAATGGGTAAAATTTCACGGCACACCTTTCACTTTCTCGCGGCACACCAGTGTGCCGCGGCACACCGGTTGCGGACCACTGGTCTAGGAGAAAGAAATTAGCGAGGAAGCAGGTTGTTAGAATTTTGTGAAAGATATAAGCTGGTCTTGGCAAGCACAGTGTTTTAGAACCTTGCAAGAAGGGTATACAGCTGGAAGCGTCCAGACGATACCGGCAAATATCAGTTAGATTATATCATGGTCAAACAGAGATTCAGGAATCAAGTTCTAGATTGTAAAGCGTACCCAGGAGCAGACCATCGCTTGGGTGAGGACTGCAAGGATCATAAAGTTCCAACAAACTTCCAAGTCCGTGTAAACGACGGCAGTTGCACGCTGCTGGTACAAAAATTCCTTAAACTTTAAGGTTTTATCGTCGTCGCCGGGTAGAACTTCTCTTACTGTATCTACCCTCGCGCAATCAATCTCGTTGCGGTCCTCGAGATCTTTACGTCAGAAATGTTGCGAATATCTGTCACAAATGTGCAAAGAACCATTATAATTATATAATAAAGAACTAACTAGCTGTGAATCCAACACTAATGGAATTTTCCACTACCTTCAGTAATCATCAATATGTTTGTACGGTTACCGCGTTTTTCTGCACTTTGGCGCTACAAGGTTATTCCTGCATTTAACTCTATCCAGACTGAAAACATTTACTGAAGAGTCTGGGTTTTGGTTCTCGAATTAGGAAACATAGTTTAACCGGAAATTCGATACCTGAAAAACCAGATTGGTTGTTGGTGGATGCCTCTCTATGATTACTAATTCCTGTTTTTAAACTTCTTTTCGGCTCCTTTACTTGAGAAACAAGAAGAGTCCATAGAAAATAGAGTTCATCTTTGTTTCATACATTGACAGCGGCATGCTGTCTACAGATTTCAAGTGGCAGAGCAACGAAGGAAGACCCCCGATAGAAAGGTAAAATTTATAAATGTTAATGTCGAGTAATATAATCCTATCGAGAGTTTTGCATTGTCTGGTTCTTGAAACTCGTCTAAAAAGTCTTAGCTAGTATGAAAGAATTAGATGGAAGATGTACTATTTTGAAATTTATTTTCAAGGAATTTCGATTAGTAGGAAAAGTAATTTTGTGAAGATTTTTGTGGTTTAATTGCTGAAAGAGATCAAATAAATTGAAATTATTGGAATAACGTCAATTGTTAGCAATAGCGCCTTTCATTAGAACTGCCGATGATATAACGTAATTAAGTTTTTTTGGAACAGAAGGAGTGTAGGAAAGTAACATACCAATTACTGTTGGATACAGACAGCGCCATCTGTCCAAAACACCGGTAACGTTACCCCTCTTTTTGTTAATAACCAGGAAAAGACAGATCTAAGATTATTGAAATAAATTGTTATATTGGAAAACCTTTGCACACATCATCTGTGACACAGACAAATCACTGCAACATCCATTACGTCTGTTCTGTCAAAGTATACAAGTTGCGTTCTAATGGATTGGTATGTATATTCGAAGCTGGTAGAAGCTGACATATTCATTGGAGTACTTTTCTCATGCGGCTGAGGCATGTAACTTAAATTTTTGAAGACACGGCATTCTTCAAGGCTGAGTATTCGTGAACAGCCTGGGAATGGCATCTATGTTTTAATGAGCCAATGACGTGGTAGCCACATGATGGACACCTGGGTAGTTCTCCCTCCAGAGACTTTAGCGGAGCGTAGATCTCACTTGGCTCTCGTGGGAGCTCAGCACCGTCTTTCATTGATGGGATATCTATGAAACCAAATAACAGATATTGGATAATGCTAGGAAAGGTACTCCAGCCAGCTGGGACCTCATTAGTAATATCATTGAATTGATTCAGAGTTATTTTCATACAGCATTTTCGTGATTTTTTTATATACTTGTCCATGTACAACATTCAAGAGATTTAATTGAAGCTGACTTAATCTTTCCTTCGCTATTTCGTTTGATAATGCTGATTCCCGCACTTTAGCTAGCACTAAGCTCCAGCGTACGCGTAATATTTCAGTCATTAGTTTCCTGGACGAACAGATACAAGAGTGAGTCTGACTGAGACGAATCGTATTATGTAGTGTGAACTGCTCGGAACGTGACAGGCTCATTATAGACAGGATAGTAAGCTTTATACTTCACTAAGACCCCACCATCGGCGAATAACTCTATAGGAGAGTAATTAAACGAGTGTATGAAATAGAGATGAAACACAGCGCTTATCCCTGTCAGTGTATGCAAATATCTTTATTTATTAGTTCGTTGTAAAATATTATGCAACATACCACAAATATTTTGAGTATTGTTGAAATTTTTTATTTATTTGAACATTATTTTGAATTGACAAAATTTTGTAAATTTCGCACTATTATAACTGATTAATTTTGAACTTACTGGTTGGGAATAAATTTTTCCATAAACAATTAAAAAAACTGGTTTTCCGAGATCCTGGGTCCTAGTATTAAATGTCGACGTTTCTACTGAAATGCTTCTGCCTTTTTGTAAGGCGAAACTACGTTGAGATATGTTTCACACGCTGTATTAAACACTATTGTCGGTCTTGCACGAGGACAGGACTACTGACGCCGCGTTCACATTCTGAAACCGTCAGTTGTGGTTAGCAGAACGAGCGAAAATGCGTTAAAGGATTTCACTTTTATAATGGTAAATATTTTTGTTGAACAGGTAGCTTTTCTCAAGCTGCTTCTGTTATCTGCTGATTCTAATGCGATCAGCAACTTAAAATTTTGCTAGAATCTCTTTTGCTGCTGTGGTTTTAAAGTAATGTCAAAAAACTCTCACACAGTTATATAACAATAAAAATTAGTTAGTGTAGATATTCCAGTCTGTTTTGATGCTTAGATAATAAAAAAAATCTACAAAGCTTCCAGGGCCGTTATTTACAAGTGCGACAGACTTCTACCTTGCTGACGGGTATGACCTCCTATGAACCTGAAAAGTTTCCTCCAAACCTTTCTTTCCCGTAATGATTAACATGTTTTCTTCATCGTTTTATGTATTTTATTCTTAGAGTTACCGATGGGATGGAAAGAAAATATTTGACAAGACATCTTTAAAGAGAACTTTCGATAGATAATCAAATTTATGACACTACAGTGAGTGAAAACTAATTGTGAGAATCGTGTAGCTTACCTCGCTACTATTTTCTTTTCTGTCTTTTAGTTAGCTTTTAATAAAATAATATAACTACTTGAGTCCTTTTTCTCTCAGTATTCAGTTTAACCGTCACTAATCAACACTATTCAAACATTTGAATGACCAAGTAATGCTACTTATTTTAATTTACATTAGCTTTACATAAAATAACATCTTTCTGTTTTCACATAATAAAAAGCTTTTATTCAATTTTTCTTTGCACAATTTAAATTCACTTAAATGTTTCTTGATACATTTATATTGACAATCCATTGCAAATATCATTAATTGGAAGCGCCACCAACGCATTCCTTTCGTTCAGCATGGCTCCTCCCTGCCCTCTCTCTGACCCCATCCTTTGTTTCTCCTTATAACATGTTTTTGTCATATTACATCTATGGTTCGTTATTCTGTGCTGCCCACTTAAACTCAGAATCACACATGCACTCCTTTTTTTTCTTCTTTTTTTTGGCTTGCTCAAGTTTTACTTGACATTAGACTGTGTTAATACAAATTATACCCATCCTGGTTTGCTTCACACCTGAGTGGTTGAAATAAGATAAAAATTCTCTGATGAAAGAATAAAGGTGAGGTCACATAGAGGCATTGCACTGTCTGCTAGTATGCGACGATCAGCTATGCTGTGCAGATTGAGCGAGATAGGATCGCATAAGCAATTAATCTAAAAGTCAACCACGGAGCGAAAGGCAGCACAGGGGCAGACCAGCGAATCCTATTTGAATGTGAAGGAGGAATAATCAGTGGTTGCTGATGGCATTATCCTGTCAGCAGAAAACAGTGAGGAAACAGACATTACTGAATGAAGTGAACAGTATATTGGGAGGACTATTTAAAAATCAAAGCAACATAGAAGTTATGAAACAAAAGTAGTATGAGTACATTAAATATAAAAATAGGATCAAATATGATTGAATTCTATTATTTAGAAAGTAAAACTACAATTAATGGCTGTTGTCAGACTCAACGAGTGGCAAATTCACCTAGACTTACAAGGGAATCTTACGATCTCGGAAATTCAGTTCGGGATGAGACTTCGCAAGTTAGTAGTAGTGTACCTTAAGGGACTCCACCCAGTGAAGTAGTAAAGCACACTAGCCAGAGGATTCCGAGAAAAAGGACTCTAAAGTTTAACACGCAGCTCATATGGTGTTCGATTTGTACTCCTTACCAACACAGCGAACTCGCTCGCCACGCCAGCGATCCGGGTTCGATGTTACCTCGGGTAACTTTTAATTTTCTCGGGCTTCAACACAACGATAATGTGTTCAGGAATTAATTATTGCGTACTTATCAAACTGATTTCCTCTTTTTTTAAATTTCTTCATCCCATTGGGCTGAAAATTCCTGCTTTTTTAACTGGCTGCTTCCTTTTATTTGTAACGTTTGTAGATTCCACACGTGATGAGCCTTTGTGATATTAACCACTTTAATTTTGTAATCCAAAGTATGATTATCCAGCTATCTTCTTTGTTTGCTGGTTCTTATTCATTTGATGAGCTATGGTCTTTGACTTTTTCAAAAGGTTCCTCGTCATAGTTTTCATTTTCACGAGCAAGTTCTTCATCAATCACAAGTATTTTTTCAGCCAGCCAGCATGTTCATAGTATGTTTTTAAATTTCTTGATCCATCAAAATTTTTTATGAGATATTGAAGTTAAAGATCCCGATGAAATCAACTTATTTTTAGCAAGCAAGCTTTCGTAATAAGCAACCACATATTATATTTCGACATTTCAGTGTATGATGAATCTTAATAGAAACTTTCAATTCAGTATATTTTAAAAATTTGGATGGTATTTACAGTACAGAATGCTCGAATCTCTTCGAAAGTGAAGAATGAAGTAGTATCTTTAATTCACATTTTAATTAGCTGTAACAGTCGTTTGATAAATAAATAAATAATTATGATTTAATTGAAATTATTTTAGATCATTAACTTCACTTAATAGTTGTTATAATTTGTATGGCGTACAAATCAACGAGTATATGCGCTGCGCGTAAAAAGTTTTTCTCTGTATCTTCTGGCTCGTGCGTTTTACTACTCTACTGGATGGACAGCCCAAAGGTATACTACCAACCTGCGAAGTCTTATGCCGAACTGAATTTCGCAGACCGTAAAGTCCCCTTATAAGCTTTCTGACGTTCAGAGTAACAATCTGGTAATCTTGTATACATGTCGAACAACACTGTTATCTTGGCGTTATCTGGAATAAAGTTCTTGTACGGGAAAGACGCAACAGTGAACTATTTGGCATTCGTGAGACTGCGGGGATTTAACACGGTCGCGCCACGTTCTTCGTGTTTTTTTCCGTCTGTTAGAAAACCCAGAGCTACAGTCCCATGTTTCTCCAACTGTGGTTAAATGTGTTTGTTGCTTGAAGAAATAATGGGATATTCATAAGTAATCAAACTTCTGAAGTTGAGGTAAAGCGGCTTCGCATTGTCAACAGTTTTAAGCAAACCAAGTTATCGGCTTTAGTGTATGGTTTTGTATCATCGCTTGCACTAGTCAGTACTGTTTTACATTTATAAGTAGCCGTTTGAAGTCTTCGAAGACTTAAATAAGCATACTCATAACTACACAGGCATTAAAATAGCTGTTTCCTAGATCACGTGCTCAATCCCGAATTGTGCAAGATTGCTTGCAATATACGTCTTCGTTGTGTTATGATACCAGCGTCTCCGGTCCTTACATTTCATCTCTACTGAGCTTGGTGCCGGAATGTGACCGAGGGAAGATTTCAAAGTGATTATTAGCAAGTAAGAACATTTACATGTCTGTGTGCGTTCATGTTTTAATTAAATTAAATTAAATTAAAGTGCACGCTTCGGCGGTAATTTCCCCCTTCCCTGCATTCACCTACATTTGCCGTCGGAAAATTTTAACTTTAAATCCTTTCAACGTTTTTGGTAAATTATTCATCATTTCTCTTGGTAACTTATTCCAATACCTGACACCCTTCCCCCCCCCCCAAAAAAAAGGATTTTCCTACACCTCTGTGCCTGAACTCGAGTGCCAGCTTGTGGTCATGGTCATCTTTTACCTTCCATGCATTATTTTTAAATTTACAGCAATATCTTTCCATGCCTCATCACCAATATATGACTTGTACACTCCCATGACTCTCTTCAGCCTCCTTCTGTCTTGCAATGAATCCCATCCCAGCTCTTTTATCATATCTGTTACTGATTGTATTCTGCGATTATTTACAGAAACAAAATCTAGCAGCCCTCATTTGCACCACGTATTTGATATGTAATCGTAGATTTTCCCGGCGAATCTGTTGCTTGAAGATCTCTCGGGCATGCGGCCGGATCAATTGATCGTGGATGAACGAATTTTAGATGGTGTAACGCGCCATCATCTTCAGGTTGCGTCTGCTGGCCGGCGTGAGGAGCGCAGTCCAGGACGCGACTGTTGAGCCGTTTTTTACATATGTATGGAACAATTCGGCTTCCCACCAAGGATGTCAGCCACATGTGAACTATTCCGGCTAACCGAGGACATCGGCCACGGCCTGAATATCAGCAGCTCCACCGCAGCAGCTTTTCTAGACGTCGAATAGGTCTGCGACAGAGTGTGCCACGCTAAACTATACAGAAACTACAACAAACAACCAGGTCACTTTAAATTCATCGGTAGCTACCTGACGGTTACACATCCTCAACGCATCCAATACGCGCTGGAATCCCACAAGGTTCTGTAATTTCCCCGCTCCTATTTAATATTTATGCCAACGATTTCCCAATAGCACTCAACGTCAAGCTGGCTCAATTTGCGGATAATACAGTAATCTATACAACTGCAAGAGTCCATTCGGTTAGTATCAAGAGACTCCAGCAAACTATAAAAATGATAGAAAAATTGTGCCAGCTCAATAAAATTAGTATCAACCCAGAGAAGAGTGCTGCAGTATATTTTATTTAAAAGCGACAGCTCATCAAAACCCATCTACAGATGTCGGGACGCCTAATCCTCTGGCATGTCAAACACCAGTTATTTGAAGTAATACCTGACAGAGGGCTGACATTTTCCCAACCCATACGGGAAAAAATAAAGAAATACCTCTCAACATGTATTCCATACTAAATAGCAGAAACTCAACCATGGAAACGAAACTAAGAATCTACCTTTCAGTCATGTTACCAATGGATGCCAAGCATGGGGTGCTGCATCTAAAACAAACATAGAAATTATACAACGTGTACACAACAGATTTTTAAAAACAATACTCAATTTACAAAGATATGCCTCAATAGAAGAAATCTATGTGGTAACGTCCACAAGAAAAATTGTCGACGAAATCAGAAGATTAACAGAAGATTACTACAACACAATTGATACACACAGACACAAAGGAAATAGACTCAAAAACCTAGGAAGATTACAACCAAAGGCATGACACAGATATAAAGTACCAACACGTATACTGCCGAAACAATCTAACAGTACAGAATAATCCAGTTGGGGTTTTAAATAAGGTCAAAAGACCACAGCCATTTACCGCCAAACGTGATAATAAAAAGAGTGCTCCCGAACAAAACTAAACCTACTGGCGTCGACCGCTACAAACGTCCTCCCGACTCTCGTGCTTCTTCATCTGCTATTTTCATCATCATCACATTGAGCATCCCGACCATCACACATTAAGGAAACATCATCATCATAATGTGCATCGATCACCGCTATAATCCATCGGCGATAGCATTGTTCCTGCATGCTGCTCAGGCCACCCGAGAGCCCCGTCCTACGTGGCTGTTGACTGCCGCGTCAGCCTCGCCGGTTGTGTTTTCCTGTAATCAGCTGCTGAGCAAATACATACGCGTTGTATCCGGAAAACCAGCGTGCAAATACGGTCTCCTTAGACCGCACTAAATACCGGTCTTCTTAGTCCGCGGTGGGGCCCAAGCCACCACGGCAAGTACTTTTGGATTTCCATGTATCAGTGACACCATGAGAATGGCTTACGACAACTTTTTCTCGTGACCTAACACGGTATTACAACCCCACAGTACACCCAAGGTGAGTAGAAATAACCTAACCTGAACTTACTCTAACCTACTTTAATAAACACTTTAACATTCTGCATTAACCTGTCTTTAACATAAATTCTGCCTACCTACTGATGGTTGTAGTTGCTATGGTGATTTTGGCGTTTGTATACATACTGTCAACACCTTTGATCGGTAATATTGGGCTGTTGATGCAAACATCTATTGGTATTATACTTTACACACCTTCATGATGGTAAGGTGATGTGTGTGGTGGGAGTTCTGCAGGTTTATCTGGAGACTGCCATGACAGCAGAAACATACACTTTCCGTCTCTTTGCCCAATTGGTGTACATATTTGTAATCCTCTGCGGTAATGCATGTACATTATATGACTGGTACTGTGATACAGGAACATGCAATTGCTATGTCAATCGTATTCATTCATAGCGTAAATTGGTATAATTTTGACCCAATTTTTGATTTATTTGACCAGTATTCATGAATTTTTATCTATTTTCATACTTTTATTAAATGAAATTAATCGAAAGTGACACATACTAACTTATATCTAACACAATTTATGTCTCATCTGGTGTTGAGTCCATTAAGTTTTGGCCTTGTGGAGGGTCGTGCTGTTAACATACTTGTTAATGAAACTTGTGATGTTGTCATCTTCTGTATGCTCTGTTTAGTTCAGCTTCATATATATATATGATGTACTACTGATGTACTACTCGAGTTGTCCGACGTCTTATAGGGCCGTGAACAGAATAAGTTTCATTTATGATGATACACCGCATCATACCGTGCGGTTTTCTATTTTGGTGGAGGCATTCAATACACATCGTATGGTATGATGCATGCAACTGTAACTGACATCTTTTGCACACCTTCTAACCATGTAATCCGATGACATCTTTCGTAGAGAAAAATTATATAATTGTGGTAATGTTTTACATATTTTCATGATCTTTTGCTGATTTTAATAAAATTTCTGGAATTTATAATATTTTCATGCTACTTGCCGAAACTGCAATTTTTTTCGCAAATTTCTCATTGCCTTATGTATAACTGTGTTAATGTCAGTTTCTGTGTGCATATACATAGTTTCACCTCGTTTGATAAAAACACTAAGCTCTATGTATAGTTGCCACCATGTGCACTTCCTCTGACTGGTCTATCATGATGGTAATGTTATATGTAAGGTGAGAGCAAACAGGTAATTCATACAATTTACGTCTTTTGTGGAGGAAATTTACATAGTACCCCATTCACACATATGTAGGCTTCATCCAATGCACTTCCGCTGACCCTTCTATCGTGATGGTTACGTGAAGTGTGTGTTAACCCTGCAAAACTCTACCAACTTTCGTTATTTAGCAGAAAAATTTAAAATTTTGTTAAAAATTACCACGTTTTGGTTTACCTAGAGACTGCCATTACAGCAGGAACTTCTTTTTGTCCATATAGCACACATTTCTGTAATCCACGCACATTATATGAATGATATTGTGATATACGGAGGTGTAATTTTTATGTCGATCATTGATTTCATTCATGGACGAAATTTACATTTTTTTTACCAATTTTTGTTATACATGACCAGATTTCTTGATTTTGTACATTTTCACACTGTTTTTAATAAAATTCATAGAAATTGCCACATACGTACTTATATCCAACAAATTTATGTCTTTTCGAGTGTTGGCGTCTATTACGATTCGGTCTTAAGACTGGTATATAATTGATGAAGCATCATGCCACTACAACAACTAATGAAAGATAACTCGATAAAGGACTTTATTAATGGAAGGTGGGTAAAATAAAATGAATAATTTACTGTGTGTGTTCTATTCACACTTTTCACATCCATATAGTATCCGGGATTATAATTCTTAATTACTATATTGTAAACAACAGGCAATACAAGTAAATTTTTATACGCAATAAGTTCATATATTAGTAGATTATAATCCAGTGACGAACTGGGCGTCCCTTGAGTCATATAAACATCATTAATATACATACAACTAGTTTTTGCACTGTTGCCATATGATAGTCTCGTAGCACTTTACTAGATAAAATGTACACAAATTCTGTGTAGTATCTTGCAACTAGGTATCCCCTCCTGTTCTTGATGGCCAAGGCGCTGGACACAGCAGGTTGCGCGTCGATGAGGTTCTTCCAAGTCGAATCGCTGAAGAAGACGCCGCTGGTAGGATCACCCTGGCAATCATACGGAAGGAGACTGCGTGCTCACCAAGTGGAATGTTGGTCTGAAGAGCTGCCTGTGTTGAAAAAAAACCTGACTCTACATCCAATACTTAAATGTTTAGAATCACCAGCGTTGAGCTGATACACAGACGAGAACAACATTACCGGGCTAGCACTAGCAGTCCGTTTGGGGAGTAACCAGGTCTAGTCCCTGGTGGTGGGGGTAAACTTGTTCAGTCCTGTCCTTCGGTAAGACTGTTATGACTGAGAAACTCTGACACCAGATCATACATACCACACGACATTAAATTTTATTTGAAAGTACTGAGAAGCCAGGATTTGTTGTCCTGTTCAATACTTATTCCCAAAGTAAAAAAAAAAATGTATTTCTGTAATCAACAATACACATTCCCACATCTTAACAAGTGATCAAGTATTACACTTCTTGTATAACGATGAAATCCTAAATTCCATGTAAGTAAATATCAGCCCGGACATCTCTACTCCGTTTTATACGACTATTTAAGGCGCGTTTTAAACCTGCTACTTTGAAATTGTACGAATTCATAGAGTTAAAGAATTTTATATAAGTATCTTGTCTACTGAATTTCTGTAGGTGCAAGCAAACATTACGAAACTGCTCAATCCAAGGGAATCGTGAAAACCAGCAGAACCGATGTTGATATGCTCACTCCACATATCACACCGAATCACATTCACATTCAGTCTCCATCTCGCCTACGCACCAGATGTAATTCAGTCACACAGAGACACAAGACCAACCCCTCACAGACATACTTAAAGATATACCGACATCACAGCATAAAACAATGATATGAGGAAAAAATCCTCTGCATCATTTACATTCAGATAGTAGATAGAACGTACACAACGTCACTTTCGTAGTTTAAGTTGTGAAATTTCGAACCACCGAGGTATTCAAACATTATACATTTAGTAATACCAAACCGATAGCAGACTTTCTGTGCAAGTAAGTTATGCGATCCACCAGTGGCTTAGTAAACATGCCAATATTTGCAAATTGTATGAATGGAGCGTTGAAATTTATTATGATGCAGCATGGAAGAATGAAATTAGACATTTTAAATGCTATTGACAGCATGTATAGTCAGAGTGGAAAGCTTACATACTGACATTATTGATATTTTGAATATTAAGGATATACTAACATCACAGCAAAAACAATGATTTGAGGAAAAAAAGTCCTCTGCAAAATACATCATTTACATTCAGATAGAAGATGGAACGTACACAACGTCACTTTCATAGTTTAAGTTGTAAAATTTACAACTATCGAGGTATTCAAACATTATACCAAACCATTTTGAATATGGAGCGTATACATATGGGACTGTAGGCAGTCTACTCAACTTACCAGTGGCGAGTATCGAACCGGCGACGCTGCGAATTTTTAAAAATAATGTGTGCCCTCGCAAGTAACTAAAAATTGTGGGAAAAATTTGTCATCCTTCTGGCTTTGCACCACAAACCACAGTTTAAGTAGTCAATAGTTTCGTTCCTCTCGCAGGAATAAAGGGCACTATTTCCGATACAAGAAATACTGGAACATCACCGACATCATAAAAATACTTTATCAAGAGGGCATCCAGTGACCAATCACCATTACACATTTATTGAAAACCTTGTATCGTAAAGTTTGTAGACTGGTTGGTGGAGGAGATATTACTCTATCTTACCTTGTTCAGAACTGACTTTGCCTATATTGTGATAAGCCTGTCGTCTCTATGCATTTAAAATAATCTACATCTCCAACAACTGCTTATTTGTTACTTTGTTTTAAAAACTCTACAACCAGCTCGATATTTAGACCGACATACACAAATTAACTCTGAAACGTGGCAATTTATTCCACCGTTCACCTCGAGTGATTTCTGGAAAACGTTAGGAGACTTGACTGTAAGACTGCGCTGGGTATCGAATCCCGATGTCTGAGTTTCCTCCACAAACTGTTCTTTAACATTTCGAAATCTCGCATTTTCTCTTGTAGGAATTTTAACCATAATTCGTTGTTACGACGGAGAAACTCTGACACAATGCCATACATACCGCACGAAATTACATTTTATTTGAAAGTACAGAGAAGCCAGGATTTTTTGTCCTCAATCAACTATACACATTCCTACATCTTAACAAGTGATCAAGCATTACACTATTCTGGGAATACAGGGCTGCGGCAATAACAATTGAAGCTGTGAGCATTAGTGTGAAGGGTTGAGAGTATTGATACTCGTATAATTTGCCGTGCCGATTGCCGACTGAATATTAAAACGTCTCGCTCAAGCGTAGAGACCCTTCAGATTCCATACAAAGGGCACTATTTCCGATATTGCGTGAAGGTTTTGTGTTTGCCCCGTGTGTACGTGCGTGCTCAAAAACAACCGAATTGCCAGACAAGCAGAGCAGATTTTGGTGCGAATCTGCTGAAAGTTATTCATATGCCACGAAATACCGGGATCATCTTCTCAGATATATATCACGCTTATATCACCGAATCTGAAAACAATTTGTGAACTTGTGGCATGCTTTCGGTATTCACTTTGTGTGTGACAAATTACTACTATTTTAGGCAATTCAAGGAATACGCAAAAACACATTTCGGTTTTCCATGGCTTCCTCAAATCACTCCAGGTGAATGCATGAATATTACATTAGTTTGTAAGTTCTGAAATGATATACACTGTAAAAACATTTGTACAAAAAATCAACTTAGATTCAAGTGAATAACATATAGCTCCCCGAATTACAATCATGAAAAGTTTTCGTATTTAATTAGATATACTCGCGACCATTTTTCCCCGCTGTTCTGGCCTAGCATTCTTGGTTTAATAAAGTGAATTTTTACTTCAGCTGTACATTGCTGCATGTGGTGTGATACTTCTACAAATTGGTAATTTCGCGATGAGGAGAATGCAATTTATCCGAGATAAATATATCAATCCGTTTAGGAGATACTAATGTAGCATTATTATATTGTATTTTAAATGTGTGACGAGAAAAAAGACTTCGGCACGATTGCTTACATCTCTTCTCAAGCGCTGAGATCCTTCATGCGCAATAACGGTCGAGACCCCAATAACAGACACCTCGCTGCAAACAATGAACTAGCATGAGAACAAAGCCTGACTGACTTTAAATATTTTTGTTAGCTACCAATATTAACAAATTTTTTTCAGGATCCGACTGCATATCTGGAAAGACCAAATTTTTTTGAGTAAGGAGGTGTTTTTAATATTTCTGTACGATGAATGCTTGAGCAGAAATTACGTGTTTTATTTCGCGTAAAATAAAATTCAGAGACGTGGTGCTGTTGAGGTTTCCTACCGCGTTTAAAAACGTTAATTCATACCTTATGAAGGAATCATGATAGGAATTTGGTTTAAATCGATTTTATTAAGCATTCAATGTAGACTATTATACGAGTATATTTTATTTTTGTATTTAGCTGCCGCTTGACAACTTACAGGAAAGGCAAACCGTCAAACAATAATTTTTGTTTCGTGTTGTTGGAGTGCTGGAGGGTGAACCTATTCAGACATGTCGACGAAACGATGCAGCTGGTGCATCATAGATGGTTGCCCAATTGGAGAGGGGAGGAGGTCGCTCAAGTGGCCTGACAAAAGAGTAATAGTAGGGGAGGGGAACAATAGGTTAAGTAGCCTAATTAGTAACGCTTGAGTGCACCCAAAGACAGATGGCGGTGGCCTAATTAGTGACGCATGAGTGCACCCAAAGAGAGGCGAAACTGAGGTTAGGGAGAGCAGGTGGTCGCTCAAGTGGCCTGATTAAAAAGCAATAGTAGAGGAGGAGAACAATAGAACAATATGCAGGTGACGGTTAGGTTAAGTGGCCTAATTGACTACACCCAAAGCGAGGTGAAACTGGGGTTAGTGAAGGGAAGGGAGGGAGGGGCGGGAGGAGAGGGGCGGGAGGGGAGGGGGGCGTTGCCTAATTAGTGCCGCTTGAATGCACCCATTGTTTGAGATCCCACCGCCAAAGTCACACTACTCAACAACCATGCTTCTTTTTCCTCCCTGTCGTGGTCAAGGGAGTAGACAACGACATCATAGTGGAGAAAATCACCGAATCTCTCCAAAACCACAAAATCAGCTGCTATATTTCCACAAAGTTTTCCAAATAAGATCAACCCATCTATCATGATGAGGATCATCACATTCTTCAAATATACAGTAGATAGCATTCTTTAAGAAAAATTTAATTTCCAGACGTTCAGGTACAGAACTGAACCATCCAACCCTCCATCACCCATTCCAACACGTGTTCTAGGACCACACGTGCACACATTATGGAAGCGGCCACACACTACCAAAATGCCCCAAATAACAGCAAAGGACCCCACAATGCAACCTCCCGCCAATGTCCAGCCAAACCTAAAAAGGCCAAATCTCCAGTTATGACGGCAAAAATTAAATATAATGATGAACCCAACCCGAACCTGACAAACTAGACGAAGACACCATTGATGATGTCACACTGAAAGACCACCTTATCGGACTTCTCTTTTCAACGCCCATCAACGTTTTCCAAGACAGAAAACAAGAAATCATCCGCCACCTCTCACAGCAGACACGAAAATTCCTAAGCCAAATAGTAAAGGTGACCTACGGCAATAACCAACTGCACTTAACTATTTCAAGACCATCCCCCATTTTGCCGATACTCGATAATGGAGCAGACGACAGTGACGAGTAGCCCCACGAACTTCTACTTCGTTAACATCTGCTACAAAAAGACTCTACTCCATAATTCATTAGCTGCCAACGACGTCCATATCGCGGACCTGGCGTAAGTCTTCGGATCATCCACATTCGACCTGGCTTCAACACTTTTCGTAAAGATGCCCTTGGAGGTTTAACCATGCTAGTCCGTAACGTCTTCTCCACTGTACAGTTTCCTCTCCCCCACCCTTTTTAACAACTGGAATGTATCGCTGTCAACATCCTCGGGAAAAACTCCCCTACACTCCCACTATACCACCAAACCTATGAACCCCTCCTCATTAACCTAGTAGAACATCTCTCCTCCTTTCCCCACTACATCATCGTTGGGGACTTAAACGCCCACCATTCCCTACTTGGCGATTACACAAGTGATTCCACCGGCCACATCCTAGTCGATACCATCACCTTCCCCATCTACACTCCTATCTTAATTTCGCACCACGGCACATCCATTCCCGATTACATCCTCTATAGTTCTTCCCTCCACAACACCCTCAACTCTACACGAATTCGCGAATCCATCATCAGTGATCACTTACCTATAGTCTTCTCCTCAAAATTCATCAAAACCAAACCTACCCATCTGTTCAAACTAATCAAAGACTGTCAAAAAGCAGACTGGGAAAAATTCAATACAGTAATTGAATCATCCCTCTTTCGGCCCTTCCAAATTACCACACCTGCATACATAGACCACGTCACCAATGAAATGTAATCTTCCTTCTCGGCTGCCATAGAAATTATACCAATCAAAATTATGATACCTAAACCGGAAAAACCTCCTTCCTCCCCTTCATCAATCGCCCCATCTCACTTCTGCCTGCTCCCGCAAAAGTCTTTGAGAAAATCCTCCAAACTCGTATTATCCGTTTCGCTGAATCCATAACATTTATCCCTTCCAATTCCATTCAATCAAGTTTCGATCCTCACCAATCCACCAATGACCCACTCCTCCGGCTCGCATCCGCACAAAGCTGGTCACTGCACAGTAGTAATCTTCTTCGATATTGAACGAGCGATTGATAAAGTCTCGCACTCTGATCTCATATATGAACTCCTAAACCTTGGCTTCCCTCCCCCAATCCTTCAACACAGTTTCCTAATGAACCGCACATGCTCCGTGAAAGTAAAAAATACTCATTCACCACTCTTCTCGCCAAAGGCGGATGTCCCACAAGGTTGTGTCCTCTCCTCTCCTACTCTACTTATTCATCTCCTCCACTTACCTCCGGAGCAAAAACACTCTACGCCGATGATATAGCCTACTGGATCTCACATAATATCACCACGTACATCAATAGCAAAGCAACGAAATTCCTCAACACCCTATTTACAAAAATGGCACATACAGCTGAACGCAACAGAAACACAGGCAGTGAGTGCTCTTCCAACACAAACACAAAACCTCCACACTTGCCCAAGATGAAAATAACATACAAATCAAAATTCGGAACACGCTCCTTCACTTCTGTCCCAGTGCTAAATATCTTTGCGTCCACCTCGACAAAACCCCGAATTTCGGCCAACACATCCACCACCTGAGACAAAGACTCTTATCCAGATTAAGAGTCCACATGTCGACGCACCCTAAAACAACAACAACAACAACATAAGACTCCACAAAAGCTGGCTGACACTTCGCGCGTAACACTAATCCACACTTATCAAACCTTCATGCACCCCGCTAGAATACACAGGCCCAACCACACCTATTATCTCATTACATAGTTTCGATAGACTGGTTTAAACACAAAGGAAAATCCTCCGTAACATGTTAGCACCACGCACCTCCTCAGAATCGTTTACCCCTTAGCCAACCCAGGGCCGGCGCTAGGATTTTGGGGCCCGGGGTAAGCAGTTGGGGGCCCTTGGCCAATTCATCGGTTAGGCCCTCCCTCACACCAAATGGGCGACCTTTTTTTTTTTTTTAGCTCTATAACTTGTTAAGCGGGGGCCCCTTTAGCCGGTGATCGGGGCCCCTCATCAGCCCGGGTATATTTGACGCGCTTACCCCCTCCTCCCTCTACCACCGCGCCGGCCCTGAGCCAACCTCCCTCCTCCCTTCAAATCAGATTTCAACCTCCAGAAAAAGTGTGCCAGCTGACTAGTTCTCATCGCCCTGATCTTCTTCCCCTGCTGGAATGCAAACTTCTTCACCACCCTCATCCAAAGCAAAAATATGTGTATCCTCCACATATTCTTGTTCATTCTGTTTTAACAAGTGAATCAATAGACCCACAAACAATAGAAAAGCTATCCGCAGTTAACACAATGGCTATACCCGAGCATTACAGTCCGCTTGCTATTCCGTAACAGAGTAAAACAAAACAAGATATTCACGTTTCTATAATTTCACAAACATCACACAACCAATTATTGTCACCCCACAATCAGCAATCAACACCAGCACATCTATCTTTCAAGCAATAATTCCATAATTGCCTACTCAAATTATCTATACCATATTATCGGTAAAATATGATTGTTCTGTATGTTATCAATGTTAAAAATTATTGTATCTTGAACCACCGTCAACCAATAAAAAGCAAGGGAGCATTTGGTAGTCTCCGATTGAAGAGGGCGTATATGCAGGGGCGTAGCTACTATGGGGCTAGGCGGTGCAGTGCACCGGGGCCCTCACGCTCAGGGGGCCCCCAAGCATACCTCAAGGGGCCCCTAAGCGCACCTCTAGGGGCCCTCAAGCGCAGTTTAGAGGGCCCCACGAGCCTTCACGGCAAACTGGCGACCTTTTTTTTTTTTTTTTTTTTTTTTGCTCTACCGTCGTCTAAGGGGCCCCTGAGAACACAGGAGCCCCTCACTAAGGGCCCTTGCTGCTTAGTGGGGGGCCCCCAACCACTGCTCAGGGGCCCCTAAGGAACAATTCAAGGGCCCCTACCAGCACACAAAGTAGAAAAAAACGTCGCCCGTCTGGCCTGAGGGCCCAAAATAAATTTTTTGCACCGGGGCCCTTGTTGACCTAGCTACGCCACTGCGTATATGCACCCCACCCCAGACAGGAATGAGCTACTTTTTAAAAAAGCAAGGCATTCTCAGTCGGTGTCGTGTTGTCGTATTAGCAACTCCGACCTACTGTTTCACCTGGAGGTAGCTATCGAAATGTTGTGTATGGCAGAACTTATCCGGCAGAACACCCGTGAAGAATTTTTATCGGCTATCCGCGGGGAAAGACTCAGTTCTCACGATATTTGAATGTCTGAAGGAAGAGAGAGATACAAAGTGCTGTTAACTTACTATAGTGGCGGATTTGTGTGTTTAATGCTATTTTGTGTTTATTAATTTGAATAGGGTTTGGTTAGTTAAGTTTACATGCTCATTATGTACATGTTTCTTGACACTGTTGCCCTTTGAATTCGATAGTTTTCTTGAAGAGTTAGGATATTGTGTTTTATGTTGTTTGTTGTTAGGATTCTCATGTCTGTATTTATATTTATGGTCAGATGGTCACTGTCTAAGTGGTTTTCGGCAGACCCGAAAAGTGCGATAGTAGTGCCGGTACATAAAGGAGGGGTGAGAAATAGAGACCAATCAGTCTGACATCAGTGGTAGGTAAATTAATTGAGAGATTGATGTGCAACCACATGAGAAATATATGTGAGAAGCATAAGTGGTTTTCAAGTCAGCAACATGGCTTTAGGCAAGGATATTCGTGCAAATCTCAGTTGGTGGGATAAATGCAAGATATTTCAGATGAAATGGACGAGGGGGCCAAGCTCAGCTGGACAGAACACATTGGACAGGTAGTAGGAAAAGATTTCAAAATTCTATACTTGTTAGAGTGATGAGGAGAAGTAATGGAATTTTGGTACTAAACTTAGCCATAGCTTGAATATGGTGGTGTAGTTAGGGACCCACATTTTGAGTTTCAAATACAGGAGTTGGAGAGGATGCAAAAAGGGCTGAGAAATTTGTTTCTCGAAATTAACGCCATCCTCATTTGGGTTTTCCATGGTTTACCCAGATCGGTCCAGGTGCCTCCTGCCATATCCAGTATATCCTTTCCTGTGCACAAATCGTTACACAATAGGATTGGTGCAATCCACCCTCCACCACCCACTTTTAGTGAATCGCGGAGTAATAATAGTAACAATAAGAAGAAGAAAAAACGCAATCAGTAACAGATATGATAAAAGACATGGAATGGAATTCATTGAAAGACAGGTGGAGGGTGAAGAGAGTCATGGGAGTATACAAGGCGTATATTGGTGAAGAAGCATGGAAAGATATTGGTGTAAGAATTAAAACTAATTCATGGAAGGGAAAAGATGGTCATTACCACAAGCTGGGCACAAGGGTGTAGGTAGATTTTCTTTTTAGGTAAGGGGGTCAGGGATTGGAATAAGTTACCAAAAGAAGTGATGAATAATTTACCAAAAACGTTGAAAGAATTGAAATTTGTAGAGAGCAAAAGTAGGTGGGTACTGGAAAGGGGAAAAGTGGATGTGTAGGGAAGTTCCATCGCAATTAACTTAAAGTGATTACTGTATTTTAATATTGGGAACAATGAAAAGGAAAGAGAAAGCAGTGGACATGAAGTTATACCCCGCCCTCCTCAAATGATTTGGGAAATGACGCTGGGCTATGAATGCCGGAAGTGTTTACGGCGCCACGCCCTGCCTGGTCGTCATAGTAACCGCTCCGGCCGGGACAGCTAGCATTGCGCATGCGCATAGCCTGCGGTCACCTTGAGAAACTACAGCTACAATTACAACGGAAACCAACTGTGTCAGTTCTCACACGTAATGCAATAACCACAAACAAACGTCAAAGCAGTGTCCTAGCTTGTTTTCTATTGCTGAAAAACAGTATCCAAAATACAAATTATAAAGCAGCGTTTCCGGAATGGTGGATCACGAGCCGGTATATATAGGGTCACGAATGATAATTGCCGGGTCGCCTCACCTTCGCCTCGGAAAATATGGAAGAACATTCACTATGCCCGGAGAATAATCTGAGTAATGGAATATTCTCCCCTATCAACTGCGACAAAGAATAGACAATGAATCCTTTCACTTTTAATGCTGAATCCGAGCCAGAACCGTCGGATTCAGATGTTGAGTCTGTAACTGAATTGTCGTGTGACACCTGCCACATTACTCAGAGACATATACGAGAGAGCATTACTGATCAATTTTTGACTGTCGTTTAATCAGTAGTAGCCAGTTTTAAAAGACAAAGATGATTTTTGTCACCACCCACAAGCGTGAGGCCGGTTTTTCCTCAAAATATGTATAGAAACAGATGGGAAGCCGAACCGAATCTGAGAATAAAGTTATCATCTTATCCTCTAAATGCGATTTTTTAAGTAAGCTGAAACATCTCACTTTTCATAAATACTTTTCTCTTATTTCAAATTCATCTTTGGAATAATTTTGTTAATATCCCATCATACATATGTTTTATTTTACTAATACATTCGAAAATAGGTAATACGTTTTTAGTAGGTCACTAAAAAGTATCCTGAAATGAACACGGTTGGGTAAACACTGTTATAGAGTCTTATTTCTACGGCAAGGAAAAACTGATTTTGATGTTTTCCATTCAGTAAAGAAGATAAATAGCAGGCATAAACCATGCAGCCCAAGAAGATAATCCACACCAGGGTTTTGATTGGCCGTAAACACTTGGGTTGGGAGAAGCTATTTACATTGACTGCATTCTTTTTGTTTCGTTGGCAGCGGTTCACGCGGATTTTCCATGGGGTTTCAAACATTGTATGAGGTATTTTTTATCTTGAAGGGAGAAATTAAAAAAAAAAACGGAATATTTAACGGTTCTACAGTAACCATTTCATATTGTTTACTTCCTAGCATTAACAGCATCCTATTTCCCTCAGAAGCGTTGGATGTAAAAAAAAACTCGAGGGGCAAGTTGGGAGATCCTTGTACCCCAGAAACCGCCGTAACAGGGTTCTATGAAGAAACAATAGAAGCAGAACAGATTGGAAGCAAACAAATTGAAATAATCTAATATGGGAGAAAAATTAGCAGTGACGGTAGAAATAACTCTGAAAGGAGTTCAACTGAGGACGGATGGAATACAATGAAGAGAGAATAATCGAAGCTGGTAAGCAAACACTGGGCTTTTGGGAAACAAGCGGCCTGAAAGTCTTCGATCACAGAGGAAATTTTGGAGACGATGGATCAGAGAAGAAGACACAAAAATGCTCAGGATGAAGGAGGAAGAGAGCAATACAGACAATTTAGAAATAAAACAAACAGGAAACGCAAAAAAGGAAAAGAAAAGTGATTGCAAGAAAAGTGCGAAGAAGTAGAAAAGGAAATGGTCCTAAGTAAAGTAGATGTTGCCTGTAGGAAGATCAAACAAAATTTTGGAATAATGAGGAAAAGATGTATAAACATTAAAGCTACTGGTGTGAAACCTCTTTTAAACTCAGAACTGATGGAAGGAATACAGAGAGAAACTGTATGAGGGAGATGATTTAAACAACAGTGTACTGGAAAAAGAAGGCGATGTCGACACTGATGACTTAAGAGATCCTGTCTGAACGATCTAAATCAAATAAGGCAGCTAGAATTGATGAGATTCTTACTGAACTTCTGAAATCTATGGGAGAAGAAAGAATCCAAAGATTATTCAAACTGCTATCAAACAGTTACGAAATAGGAGATATTACAACTGATTTTAATGAAATTATCATCCTCACACTTCCGAAGAAAGCACAAGCCCACAAATGTGAGAATTATCGCACCATAAGAGCTTCAAAATTACTGACCAGGATAATATACAGAAGAATGGAGAGTATATTAGAAGAGCTAGTAGGTGAAGATCAGTTTGGGTTTAGGAAAAATCGCGGTACAAGGGAAGCAATTCTGTCTTTAAGATTAATACTTGAAGGGAGGATCAAGAAAAACAAAGATACTTTTATGGCATTTGTTCATATAGAAAAGCTTTTGATAGTGTAAAATGGGACAAGAGGCTTAAAATTTTATAAGTGATAGAAGAATGCATTATAATCTATGTAAGAATCAAGTGGCCATAATAAAAGTAGAGAATCATGAGATAGATGCATTAGTTAAAAAGGGTGTGAGACAAGATTGTAGTTTATCACTATTGATAATCAATTTGTATGCTGAGGAAGCAATAAAGCAAGTAAAAAAAAAATTGAATGTGACGTAAGTTTTCAAGGTGTAAAAAATCAGTATGCTACGATTTGCTGATGACATTGTTCTGTTATCAGAACAGACGGAGGATATTGAGAAGTTACTGAATGGCATGAACAAAATACTGAAGGAAGGTTTTGGACTAAATACAAACCAAAGTACGAAAGAAATGATGAAATGTAGTAGAAATGATAGCAATAATAGTGGATTAAATATAAAAATAAGCTCGGGTACCATAGGAGAAGTAAGTGAATTCTGTTATTTAGGAAGAAAAATTCCAATTGATTGTCGAATCAGGAATGACGTTAAAAGCAGAATAGCACTAGCTAAAAGAGCTTTCAGCAAAAAAGGAAATCTTCCATTTTCAAATATTGATCTAATACACAGAAATTTTTTTAAAAAACTCTATGTGTGGAGCACTTTATACTAACAAAACATGGACTTTACGAATACCAGAAAAAAATTAAGAATTTGAAATGCGGTGCTGTAGAAGGATGCTGAAATTTAGGTGGACAGATAAAGTACGAATTGAATGCGTTTTAGAAATGATGGTTGAGAAAAGACGCTTGTGAAAGTATCTTGCAGAAATAAGAGACAGGATGGTGGGTACATTTTAAGAAGTGCGGGATTGGTTAATTTGTTAGCGGAGGGAACAGTCGAAGGAAAGAACTGGAGAAGTAGACAAAGATTAGAATACCTAAAGCAGATTGTTGAAGATGTAGGTTGTAAGGGGTATGTATGTTGAGATAAAGATAAGGGCGCAAGACAGGAATGAATGAAGGATTGCGTTATACCAATCGAAAGACTGATGAGAAAAAGGAAGCAATAATAAAAAATGTAATTATAGAAGTTCCACAGATCAATTAAGTAGGATCGTCAAATGGTTTCAACCATAAGTGAAATCAAAGAAGTAAACAGTATTTGCTGTTATTATTAGTTTTTTACTTCCTACCCAGACCAGAGAAAGGGTCAGTGTTTTGTTGTTCATAGTTCAACGGTTACATAATCAGTGCCTATCTAAATCATTTGTTTAAAAGAGTTTAGTCTGAAAACACATTATCAAAACAACTGTTTTACATCTATTGGAATGCCAGATTCGGAAGATGCACATAACACATTTTTTTTCACAGCTTTTCCTACTTTAAAACACGATTGTAAAGCATCTTATATCTAGAGTAAACAAGTGTGATCTACAGCTACTTCAACTACTAGTTACCTTTATGTCGCAATCATCACCGATGCCACCAAACTGGTCCGCTGAATTGGGTTTTAACTTTAAAGTAATTCAGAAGAAAACATGATTTTCAGATCCCTTGTTATTGGCAACAACCGGTTGACTATTCGATCTGTATATTTATAGAAGATTCTGAAGCTAATTTTCAGAAACGGGACTGGAAAGAGACCAGAATGTATCACAAAACGGTGTTTTATTCTATACTTCGTGTGTACTGCCGAGCCTAAAAGGAAAACTGCCCGTCCAAAGTATGGTCAAAATGCGGAGCTGCCCTCGTTCCCGGAATAACGATCAAACTGCTTAGTGAACATAATATCTGCAGCTTTAGGACTGCTTGGTGTTTCACTTTGGAAGTAGTGATGAACATGTAAATCATCACATGTGCTGCAGCAAACAATTTGTCTCTTATGTTTCTCTGCAGCGCTTCCTGTAAACAGCACTAATCGAGTGGTGCTAAGCAAACACTGCGCGTACGTTTGGTTTCCTCCTGCCAACATCTTGACACAGAAATCATGCTACGAGGACAGTATGCCTCGCGGTATTATCTCCTTCCTGAACCCTGGCCAAGTTGGTAAACAAGCCCCACATTCTGGCAACTTTTTCTCTCCCCTCCAAACGCTGGTGTAATTGCTTCTGCGTTCACGGGAAGCTCCCCAGACGACAAAGTCGGTGTTACCAACTTCCCCGCCACGAGGGAGAAGTCTGGGGCGGAAGTATTCTGTTTCCCCTCCGCCCCGCACCTACACTGTTTGCCCTATAAACTGCGAAGTTATATTGATATCGTGATTCCGTTGCCATTCTATGGTTTAACTTTCCCGTACAACTCTTCTTGACTACACTTACAATTAATTTCCTCGGGTAAATAATTTAAGCACATATCATAATCATCAGAAAACATTACACATCATTTTGCCACTTAGGGGACATCCATAAATTACGTCACACATTAAGGTGGAGGGAGGGGGTCAATAAGGAGTGACGTCATGTTGCAATTGGGGAGGGGGGCGGACAAGTCACAAGCTCGTGACATCACATACATAATTCGTATCACTTTATGGCACGAGCGGCCACGCGAGTTCACACGGTGTAGCACGTCGGTCGCCTTTAACATACGCCGAAAGGCCAATACCACCTTTGAGGCTTTGACATAATATGACTTCTGCATACTTATTTAAATGATAGTGTGGCATCTGTGGTTTATCTTTCAAATACAAAGCTACTAATCAACACAAGCAGTGGCATAAGAAGCAACAAGAGGTTTTGCCCATCACGAAGATTTGTCCTCGAAGGATTCCTACTAGAACTAAACGTTACAGGGAAGTTCTTTGTTCGATAAACGATAATGTTGTACGGTTGGATGAAGATGTTGAATCACCGAATGTTCCTAACATTATCCAAAACGAGAAGTGACTGCTATGACAGTCATAAATAATGTAAACAAATAGGTTCAAAGTGCATGGACACAAGAAGGTGAAATTTTTTATCGTTCATTCAATTTGTTATGTTTTGCCAACTTTCTAAAATGTTTGATTTATTTTCGATTTGTGAAAAATATTTTAAATACAAACATATAAATAATTTTAGAAGTACTGTTTTAATTTAATAATTACGAAATTTAAAATTGCAAAAAAATGTGACGTCACACCAGAGGAGGGGTCACACAAATTTGACCACCTTTAACAAGTAAAAAAGGGGGAGCTCCAGAAATCATTAAATGCGTGTGACGTAATTTATTGATGGCTCCTTATTGTATTATAACTGATATTCCACTACCTGTATTATTTTTGAAAAAATAAAAAAAAATTACAAGACGTAGGAGTTCAGAAATCTGCCGTGTAAGAAGCAAATTTATCAGTGTGAGTTCTTAAAAACTCATTTTTAACTCTACATTTTTAACATACATTTCATGAAAGTATGTACTTTATCTGCTTATTTATCAATACTTTGGCAAAAATTTTCTTTTATAAATTTTCATAATCGGTCAGAAAAACGAATTTGCTTATGTGGTGGTTTTTGAAGAAGTCACTCTGCCAGATGAAGCATGGTGCATGCTCTAGTTGTAAGACTCAGTGTCAGAGTTATGTAGCAACAACTCTGACCACGACCAAATGATCTCCATACTTACCACGTAAAACGACAAGTCACAATTCAGTACTAGTGAGGGACCACGTAGCTCCATATTGACCACCCGTGAACCCCCCTCTTTCCCCCCCCCCACTTAGCCCTACGTGGCTTTTGTTTCTAGCCCCCCCCCCTTACGTAGCACGTAGCCTTTTTTCCCTTTTGATTCCAGAAGACATTTTGTACTGTTTTCTCCTGTCAGACTATTGTAAATTACATACGAAGATAATTAAATGACGGAAATAAATATTCACATGCTGTTGTGTTCTGTTCCTCATTTTAACTGTGAAAAATGTGATGAAAGGAAAGCTACGTGGCCTGGCTCGGAATCGCCCCCCTCCCTCCCCCCCACGTAACTCAGTGTAGCCTTCCAGACAACCCCTTCCCCCCCCCCCCCTTGGACCGTGCCACGTAGTTTCTTCACACTCCCTAACTAGTAAAGACAACTACTGAAGCAAACGCCATTATTCTTATCAAGTATAAACGATAACTCCATTAAATTACATCAATGTCTAACCAATCCGCCAAATTAACTTTCATTTCTGTCATAAAACAATGCCACAAATATAACTCTAGTGTGAAAATAGGCCACTTCTCGTGGTTGTGTTGAGACAAAAAGTTATGAGCTCTTATTTTGAGCCAAATCTACAGAGTGTATTCACTTCAATTTCTGAAACAGAATGGTTTCTCTCTGTATTTAGAGTCTAAATGTGTTGCTTTATCAAAATTAAAAATACACAAAAGCCAAGATTTCCCTCGCATATCTTTCGGGTTTGGCAAGTTTTAGAACGAATCGTTTATATATATATATGCGTAAGGGCCAAGTCACCAGCCTTAACACCTGGAGAAATCATTCTGTTTCAGAAAATGAATACGCATTGTAGCTCAGAACAAGATCGTGTCACTGCACAGTCACGAGACTTGGTCTATCTTTTCAAGAATTGTTTTTGTGGCATCTCACTTCTTTTGATCGCTTATTTTGAGTCGTTACTAAAATGTAACGGTTGCATTTGAGAATCGGTGTATAAGGTCATGAGAATTCAAGACTTTAGTAAACGTTACCAATAATGTCCACGCTCTCTGCAAACAATGGTTGTGCGCCATGGCCGAGGAATGCGGATTGCCCCCGATTTAGCTACCACTATATGTACAGTAAATAACGAGTAACTTGCAAACTAAGCACAGGAATGAAGTAAAATTTAAGATGTTTGTTAACCTTGCTGATCACTATGCATTAAAGAAATTTCAGGCATATAACCTCGTCCAGAAAAACAATTAACCTGCAAAAATGCGCCAAAATTTTCACGTTTGTGGTAAAATCACCATATTAGACTTATCTTATGATTTGGGGATGAAACCAAATATGTGAACCAAATTACCTGTTTCTTGATCCACGGGAAGCACAGTGGAATCTCGATGTCGGGGTGTCGTGGTCGAAAAAAAAAAAAAAAAAAGAATTTCATTAACTTCCAAAGTGAGAAGAGGAAAGAAGTAAAATTTAATACATTAGATAGCTCCGTCTACAACGTAATTCTGAGACATATAATGTTATTAGGGTAAAAAATGATTTAACGTTTGGTGTAAATCCGGGGTACATATAGCGAGATTTGCAAGTGTTTGACTGTTATAATCTAGAGGTAACACTTTTTTTATGTACCAGATTTCAGCTTCCTGCTACTGCGGGAAAAACCTTAGAATTTTGATGGTCAACAGTGTTAGTGTATGACGAAATATGAATAACATCCAAATTAACAACAGGAACGAAACAAAATTTAGTATGTTAGCTAAGTTTGCTGAAGTCTATGGATAATATAAATTTCTGGCATGTAGCATCAGGGAAATAGAAGAAATTGAGGTAGAAAAATGGCCCTAATAGCAGTACGGTCACTGTGCAAACTGCTCTAAAGTAGTCATTTTGCTTTTACCAAACTTAATTATTTTTTTAAACTAAAACATCAGTTGTTCCTATAATCCAACATTGTAGCTAGGTAGACCCTAAATAACTTCACGCTAGCCGGCTAGCAGCAAAGAACGAAAGATATGTAAGAATCAACTGAACCATGCGTACAGAATGATTCGAGCCGCGTCGAAGTGACCGGTTCAGTTTTGTACTGTCTCGCAGCTGCTGCGATGAACAATGGAACCGGTTGAACGGGTCCCACCCTCGCGCACGGAGCTTGACTTCACGAAGTCATTTTGACAAATAGTTCAGCTGTTTGATGCACCAAACGTTCCACACATAAAGAAAAAGAGGTATAAATGGTTCACAGATAACATTGTTAAAATGAAACAGCAGGTAACTGCGCCAATTGTCGGCAGTGCTCTTGCAGTCGACATGAAATTTTATCAAGGCAATATGATGATCCAGAAAACTGAGTATAAAACCAGTGACTTTTC
Organism: Vandiemenella viatica; assembly: GCA_031002005.1. Classification (NCBI taxonomy): domain Eukaryota; kingdom Metazoa; phylum Arthropoda; class Insecta; order Orthoptera; family Morabidae; genus Vandiemenella; species Vandiemenella viatica. The sequence goes on along the minus strand of CM061919.1, from coordinate 41,942,264 downwards.
AGGTTTAATCGTCAATCTGAACGGGTCCACATGTTCAGTGATGGCCTCGTCTGTTGATAATGAGCTGTTTTTGTAGAGCATGTGCTAACCATAGCCGAAAACACGAAACTGATTAACAAAATGGCAACGTGGGAGAGGGCAAATGTAAGTGGGTGCAGGATAGGGTGAAGTTGGGTGTGTAGGGAAATTAACACCGGAGCGTGTGCTCCATTGCAATTAAAATTAAATTAAAGCAGTGAGTTATTTTCTACTGAATATGAATATGTAAACGTCTTCTTCTTCTTCCTAGCATTTACGCCGCACTACAGGGTCTGCTATACTGGACATCTTCCTCCATATAAACCGAACATCAAGTGAGGCATTCACTAGCCGCATGTCTCCAGCCAGCTGGTGTATTGTTGCTGCGCAGTACATGATCCTCGTGCAGTTTCTCTGCGACGAGAGACGCACCAAATGCCACGCGAAAGTTGTCATTTCTGATGTGGTCTAGTCTAGTGAGGCACTGTGGTCAGCGAATCATCTTCATTTACATGACACGCAGTTGTTGTTCTTGTACTTTCGTGACTGGCTAACATTCAGTTCCGTACAGTGCCTGTGGTTCTGTAAATCTTTCATTTAAGGTACAGTGCCACCTTCCGACGCCACTTCATCCAGGCTCTGTTTCAGACGTCTGGGAGTGTCTGACCTTCCTAGAAGATTACTCCACACGCCATGTGATCGGCCTTCCTTACATTAAGCAGCAGGTCGTATTTGTCCAGAGAAGTTTACCAACGGTGGATTTCTCGCTCCAGTTCTTAACTACACTCGGAGGTGAATCATCAGCGTAGAACAATGCACTGGGTTGTGAAGTGAGTAATTCTGCAACAATGATGTCTAGACACAGGACAAACACTAGTGGTGACAAAGCTGATCCCTGATGAACATCAGCCCTGCGGAATTTCCTGTAGCACATCGAACATTTCTGGTGACGTTCCGATACAGCCATTGTATCCATTTAACGTATATTTCTCGTACCCCATGCTGTCTTAGTGAGAACCAGATTAGATCACGAGATACCTGTGGAGGACCTTTCCAAGTCTCAAACAAGCTATATGAGGTGGTTTCTCCTCTGACGGTGCAGCACAATGAGCTTCATCCTGGTCTATGACCTTGTTAAATAGATCTGCCAGGAACTGACTGCCTGGAATGCAAGCATCATTTGTACCTGTTATAGGATATCATCCTTTCCACTTGCCTTTCCATTTTTCATTTTCTCTACTGTAACAGCCCTGATGGCTGGACGGAGGAGATACACCGAATATGTAGGTGGCATTGGTGGATGTGGAAATTCTTTCAGATGGTTTAGAATTTTCCATCGTTTGAGGACATCGGTCGGTTTTGTAGAAGTTTTTGTTTTTATCGTTTATGGTCACAACATGACCAACATCTTCAATGGAACGGTGATAACTCTTCGCCCGTCGGTAGATGTTTTTTACTCCTTTGGAGTGTTTAGCTCAATATACATGTTCCTACAACGGTCTTCTTCTTCTTTTCCACTTATTGCTTAGCAATGACTGTTTTTGCTGTGTTGAGAGTATGGTGGTTGGTAAAGGAATGAAACTGGAAAAAATTAAGATAGGCTAAGCTAATATCAACCAAATAAGAGCCTTCAAATATCTTGGAAGTACAATCACTGAGGATTTAACATGCCACCAATAGATGAAAAATTATTCATTCCAATCAGGCAAACATAGTAACAAACAGCAGAGCTGAGGAATATAACATAATAAACAACATAATGCTGTGCAAATCATTATTAAATGAAATAATAAAGTAAATCGAGTCCAGGTAATCCCCCCGCTCTACTGTGGTGGAAAATGAACACGAAATTTCAAGCTTTTGCGCATATAGCACCAGCTGCAGTACCAAGCGAACTTTTTAGTGGAGCTGGTTTAATTTATGATCCATTTAAGAAACGATCAGAAGGAGATAAAGCAGCTAAGCTATTATTTAATATAATTTGCCACTTATCTATTAATATAATAAGCAAGCTGTCATGTATGACGTCACCTGTCACGGCATGACGTCAATCTATGACTTCGCGCATTGACGTCACGCTTTGCGTCATTATTCTTGGTAATTGACGTTATTTAATAACATTTCCAAGCATCCGCGAATAAATTAACAGACAGAACGCTGAAATAAAGGTATGTATTGCGTTGAAATCGACATATCAATCATTAAATGCTTATATTTACTTAATATTCTCTTGATATATAGAAGTATTCCTTAAATTCTTTGTCCATAGATATGTAAGATAAAAGCTTTGTGCTTCGAGCATCAATGTAGCGAATGTTTTGGTTAGATAGTTACATAGCATTGTTACGGCAGAGGACATGAATAATTTAGTTTTTTTTCCAAAATAATTTAAACTCTGTCCTATTATTGAAATTATTAATTCGTTTAAACGGAAATAGTTGCACACTGACCCCGATCTGTGCATCCTACACTATACTTCAAACAAATATTACGTGGCTTATTGTAAGTTTATAAGATTTATTTTAATTTCCTTTATTTCCACTGTGTAAAATTACTAAGCCTATTATTTCAGCAACTGTGTCAGCCATTCAAACGTTTTAATATCGGTCTGAATCTGATAACAAAAAGGAAATGTGTAAAAATCCTTGAAGATTTTTGATCAAATTATCACGACGCATTAAGATTTATTTTTAGAATCCTTCGTTCTCATTTCAGCCGATGTAAGCAGTCTCAGCCGTTAAAATATCAATCTTCATCACAGGTATTAAGAAAGAAAGGTGTCAGAACCTGTGAAGATTTGGGATTAAGTTTATTTCGCGATGCATGATGACACTGACATGCGATACAGGGAATGTATTAATTCGTGCGTAATTAAGCTTTGCTTTTCTACCATCAATATTAGCTGATATTGTGGTTAGGCTGAAATGCAGCCTGGACCAAGATGACAACTGAAGCTTTTTGCTACAGCACAAGGGACGATAAATTACAATTAGCTTTCTTTTATAACAATTCTATTTACTTAAGCAACTGCAGAGAAATAAATTACCATAACACTCAGTTAAACCCGTCATTTTTGACGGGAGTTGGGGCTAGTAGACTATAATTATTAGATGACTGTAGCTCCACTACTAAATAAATTTTATTAAATAAGTAAATTTGACCATAATATTTTTTTTTTTTTTTTTTTTTTTTAAAAAAAAAGAAGTACATATTGCAATTTGTTTTGTGTTGGGCTAGTTACCTAGTGATGGTTTTTTATGAGAGCATTGTTTAGTTTTCCTGATTTTCTAATTTATTTAATTTGATTTTATCACACAAGTTTGTAGTACTTTCCTAGCTAGTTTTGTTCGTATCCTAAAGACTGGTTATTATGTTGATTCTCAGTTTACCTTAAAACATTAAGTTTCAAATAATTATATACTAGCTTTTCCACCTCCACCTTCGTTGCCATTAAACCTTCAATTCAACAGAGGTAAATCATTTAACATCCGCAACTACATTCGCTTCCGCAAAGATGAGCTCCGTTACAACACTAGCATGCAGCGGCAAGATTCCGATCCTGTTTAAACAGGCATACATGCTATGCTTGTCACTACTTCTATTTCTCAACACGTAAAAGTTGCTACCAGTTTATTCATTGGTACTTATTTTAACTTTAATATTAATGAAAGTGGAACACGAAAATTATTTTACTTTATCTTAAATCTTTCGTGGTCCCCCCGACGTTGTCCACGCACCCCCAAATAAATTTGCCACGGATTCATGGGGGCCGATCCAGCGCCACGCTGCCCTAGACCTGCAACTGTTGTCAATAATGAAACAGGAATGTTCACGATGCAGAACAGACTCTAGAATGCATAGGTATTAAATACTATGGTCAGAAGCTTAGAAATTGGAAAAATAAATCCTTAACTTGTGGACAATAGGAGCTTTTTCCTTACCTTATTTTAATCGCAGGAGTAAGGTCTTTGATCGTTCAAAACCTATTGAATGTATTGTAGTGGGTGCCTTGGTGGGCAAACTACGTTACAATTATCTTTCATACCTTTATGATTAATAATTGTGGATTTATAATTTTAATTTTTATGAAGGAGTGAAAATTTATTAATTTTGCAAGAATCTCGACGTTAGTTTTAATTTAGGAAAAATTGTCACAATATGACATTTATTTTCTTATCACTGGCGATTACAAGTCTGAGCGAATTTACCGTTAACATTAACACAAATTGGCAAAATCATAAAAGCAACGCTCAGAGTTACAATTAGCCGTCATGAGCAAGCAAACAATTGTATATTTACTTTTAAATAAATCTCAGAATCAAAATGCAAGAAATAATGACAATTGGAAACAATGAAAAATACAAGTTATGACGACCTCAGACAAAGGTATCATAATACTGTGACTTTACTGTTAAAAAAAGAAAATCATGGGCGCCAGAATGAACAATATATCATTCGAAAATAACTAGTTCTGGCAAATTATGCCGCTAGCTCAGGGGTTATTACAATTACAAAGTGAGAACATGGACCTATCCTCTCAAAGTCGCTTACGGGTTCTGTTTCACGGAATGCACAATCAGATGGCTTGGTCGTAATAAGTTACCATTGTAGTCCTGCGTCTGATGTCTGCGGTGACTGTAGCGGACCCACGATATGTGAGATTATCTCACAAGTCGGCTATAGGCAAATCTGGTCTGACAATGCGCATCATCGCATTACCGGCTGTGTTGCTGTGATAAGCTTGCTCCAGCAAGGCAAGCTGGCAGCCAGAAATCGTACAACGGCAGTTGGCGAGAGAAGCCAACTTTCCAAGTCCACCTCAGACTAGACTCGCATAGCTTGGACTCGAAGATCGAAGTCAGAATGTCCAGCTCCTCGCTCTTCGGTCCACGAGGAAACTTCTCGCTCCGCCCATTTGTAGTCTCGAAGCTCACATATAACAAAAATTCCCAGGATTTTAAGTTATACGCTCATTTGGATTGGATCTTCAGGTCGGCACCTAATGTCACGTGATATCCCCGATGTGTGATTTGTCCCGCTCATATGACAGAGGTCGGACATATTCGGCTACGTTCGGGGACGACTCTGTGTTCTGGCATTTCCCGCCCGGTGAGTAACCTTGTTGACCGCCTATCCCTAGGGAGCAGAGTGTGTGGTCCGTCAAACCCCAAATCCGCGACTTCTTGTCGCCAAGGTTCGGGAACACCAGATTAGCTCCAAGCCTACATAGCTCAATAATTCTTTAATATTCGCTTTACCAAGATACACTGTATGTTCACCATTTCATTACAGTCCTCACTTGGAATCTTGCGTACTTTATAAAATTACAACAAAAATCTATTTAGGTGGTCGCCTAAGATTTATGTAAATTACTTAACATTATGACATATACAATAAAAATGCACCTTGTAACGTGGCGACAGCGCGTCATGTTACAGTATGTATTACAGTTTTTTTCATGAATCTCATTCATCCAAACAAACAGGCAGACAAAACTTTCAAAAACTATTTTTTTTTTCAAAATGTCATCACTGTATAGAGGTTTTTTTCCCTCATTTACACAGTACTGTTTAAACTCCTTCCAACTTAGCTATGTTTTAAAAATTATGCTGTTTTGTTTCTTTATTGATACGATTTAACAGCCTTCTTCAGCCGATGATTTAAAATGTTAAACACTTCTCTTTAAGAAATTCAGTTTTAATTACGTATCTTGGCAAGGGTGTAATATTTAGACACCTTAATGTAGACAATGTAACTTTAGAAATTGACTCAGAAAATATTTACATATGAAGATTGATCTGTGGATGTAAAAACCAACATGCTAGCATAATCGATATGTTGACTGAGCTTCTGTTAATAGTGCTGCTTTGAAATTAACGCCGCGCAAGAATATATTTAATTACGAACTCAGGTACAACGTTTCAACACTTTAAAATAATCTCTTATTCTATTGTATTTGAAAAAAGTAAACAGAATGCTCAAAGATGTGATTGTATATATTCCTGAAAGATGCAGTCTGTTGGCCAAAGATTTTTTTTTTTAAAAAAAAAGGCGATCTAGATTTATTAATCTGATGTTTACGGTTATGATGAGAGGTTAATTACCTTTTGTGTTGTGATATTTTTCTGATTGGATAATTATTTGGTAGTTATTGTTTATGTGGATGCTGTCTCCAGCCTGCTTGTTATTTCTTTCACAATGTTTTAGCAAGTAATAGGAATAAAAAGGTTTGCTTGAACCTGTCGTACTGGGATATGGCTCGCCGTTGTTACACGACGCTTCGTCGGCGTGTGTATCGCCAGCCGGCGGGCTGTGGCGAGAGGGGGGGGGGAGAGGAGAAGACAAACTGCTGCCTCCCCTCCTGCGTGGGCTGACAGCCCTAAAAATAAGGGGTCCTCCCCGCTCGCTATCAGAGGTTACATTATTCTCTCCCGGCAGAGATGCACCGCGACCTGCCCGCCATCTGCCGGCCGCGAATGCAGTCGTTACCGAGCGCTGCCGACCGCATCCGAGGTGCGCCGAAGTGCCGAGGTCGAGGCGAGAGCGCAAGCGTGGACACTCGCTCGCTCTCTTCTCCTCGTTCCATTTTTACGATTCGCAATAAAAAAGAGGAAAGCGTTGGCGGCGAGGTCCGGGCGCTTCCCCTCCCGCCCTTGCGTCGTGCCGTGTCTGTAGTCTTTGTGGAACAACGCGGCACAAAGGCAGCGTCGGAATTGAGGGGGACTGTGAAGGGGCGGAGGCTTTACAGTTACCGCAGGTGTGTGTGAGGTGGGGAGGGGAGGGGGGGGCTCTCCGTGCCTGGCTGCGCACAGCCGCTGACCTTGGTAGACTCGTCTTCTCTGTTTATCGCCGAATGACGAGATTAAAAACAAAGAACTATACAGCACCATTATTCCCCGTTTCGTGGTCTCCAGTCCGGTTGTATCGCGCTGATAATGAGAATCGTTCCACCAACCTCAAAACGTTCGGTCGCTGAATGTATTTAGTGTGCATTGTTTTTCGTCGACTGGATTTTGAATAAAAAAAACTTTAAACTGTACGCTGTTTGGCGATTTATGTACATTATATTACACAAATATTCAACGTAATTCATAATGTGTGGCTTGTTGTTGAAATCGTTAGTTTTGTAAATAACATATTAAAACGAAATGAGTTGCTTTGTAGCCTGAAATAACATTAGAACCATCGTTCTATATAGGTGTGGCACATACAATTATTCATATTTTTAACCTTTACTTTCAAGTAATATAAAAATCAGAAAGTATGATAGATGGTGGTAACTGAAACAGTTGTTGAGAGTTGTAACTAAAATACCCATTCAGTTACTCGATTACTTTCGTTGCCTCCTTCCGCGGGTTTATATTGGATTTATGGAACAAATGTAGATTATCCTATCCATCCCTCTTTCTTTCTTCTAAGAAAACAGAAAAGCAGAGGATGTTCCTTCACACGATGCTAAAAAGTTTTCAAGCAGAATTGACTAATTTTGTGCTGTCGATTGTAACAGTTATTCCGGTGACCTCATGTGTTCGTTCAAGATAATTTAATTTATTTAATTACGGTGTTGAGTACTGCAGTTAACAAAAATATTTATAACATATATAAATAACGTGCATAAAAATTACTTACAGAGCTCCCATACAGGCACTTTCGGAAGTTTTAGAAAGGAACCTATTCGATCAGAAGACCATCAGATGGGTAGTGCAGCCAGAGAATGAAGTTCCAACGAGACCAGCGACCAAATGTGCTCAAGAAAGATAGATAACTTAAGAGAAAATGAGAGCCGTATGGAAGATCATACTGGTGAAACCGAGCGTGGTGGTGTAACGGATAGCGTTCTGGCCTCGCATTCGGGAGGACGGCGGTTCGAATCCCCGTCCGGGCATCCAGATTTGGGTTTTCCATGGTTTCCCCAAATCACTCCAGGCGAATGCCGGGATGCTTCCTTCAAAAGGCCATGGCCGAATTCCTTCCCATTCCTTGCCCCCATCCTTTCCCGTCTCTAAAGACCACGTTGTTAAAAAGGGACGTTAAACTGTTAAAAAAAAAAAAAATACTGGCGAATCATAAAAGCACTGCGTAATCCAACTGGGTCCATACTCACACAATAATAATACGTAAATACTAGGTATAGAAATGTAGAAAATCCAAATACCTGGTAAGATATAAAATACAGATGATAGATAGTGCAGACTTTTCGATGAAGCATGTATGATAGTGAAATGTTCTGCAATTGTGTGAGTGTGTGAAGGTCCTACTAATTAGGCTGATTATTCATATTTAATAATTTCTATTAATTTGCATCTCATTAATCATTGCCATTATTTATGGATGAGAGAGGTGCTTGAACTGATTATATAAGCACAGATAAAGCTAAAAATGTATCAGAATCTGATCATTTACTTTAAAAAAAAATATGTCCGATGAACGGAAGATGCATTTACTTTTAAGAAATAAACACTCAGCCTTCATAAACGATCGTTATACTACACCAATCAATAGGCTATTTGATTGTATTGAAAATATGTTGCAAAATGTTGTTATTCGCATAGACTGCTGCGTAAAGAATCATTTTTTATAGAAAAAATTGATTACTTGTAATAAAAAACCTTTAATTAACTTAGTTTAACTATTACCTTTGTAACGTGACAAAAACGCCCTACGATCTCTATAGTGATATCACATTCCAGTAAACGCTGCAGCTGCGAATGGATTATTCCTTGTTATACAAGTTTTCAGCTATTTTTATTGCTTGTTCCCGGCTATTTCTTGTTGTTAATGAGTTTTCGTATTTAATACAAAATTGAGAGCAATTTTGTAGAAGCCTGCAGCGGAAAAATGCTGACGCCTTATTTGTTGTGCTTACTATAAAAACAACCACTGACTTTTATTCAGCCGAGCTTAAAAATGTAAAAACTTAAATTCAAGAATCATTTACATTTAAATCTAATGTTAGCGATTAACAGAAATAATTCATAACAATGACCAAAACTATGAATTAAATTAGCTGTTTTAAAGTATATTTACGAGAAAAACATAAAGTATTATGTAAATATATGGTAGGTGCAGCAGTTAAATAACTGGATGCTGTGGACAATTTTTCTTAATTGCGTGTAAAAAATTATAAATGAACGATAAACGTTTATTGTCAACGAAACTGAATTTATTGTTTATTTATTTACCGACAGCGTTTGGCTTGATCCCACAATATAACACCGTCATATTTTAAGTGTTTGCTATTGACATGTAGAGAAGCAATTAATTCATAGTGTCTGGGTAGCACACGTAGCTGCGTGGTTAAAGTGTGTTTTCAGAATTTAGAAAGTCGTAGATTCAGACGTTAGTTAGAATAATATATTGTGCATTTTCTTTCGTTTCTGTCTGCAAACTTCTTTTCAAAAATTAATTAAGGTATTAAATTAATTTATTCGAAGAATTCACTGTTTTTGATAAGCGTCATGCAAACGTATGAAACTTAAATTTGTTGCCATACAAGGAAACATTAATGAAAAAATATCCTTCCATAATCATAAACACTTTATTTTTGAAGTGGAGAAGTTTATTTCATTTACATTTATAAAGTATCATTTTCCTCTTTTAATTTTGAAACATACCAGAGATATTTTATAATGGCAAAAAATGAAGGTACTCGGCGGTGAAGAATGATCTTGCAACCGTTCCGGAATGCTTCTAATAACTTTTGTTGGAATTTTCGTGTCGATACAGTTTCATGTTACCTTTCTGACCTTTTGTCTATTTAGGTGGTATTACTATCCATATGTAATTAATTCTCAGTTTCCAGAGAAACTGTTTTTCAGTGTGCAAGTAATGCCCAGTATCATTTTTGAAGTTGTCACCAGTTACTCTTAAAATGTTTACAACACGCTTATTATACAAAAATTTAGGAAGCCTTCGAAGAAAAACAAATAGATATTTTGGTGGATTTTCAATAAATAAATAAATAAATGAATATGCGATGCAACAAAAGCAACTAGTATCGAAAGAAAATGCACAAAAAAAACCAAAACAAATTAAACATATTTGCAAGCAAGGTTTGTACCTAAGGACCCTAACCTTACTGATATTTGCCTTAATTGGTATTAGGATGAGTAAGAGATGCCATATATATCCAACCTTTTCGTTCTCGGATGCCGATTTCCGCAGTAAAGAGCTCTCTCCTCATTAGAAGTAATCACTCACTACCTTCTTTGAGAACTACATTTAACTAACCGAAATTAAAGTGTAAACGATCATTACAGATAATGTAACGTGAATTAGTCGCTATATCATAGGGTTTCTACGGGCAAATTGCAGCCATTTTTATACGTATTTCAGCCATTGTGGAAATACTTAGCTTTTTGGAGAGTTTTTATTGTTGTGGTTGTACACTGCTTATAAACCATATTACCTACAATTTGTACAAAAAATTTAGAGAAACAAATCAGACTTTACTTATCTAGCGAAAGAGCTTAGTGGCACGTGACGTCACGCGCGTCGTTGTCCCACGCCTGGTAGCAAAGGAGTGTTTCGGCAGGCTTCAAAGCGCTTTAAATTTAAACGTTAAATTTTACGTAAAATAAGCACTTTTGTCAAAACATATGGTCCCGGGTGAAAGACTCCTATCAATAAATAATTTCCAGAAAATAGTCAAAAAGTCTATATTGGAAAGTAAAATGAAAACATGTGAAAATAATCTCCAATTGTCTTATCAGGCAAGTGCCAACTTCCGGTCACATGACACAAAATGGCCGCCTCCATGACGTCACATGGTTGGCGGGAAGTCCTGACGCTAGGTGTCACCACTGGGCGGCGCATGCCACGATAAACTTCATTTGCGCATGCGCCAGTCAGAGGTACTCCACTCCGACACGCAATTCTCTATTTCTCTATAACACATAGCCCCAGGCTACTCAGACCATGGAGGAAGGAAATATATGGAGGAGAAGTGACGTTAAATCCGTGAAGCAGGCTCTAAACTCTCACGCATGCGCAGTGGCGGCAGCGGCGATATAGCGCTTCCAAACAAATGGGATGTTTACATTGTGTTAGATGCTGTGATTATTTCATTTTGTAATGTTTATAAGTGTTTTATTATGCCATCTTGTGTTGCAAACGGTTACACAAATAGGCAAGAGAGGAAAGAACCTGGAATATCATTTCATAAGTAAGTTGAATTCTAATTATCGTTGTTGAAGTGGGCGGTACGAATTGCAAACTTCGCTGCCTGTCTATAAATATTTAGTCATAGCTCTCAATGGGATGACTTTGTTCTCAAACTTTTGTTGGTGTAGTGTAGAAAATCAGCATACCTTGCTATTTTGCACATAATAGACTAGCATTACTTTTTAACGAGTGTTGAAAATGAGATTTAAAGGGGTGTGTTTTACATCGCGATTCAGTGAATTTAGTATTGTGCTTTCTTTCGTCACGTTGCAGTTTATACGGACAGTGAATGATGAAATGAAATGTGTTAAATTATGCTATGCAATCTAGGAATCTTGATGAAGCAATTGATGTTGTTACCAAAAATACAGTATGCGATTCAAATACGCATGTGTGGGTATGTCTACATAGTTTGATTCTGTAGCGGCGATTTAATGGAGATTGTGGTTAGGTCTAAATGCAGTCTGTACCAGAATGGTTTTGTAGTTCCATAAGGGTCAAAGAATTTATCTATTACTGTTAGTAATTTCATGAGAACCACGTTAGTGACAAAACGTGTATCGCGATGGAAACTACTTCCACTTCCAGCTATTCCAAATTAAGCTTACGATGTATGGTAACAAAATAACTATTTTTATTCTAGTGTAGGCATCATTCCAACCTAACCACAAGTGGTAGTAAAAAAAATTGAAATATCCATTCTGCATGTCCACCATGTAATTCATTGTGGCTTTGGCAGAATTAATTTTTAGTCCAGGCTGCATATCAACCCAATCCCAGTATATCCCGAAAACTAAGCAAGATATCGAAAAATTTTATTCTTTATTTGTCTCGTCGTGTTACACAAGAATCAATCAATAAATTTGACTTTTGCGAGATTTTTCTTCTACATTTCAACTCAAGACACCTCACTTTTGATACAGTATATCTCGAGAACTAGGCGAAATATCGAAAATGTTTATTCTTTATTTTTTATCTATCTCGTCTTTTTAAATAAGAATCCGTCATAAAATTTGACTTTGACAAATTTTTTCTTCTGCATTTCAACCAAAAACATTTCACGTTTGAGACAGAATATCTCGAAAAGTAAGCAAGATATCAAAAAATTTTATTCTTCATTTTTTATTTGTCTCATCGAGTTGCATAGTAATCCATCGCCAGATTGCGGCGTCACGTTTATCCTAGATTCCCCTTGAGGTTTTTGTACATATTCCCCGTGTCTGTATGGAAGCGGCCATGCCACCACCACTCCGGCCATGCCCCCCCCCCCCCCACTCCTCCTCCACACTGCTTCACTTCAATGCGTGGTGAAGGTCTCTTGCGTCGTCTCCATATATTTCCTTCCTCCATGACTCAGACAGGTTTTTATAGGTGTGTGTATTTCTGTGGACGATTTATCACAGTTCCACGCGTGACGTCAACACTCTGGAATGCGGCCCGAGTGCGCGTTAGGTGAAAGTTATCGGAATCTCGTGTTGCGAAATGAGTCAATTAAGTGCATTAGCGATCCGCAAATACTTTCCGATGTCTCAACATTCTGGAATGAAGTCACAAGGTCAGCTACACGGTAATGCCATTATCTGTTACGAAAGTGTGGAGTTATTCGGAGCACAGGTGTGGAAAGCGGAGCTCGCCATATTGTCAATTGACGTCACAGCACTACCGCTGGGTATAAAAGCGTCAAGCGAGTATGCATTACCCCCGTAGCTGGAAACATGCGGTAGTAGTTGGAATACATAAGAGTCGTGAGGACCTACTCTTCCCCCAAAACTACAGGCCAATTAGCTTACTTCCGGCCATTAGCAGAAGCTACTGCTCAAGAGACTGTACTCGCATATTGAGGCCACAACATCATCCCCTATCGTCAGCTGGGGTTTAGAAGAGGCCACTCCGCAACACAGCAGCTTATGAGTGTAGTGGCAACGGCGACTAGGACCTTAAACTCAAAGAGTACTGCGGGCTGGTAATGCTGGACGTATCCCGAGAGTTCGACTCGGTGTGGCACTCGGGACTCCTGCTCAAGCTCTATGAGCAGGGGTTCCCAGGGCCATATGTGAAACCCTTAAAACGCTACCTCACCGGTCGTTTCTTCAGCGTCCGCGTAGGAACTGCATTCTCTACCAGAAGACGGATCAGAGTTGGAGTCCCCCAAGTCTCTGTTCTTGGACCTGTATTATACTCGCTGTTCCTAAGAATCCCGGCATAGAGGTCGCAACATATGCAGATGACACAGCATACTTCACGTACAGCCGCAGTAGAGTAATTGCTACCAGACACCTCCAGGAGGTACTGCAGAAGACTCTATCCTGGGCAAGGAGATGGAGGATAGAGATAAACGCGGCAAAGATACAGGCAATAATGCTAACGCGTAGACGTGAACCCCTGCTGCTGGTAATACCAGTGCCTAAACTACAACTGGAAGGCAATGACATTCGACGACTGCACGCTACCCGGGAGTCACGATCGATAGGAGACTTACATTGAAGGCATCCATCGACGGGCAAGTGCGAGACTGCTGTGGCAGTAGTCATCTGGGAAGACTGTAGTCCCAGAGTATGGGGAAGTTCTTGCACATGTGGGCATCTCCTTCCAGTTTCTTAATGGTTGTCATAACTTTGTGTGTGTCATTATTGGACTTACCGAGTCTTGGTCTTGTATTCAGAATATTGTATGTCTTATTTTCCTGTTGTGATGCTCAATTTTAAGCCACGCGCTGCTTCTTCATTATAGTCAGCTTGGTGCATCACTATCGTGTAGTTTCGCTGAGAGTTTCGTCAGCAGGTGGATGATGGTGGCAAACTGGGCTGCCAGCGTGCTTTCTAGGTTATTGTGCTGGTAATGTCAGTTGTTCTGTCTCCGTATGCAGCTCATCTGGATTCCGCTATCTTGGTTGGCGATAATTCCCCTATCTTGGTGGGAATTAGCAGTAGTTGAGTTTCCAGCATTGTTTCTACTAGAGTTGTTTCCGGAGTGGCGCTGCGAACGGCGGTTTGCAGAATGATCTGACCTCGTTCTGATCTGCGTGCTGCGTGATACCGTCGGGTCATTGTTGATGCTACATTGCTTGGTGGCAAGGTTCTTGGAGACGGGATGTAGAGTCTGCTTGGTGGCATTAGGTATTACTGCATTACTCTTGTCTTGATTTCCCTGTTTGGGGTGTTTGAGGAGACCACTTCTTGTGTTCAGTTTTGAACTGTTGTTACGTGGGTTAAGTACTGGGCAACGCTTGTAACAAGCAGTATGAGAACCGTTACAATTGCAACAGATTGGTTCAGATCTTTGGTGTTGACAGTTCGTGACATTGTGCTCTCCTCCGCATCTAACACATCTCTCCTTTCCCACACACTCATAGGCATAATGTCCAGTGTTCTGGCATCTGAATCATTGGAGATTCACTCGTGAGGTATTCTTAGACTGTGAAACCAGTGTTTGGTTAGTGCGTGGGAAGTTCTTGAAGGCGATGTCTTGATTTTGTAGCCAGTTTATGACGACTGCATGGTCGGTTGGGCAGGAAGCGGATTTCTAATGTCCTGTGGATTCTTGCCAGAAGAACAGATGCACCTTGGTGTAGATCTGCAGCTGGGAGATTCACTCGTGAGGTATTCTTAGACTGTGAAACCAGTGTTTGGTTAGTGCGTGGGAAGTTCTTGAAGGCGATGTCTTGATTTTGTAGCCAGTTTATGACGACTGCATGGTCGGTTGGGCAGGAAGCGGATTTCTAATGCCCTGTGGATTCTTGCCAGAAGAACAGATGCACCTTGGTGTAGATCTGCAGCTGGGTAAGGACGACACTCAAGTTGTAAATGCAGGATGCTATGAATGGAAGAACTGGCCCAAGTTCCAGGGTTAAGGCTGGTTCATTCATAGATCTTGGACGCTGCGGTGTGGTAGGTGAGAGAGCTGTGGCAGAGCTTGGCTGTGATGGCGAGTCACGGTGCTCCACTGAAACTGAACTCAACGGTTTATTTGACAGCACAGGCGGTTCAGGCGATTCCACAGTTTTTGGAGTCAGTGCTGGAGTCAGTTCAAGTGACTTCTCTGATTCTGTGGTGGAGACGGATCGGGTGACTCCGGAGAATCCAGCTGTACAAGGTTATCAGATGTTAAGAACTAAGAATTTGAGATATTGGCATGTTTTTCTTGCAATGGAGGTCGTATTTCGGGTGCTTGCTGGAGCCCTTCCTCTCTTGTTCTTCTTTC
The DNA here is from genome assembly GCA_031002005.1 of Vandiemenella viatica. Taxonomy (NCBI): domain Eukaryota; kingdom Metazoa; phylum Arthropoda; class Insecta; order Orthoptera; family Morabidae; genus Vandiemenella; species Vandiemenella viatica. The sequence goes on along the minus strand of CM061919.1, from coordinate 41,926,883 downwards.
GCTTTCTTTCGCTTTTTCTCGTTCTTCTTTCTCTGTGGTAAGTCTTTACCTATTTTCATTGGCTCTTCTGATGATGGCACAAAGTAGATAGTCGAACCGCTTTGCTTCTTGTCTCTTAGCTTCCCGTTGACGCGCCTTTTCTAATCGCCGCATGTTTGCTTCCAGTGATGGGTTCGGTTCGGGGGTGTTGCCTTTTCTGGGTTTCTCCATGTACTTGGGCATGGTGGTGATGACAGTAGATCTGGCCCACCTCAGGGATGCTGGTTGCAACGATCGTTGTCACCGTTCGGTATGCACGTTCCAAGATCAGCCCTATCACACACGTACGCGGGTGACTGCACACGTGCAGGCCCTGTCAAGGTAGAACCATACACCTGGGAGGTCTGGGGAGGATGCCCCTCTATCGATTCCTTTTCGGTAGTAGCTTCACGGCGAACGTAGAGTGGCTGTGGCTGAACGCTGTGCTGTGCACCTCCTAGCTGTGCGCAAGACTGCAGGAATTGTACCCATTCTTAAACATAAAGTCTCCTAACTCCGCCCACGTGAATCAGAGTGTATACAGCTCTTATCAGGCAGATAATAGAATATGCCTGCCCAGTATGGGCATATGCATCTGACAGCCATATATAAAGGCTCCAAGTTATCGAGAATAGGGCATTAAAAAGAGCCCTACACCTCCCAAGCTGGTTTCCAAACAACCCTCTACACGAGGCGACAATGCTGCCTTTACTTAAAGAAAGATTCCACCAAATTGCAAGTACCTTCTACAATAACACTAAAAAGTCATACAAACCAGTGGTTTGCAGTATCGGCCAATACGACGCTACTATTGACCAATAAAAACGACCACTGAACCTCCTTCACTAACCACACCACCATGAAGGCCCATCATATGCGAAGACATGAAAACATTATTAATAGGAGAAAATCTCCTAGGACAATACCTCCAACAATCAATGCCTACAACGAAATGGTAGAGACTGGTGCTGTGATAATGATCAGAGTGTGCACTCAATCACTGCAAGAGAGACCGAGCTCGTTGCGGGCCTACCTAGTAATGAGCCGTAACCCGTGCGCCGTCTTCTGCAACGTCCTGATTGGTCGATCCTGCAAGGGGTCCTAGACTGGGTCTCGACATTTACATTCGGCTGCCAGCAGCCAGCGAGGACAGACGTTCGTCTCGCCGCCTATCCGCTGTTTTGCCGGGCCTCATATTGAGCCGTCCTTATCTACGCAAGCGAGGATTGGGACGGAGGTCACTCGCACTCATGGCATCCACGTCGCCTGTGCAGACTGGTGCAGCCAAGTCTACTCGTTCGTGCCTATCTGCTGTCACTAAGGCAGACACTACAGCTTCCAGTAGCGCCTCCGAGTCGCCCGTGAAGCTTGCTGCAACCAAGAAGGCAAAACGGAGGAAGAAATTCAAACCACCCGGCGCCTTCCCGCGTGAAGTTGGCTTCTTGGCGGAGGCCTCCCACCTTCCACCAGGGGCCACTGAACGTGTTGTAGAAGAAGTCAGACCAGAAGACTGGTCCTTTAAAGCTTGGAAAAGACGTCTTGCAAGAGGCAACCCTGAGAAATGGTGTTTCGCTATCTCAGTCATCCTTGACGGCCTTCAGTTCAGCTGGCGGGTTCCCACCTGCGACGCTGCCACCTTTAAGAAGGCCCTGACTAGCCGTGACCACCGACACCTGGTCAATAAGTATCGCCCTGCTGGAGGAGACGAGGCGTGGCCGGAGGCACTTGTGTTTCCAACCCCACTGGCCAGCGACTTCGTCTGGGAGGAATATGTTGAAGACACCAAAAGAAGGTTCCAGATCTACAGCTACGACCCAAAGACGTACCGCAACTTCAAGATGACGCCAATAAGGCCCACACAACCATCTTCACCATCGCCTTCTCCAAACGGCGTGCCTGACTCATCAGCTCCAGTAATCTACCCTGCTGCACAAGTAGGCCCAGTACCACCGATCACTGTCAGCTATGCAGGGAACTACTGCATCTTACTGGCTCAGATGCAGAGTACCATGAAGCTTCCTGTATTTAGCTGGCCAGACCATCTGGGACTGAAGATCTTGCTGTCCTGCCCTGAAGACTTCGAAGCCGCCATCCAGATGTTGCAGCAGGACTCCATATCTTATGAAGTCACACTCTCCTGCCCCAGGACGAAGAAGGCCGGCACCACTTCGCAGAAATCTACAGCAAAACTGCAGCCACGCAAGCTGGTTCAGTGCTACAGGTGCCAAGAATTCCGGCATCTAGCCAGTGAATGTACAAAGCCAGCAAGATGCGTTCGTTGTGGAGGTGGTCATTATGTCGCAGAATGCAACCAGCGTCGCGAGGACGCTGTTTGTTGCAATTGCGGCTCTTCACACGCTGCTTCTTATCGCGGCTGCCGAGCATGGAAGCAGCAACGCAGCAGGAAGAATCCTCAACGAAGTAGCAGGTCACATACGCAGCCCGCAACAAGCCGCCAAGTAAGCGATGTCTGCCCTACTGCTACCCATTCGAGTTGGGAGAGCCGCAGCGGAAAGGTCGCTACCTGCGCTTCCAAGTCGGGATAAAGAGTGGAAGGAAATATCTGCGATTGCCGGTGCCTGAAGACCGTCCCTGCCTTTTGTTGGCTGGGCTGCGTCCGCGGCGATCTACGCGACGCACCTTACCCTCCCTCCCTCCCATCCTTGCGCTGCGCGACTTTCAAAAAAGCAAGTCGTCAACCGCGCAGTGCTTCCTGCTGCCACCATATTATTACTTCTTTAGTTTTCTCTTCTTTCCGTGGTTGGCGGATAGCCCCACCTAGCGTTAGAGTTAGGGTATTTGGACGTCAGAGCCCCGTTCACGTCGGATCAGCTCGCGCGTCCAGAGGCAGACCCGATATATCTTCATTTTCTGTACTACTATTATCTCTGACTGACTGACCTGACATTAACTAAGAAATGGGGAAGAAAGGGAACAGACCAAGCGGGAAACTGAAAACTACGCAGTCCACCCCCGCCAGTAGCTCCCCAGACAAACCGCTAGCCCGCTCTAGCGGCGAAAATACATCCACCGACGAACAGAGTCCATCTGAGCCGGACGAGGTCAGCGACCAATCGTCGCCCACTTCACCGGGTATGCCACAGGCGCATAGCACGCCCAAACAAATTACTGCTAAATATGACACTGAAGTCAATGAAGCCTTATTAATAAGCAAGGGAGACCCTAGCCTATTAAACCATGTTAGGATCAAAATCGTATTAAAGAAAAATAATGTTTGCATCCCCATGCCTAGATGTAACTATCTAGCCGAGGAAAACGCCCTGTGCCTAAGATTTAAAAAGGCAGAGCACAGAGCGCAGTTCTTGGAGGGTATACACCCTACAAATTTTGGCCCCGCCACCACATTCACCCCTCTCACAGCAACTGATTACAGGCTCAATAAGAGAAACCCTGAAGCCCATAAACAGCCAACAATGACCTGCGTGGTAAAGCGCATTCACCCTCTCATTGCCGAAAATGATATATTAGAGGCCCTCATTGATGCAGGAGTTAAACAAGTATACAGAATAAAACAAGGCGAGCATCCCCGCAACATGGTTAGGCTAGTGTGGGAAGATGAGGTAGCGTACAACTCCACCATCGAAAAGGGAAACATAGAAATAGCAGATCGAATATACGATGTTGAGCCGTCACCCGAAAGGAAAAGACAAGTACCCTGCAGAAAATGCCAGACCTATGGCCACTCCGAAAGCTCCTGTAAAAACAAACCAAAATGCTTCAGATGCGGCAAAGGAAACCTTTCTCGTGGCTGCCCACACTTAAATCACAACCTAGCTATTCCCTATTGTGCCACATGCGGAAACCGCGACCATTTCACAGGGCAAATCTGCTGCCCCCAGTACCCTAAAGCAGAGGCAGTAATGCCACCCCAACAGCAAGCACCCTCCAAAGAAGCCCACCAACCGCCAAAAGCAATAGTACTGGAGGAGGTGAATTTTCCACCCCTACAGGGTGCAGCAATAATGCAAACCCCACCACCACCCCAACCCCCACTGCTAATGCAGCAGAAAACCTTCCTCGCTGCAGCTAAGCTAGCAACAAGACCATCCCCTCCAGGACAGCAAATAACGGACAGACCATCCCCAGTTACGCTAACAGCCAATCTCGAGCAGCGCATAGCGCGACTCGAGCAACAAGTAACAAACCTCGCAGAAACGATAGTAAGACTAACGAAGATTTTGGACGCAAAAACAACACCAGAAAAGACTAAGGCCTCCCCTACCGTCGAGCACCAAAAACCAGAACAGGAAAATAAAAGAGATCATGAAGTAAATACTGGACACCCCCTCTTCACCCTACGCAGCTTCTCTGTGAGCGAAATCAATAACGAAACAGATGAGAGCAGTAGGCCAGAAGAAAGCAGCGGGTCCTCGGAAAGCAGCGAAGAGAACAGCAGCGGGACAACAGAAGTCAACAATGGCTAATCCCCTAGGGGCAGCACCGCTCGCTATAATGCACGTCAACATTCGGTCGGTTCGGGACAGGCGGGCAGAGCTCGAGAGGCTGGCGGCAGAAGAAAACATAGACATCATCAGCCTCAACGAGACTCGCCTGACCCCCGGAAGTAGGCTGAGTGCCTACGGGTACCGGATCCTGCGGCGGGACGGCGATAGGGGGCTGGGGGGTGTAGCTATCCTTTATAAAACCACTCTCCCTGCTGTAGAAGTGACCGACCCGGTGTTCGATCGATACCAGGTCGCTGCAGTCCAGGTGCAGGCCGGCCGCCGGCGGCTCACCGTCTGCAGCATCTACTCCCCCCCCCACCCCCCGCTCCATTTCCTGAAGAACTTCTACTCCATATCAGCCGCACATATGATCACCCCATAATACTATCCGACCTAAACGCTCACCACCTCGCCCTCGGCGATCGCCATACGACGCGCAGAGGCGGACAGCTGGTAGCGGCGCTAACAGCAGCGAAACTGCGCAATGTACCAGTCCAAGGCCACACCCGCATCGCTCCGAGAGGAGCCGCCGTGCATGCCACAAGCCCGGACAAGGTCATCACGACCCCGCCACTATCGCGCTGTGTTATGCAGTGCGCGACCGGTCCGGACCTAGGTTCGGACCACCTCCCAGTCATATCTCGCTGGGCGCTGATGCCTGCAGTGGCACAGGCTGCGGCCGCAGCGCGCCCTACTACACGCAAATGGCGCGACACAAACTGGGAAGAATACCACCGCGTCGTGGAAGCAGAGCTGCCAGCTTTGAGAGCGATACCGCTTGAAACGACTGCCGATGTTGACGTCTATAGCGATGTGCTGGAGAGCGCCATACATGCTGCCATTGATGCAGCAGTACCATCTGTCCCTATACCGCGCCGAGCCCCTGACCAATTACCGGCAAACATCCTCGAGCTGATCCGCGAGAAGAGAGTAGCACACCGCAGGTGGGCTAGGACCGGCGACCCAGAAGAGCGTAATGTCTACAACAGACTAGCCAGGAGGGTCAAACAACTGATCGCGGAATACCGAGACAATAAATGGACCGACTACTGCGAGACATTAAATGAACAGAGGCAGCAAGACCCCAAGAGTTTCTGGAGGGCTGTGGGCAGGCTGACAGGCAAATCCTCCCAAACATCCTATCCTCTGCACCAGAATGGTGCTATCATAACAAACTCAGAAACCAAAAGTGAACTGTTTCGCCAACATCTGGCCAACATACATCAACCTCCCAACGCACCGCATTTCGATGCAGACTTCAAAACAGATACGGAAGAGCTAATCAGAAATAACATCCATCTAACCCAACCGCTTCCAAGAATCATAGAACCTGAAAACAATGAACCACTCACCGCTGAAATAACAGCTCAGGAAATAGCCCGCCACACCAAGCATCTAAAAAACACTGCACCTGGACCTAACCAAATCCCGAACTATGCTCTGAAAAACGTACCGCCAATATTCCACGAGCATCTGGCCCGACTTTTTAATGCCAGCCTCGCAATTGGGTACCTACCAAAGTCCTGGAAACTTGCGCATATTCTGCTCTTTCCCAAACCAGGCAAAGACCAAACCGATCCCAACAACTACCGGCCGATCAGCCTGACCTCCAGCTTATCTAAACTCATGGAACGAATCATAGTACGCCGACTACACGCCCACCTGAACACAAGAGACCAACTGCCGAAGGAGCAATTCGGCTTCCGGCCGGGCCGCTCCATCATAGACCAACTTCTGCGAGTAATAAACACTGCCGAAACAGCACTAGCAGCAGGACGCTCGGTCGCTATGGCCTTTATGGATGTCCAAAAAGCTTTTGACACGGTCTGGCTGGATGGTCTGCGCCGGAAAATAATAGAGCTAAACATACCACCCCAAGCGTGCAGATGGATCATTAATTTCTTCAGCGACCGCAGGGCAAAAGTAAGGCTTGAGGGAACATTATCGGCACCATTCGAGATCGGAGCGGGGGTTCCACAGGGGTCACCGCTCTCTCCTCTTCTTTATATAATATATGCCAGAGATACCCCGCTAGCAATAGGACCAGGTTCTGGGCTCGGATTGTTCGCGGATGACACCTCATATTGGGCGACACATGCACGGTATAATACCGCCATTGCAGCGCTGCAAAGGTCAATCGCAATATTTGAACAGTGGTGCTGTAAATGGCGGGTTATACTCAACGCAGACAAAACGCAAATCATAATTTTCAAAAAGCAGCGTCTGCCGGAGCGTAAAATGCGTGAAAAACGCATTTACGTCTGCGGCAGACCAGTAGAATTCAGACGCACGGCCAAATACCTCGGCATTACATTTGACACTAAACTGAAATACACAGCCCAATTTGATAAGATTATCAACGAAACAAAAAGACGCCTCTCTACACTACGCCTGCTCCGTGGACTCCGGACAGGCTGCAACTATAACACTCTCATGACTCTATATAAAGCACTTATACGCCCATACATTACATATGGCCACCCCATCCTACTCCAACCCCCCATAACAAGACAAAAACAGCTCGACATTCTAGAAAGACGGGCGATTAGGACTGCATACAGACACACTCCCATGTCCCTCAATAACAATGCAACCTACGAACTGGGCGGGGTCGCTCCGCTGTTCGAGCATGCCGCGGAGCTTGGCCGCCGCTACATGCTTCGGGCAGTGGGTCGGCCGGCTTTCAGACCCCTACTGGACGAACTGCAGCGACAGCTGACAGCCCCCCACCCCTTCCCAACTACCTTACTCCGGCTACATCACACCACAACATAACCAGCCGCGAACAGTGACCCCCGGAGCGAAACGGGCCTCATATGGAGCCGTTAGACGCGAGGGAGGTCTTCACTTTAGCATGCATTACAACAGAAACGGAGAGCTACTGCCGGGGTAACGGGTTTCTGCGAGGTGGGCCAGCACCATCAGCAGTCAATTGTATGTGCCAACCTGCACTATCACAATCACTAACATTAGAATCAAAGTGGTACCCCGCATGATCTGAAATGTGACTAACTGACATTGACTTTTAGACAAAGACAAATATATTGACAAATCTATTATGGTGACAGTCTTCCTCTTCTCTATCCCCCCCCCCCCATCCATCACATATAGCTAATCCCATCCCATCCTAAAACCAGAGATGCGTGAGATACCTCTTTCTGTCAAGGGGGGGGGGGGCCTGGTTGGTGATGCCATGGATGAATGCCGGCAAACCCTGGAGCCCGGATTCCTGCCTCCTGAACCTGCTGGTAAAATAATTACTGATCGCAAATTCAAACTAAACCAAATTAAGCAAAAGGACGGAGGGGCAGGGAATGCCCAAAGCGTCCAGTGTCGCCACGGCACGCCGTGGTGGCACAAACTTCCAGTCGACGACGACGACTACTGCTACCACACGGTCCGAGGAGCGCCGGAAGTTCAGCAGCTCCAGACAACAGAACAGGGCCGTCCCAGCGGAGACGACTGTTCAAAACGCTGATTACACCAGACGGCGTCCACCAAAGAATCAACCCAGGCAGAAGATCACCGGCAGAAAATCATGCGAGCACACCACCCGTCAATCTTCAGTCCAGAAAGAAGAAAGGTTGGATTCGCTCATCGCCCTTCTCACAAGGCTTGTAAATCACCTCACATCAAAAGAAGACACCTCTGCCCCCCTGAGGCAGCACTAATGAAACGACACCAAATGCGGCCTACCACTTCTGAGGAAGAAGGTCGCGGTGGCACCCATCATTACAAGAAAACATCGACAGCCAAAAGCAACGACAAACCTTCAGTGAAGAAATGTCCCATCAAAATGAAGCTGGAGTAAATGTCTAGCGACAACACACTCCACCCTACTCTGCTCAACGGAGCAGCAACTGGCTGTGGTCGTCGATCCACTGTATCGACCACGTCAACCGGACCCCGTTCTTCACCTTCACGGGAAAGACATACCATGGTCAGCTACTGCCCGCTACCTAGGATTGTTGCTAGACAGGAGACTTACCTGGCAAGCTCATATAAATGACATCCACACGAAAGCAAACGCGAGGCTCCACAGCCTCTACTCGCTTCTTAACAAAGACAATAATTTAGCCCCAAGCACCGGCATCAAGATATACACGACCCTAGTAAGACCGATTATTGAGTACGCCTGTCCAGTGTGGGCATACGCTGCTGACAGCCACATACTCAGACTACAAACTATACAAAACCGGGCATTGAAGAGAGCCCTACATCTTCCAGCCAGATTTCCAACCTATGCACTCCATGAAGCCACTGGAGTTCCATATCTACATGACAGGTTTAAACAACTAGCTGAAGTCTTCTATAAGAGTTCAAATAGAAGCAAAAACCCCGAAATACACAACATCGGTCGCTATGATACAACCATTGACCGTCATAAGAGACCTCTAAATCTAATTAACTAATATACACCACCGAGAAGCCACACCAACAGAGAAGTTTTGCCTCATCCATATACTTCTGGAGGCAATGTCTACGGACAACATCCTCCAGCTCCACCTGCCTACAAAGATAAGGCAGTGACGGTGCTGTGCTGATCCACTGTAATTGTCTCCACTGGGTCTCGATATTACATCGAGCCACAGCATTGGCCGTCAGGGTGCCGTGCGCTAAGGGGACGTCCAGTAATTACGTGAGGTGTTTTTTGGAATTCCGGACCTCCCCCCCCGTCTGGTGAAACTTCGTGAGATCTGGTCGGACCCTCCCCCCCATTTCACCTCACATAATTAATGGACGTTCCCTAACCGATTGTTCTGGTTCGCTATTGCAGATATCGGTGCATCGTCTGCCACCCAGTCCGACAAGACCAAGAAAGACAATTCGAGGAAAAGAAACAAGTCACTTGCCATTCCACGAGAAGTCGGGCCAGAGGAGTGGTCAATGAAATTATGGAGACGTCGCCTCGACCGATGCAATCCCAAGAAATGGAAAGTCTTCACCACTGTACTACTGGATGACCTGCAATTAAGCGGGAAGATCCCAACGAGCGACGCCACTACTTTAGAGCTGGTCTTGTCAAGTTGCGCAGAAGATTCTCTCAGAGCCCTCTAGCCAGCGACTTCGACCGAGAGAAATACGTAGACTTTACTAACAGAAGATTCAAAACCTTCTGTTTTGATTCGAGGGCTGGTCGTAATTTTCTTACCACGCCGATCAGGAAGTCACCACAGACATCAACAACTGTCGACTCTGTGTAGGGCCCAGTTCCACTCATCTTCGCCCGCTACTCCAGAAACTACTGCAAGATACTGGCCTATCTGCAACGACGCATGAAGCTGCCTACATTTTGCTGGCGGGATCCTGAAGGAGTAAATATTCTGCTGTCCTGCCCAGAAGACTTTGAGGCAGCCATCAGGATTCTACAAAGTTTCTCCACCGCTTACTACATCATGCTGCGCGGAGGATAGGATACAAATTCCTCTACACAGCAGACCATGGAGAATAATGAAGCCCCTTCGAATCAGACCGCAGCGACCCAAAACAACATGCTTCCTGAGAAAATCAACGCCACTACGCAGACGACTGCAGCAAACGTGGTCCAGTGCTTAAAGTGCCAGAATTTCTGGCACTACGCCAAGGATTGCACTGCCCCTGCAAGGTGCATCCGTTGCGGTGGCGGCCACAGCGTCTCCGAATGCAAACATCCTCGACATGACACTGTTTGTTGCAGCTGTGGCTCTCGGCACTCTGGCACATATCGAAGCTGCAACAAGTATGACTATGACATCATTACCCAGGTGGCTGTTCTTCTGGAGTGTGGGGAAGTTCTTACACATGGTGCATCTCGTTCCAGATTTTTGTTCTGGTTATCTTTATCGGTGTGGCGTATCAGGATTGTCATCTCCGGTGTGGGTTACTGTATGAGGCGGACTGGCCACCTGATATTGTCGTTGAAGTGAAGAGTGTTGCCTAGTTGGGCAATGAATGGATTTGTTGAATTGGTGCTGTTTGTATAGAACTTAGCAGCCATTTTTTTAATTCTGACTTTTAATTTTTCCAGACCACTGACTTCATGTAGCACTGAAGACGGGGTGCAACAAGTAGAAGCAGCAACGCAGACTACAGCAACGTTGAGGGCT
>CM061919.1:41851657-41915313 GCA_031002005.1 Vandiemenella viatica | reverse complement strand
ATGGTATTCGACCCTGCATTCGCCTGGAGTGATTTGTGAAAACCATCAAAAACCCAAATCTGAATGACCGGACGGGGATTCAAACCCACGTCCTCCCAGAAGCCACCCCAGAGTGTTACCACTAATCCACCACATTCGGTTATTTTTCTTCTTCTTGTTCTCTTTCGAAGCCAATGACCGAGCGTGGTGGTGTAACGGCTAGCGTTCTGGCCTCGCATGCGGGAGGACGGCGGTTCGAATCCCCGTCCGGGCATTCAGATTTGGGTTTTCCATGGTTTCCCAAATCACTCCAGGCAAATGCCAGGATGTTTCCTTCAAAGGCCATGGCCTAATTCCTTGCCCCCCATCCTTTCCCGTCTCTAAAGACCTCGCTGTTAGAGAGACGTTAAGCAGATAAGAAAAAAAAATCGAAGCCAATGTGATTTGAATCTTGAGAGTATTGGAAACTAGGATCGGAAAAGAATTTCGCCCACGGCTTTTTGAAGGAGCTTTTCCGGAGTTCAGCTGGAGAGATTTACTGAAACCACGAAAAACTGGAATTGGATATCCTACAGGGTTTGAATCCATGTCCTACCGAATGCCAGGCAAGATTATTATTTCTAATCCATCTGACTTGAAAGGCAAGAAGTAATACTCCACACAAAACTTTATAGAAGTATCAGTGTTAGAAACAAAGGGAGATATGAAATGTTTTCTACTTCCATTGCTTCACCTTTAAAATCTGAAACCGCTTATTCACATTGCAGACGAATTAACTGTTATTAATTTATTATTATTACAACTGAAACTACTGCGATCAAGTTAAGTATGTAGAAATAGTTAATTTATATTTCGTGACTTAGTTCACCATTTGAGTAATTTCGTAATGCACTTTCTACTTACGCTTAAACTCTGTGTGTCTAGAAAGTGTGAATAAGTCGATTCAAACTCTCTTATTGGTTTAACACATTTTTATACGTGCGTGATTTAGTGATTTTTTCCTGTATTCATCGTGTAATTTCGTTTGCTAGCGAATTGTCATCTGTTTATTAGAAAGAAAGAAAAATACACAATTGTTATCAAAATTACGAAAAAAGTGGTATCTTTGCTTTATAATCAATGAATTTCATTATTTCAATAATTATTATGACTAAAATGGTGATTCTTTTGATTACTTTTACTGTAAACACCGAACTTTACCTCAGAGCGTTTGCGAGTCTCTCGCGCGCAGACTCATTTTTTTTAGTCTTGGGTAAAGTGCTGGGTATGAGAGGTCTATTTTCTCACGAATTTAGTGTACCACCTACCATTTATGCTGTCCCATGAGGCAGTCGTGTCTAGAACGAAGCATAATCGAAAGGCGAGGGGTCTCTCGAATTCTGTCCCCGACTGTAGATGGAGCACTTTGAGGATGAAGCACTGGAATCGGCACAGTTAAAACCAACGGTGTTCTACAGATATGTTGATGACACGTTTGTCGTCTGGCCACACGGAAAAGAAGAACTTCAATCTTTCCTGCAACACCTGAACTCCATCCACAGCCAGATACAATTCACTATGGAGGTGGAACAGAACGTCCAACTACCATTTTTGGATGTACTGGTAAAGAGAAGACCGGATGGTACATTAGGGCACAGTGTTTACCGGAAGGCTACTCATACGGACCAGTATTTACATGCCACCAGCTGCCACCACCCGTCACAGAGGGAAGGAGTGCTAAATACACTGGTTCACAGAGCACGTGTGATTTCTGACAAAGACAGCTTGTCTGCTGAACTAACACATCTCAAGAACGTGTTCCAGAGTAATGGCTACGACAACCGCCAAATTCGGCGCGCCTTCAGGCGGAAGACCTCACAAGAACCAACTGAGGAAGAGGACAAGCAAAGAGCCACAGCCTTCATCCCGTACGCCGGTAATGTATCAAGCAAAATTGGCAGAATTCTACGCCGACAAAACATCAAGTGCGTGTACCGCCCGCCGGCCAAGATTAAAGCCCTACTTGGCTCGGTTAAAGATGATTTGGGTCTCAGGAAACCCGGCGTATACCACATACCGTGCGAGTGTGGAAAAGCATACGTCGGGCAGACTATTCGCACGATCGAAGAACGGTGTAAGGAACATAAACGCCACTCCGAGCTACAGCAGCCGTCAAAATCCGCAGCTGCTGAACATTGTCTTGAGACACGTCATAATATTAAATATGAGGACACCGAGGTTCTGAGAAACGCATCTCACTTCTGGGACTGTGTGTACAAGGAAGCCATCGAGATCCGGCTACGGAGTAACCTGATAAACAAAGACAACGGGTTCCAACTAAGCCAGGCTTGGAACCCAGCGCTGAAGCGGCTCCGCAAACACCAGAGCCGAGGCACTGTGCGCGATGGAGGTGGCGTAGAGACTGATGGACACTCCTCGACGCACTGTAACGCACCGTCCCCACCACCGCCATCGGAGCGTCCCGGCGGGAGTGGGAGGGCGGGGTCGGAGGGTATAAATATCGATGCTCGCGGAGCAGTCCAGCAGTCGCGTCCTGGACTGCGTTCCTCACGCCAACCACTGGACGCTACCTGAAGATGATGGCACGGTACGCCATCGAAAATTCGTACATTTACGACCAAATGACCCGGCTGCACGCCCGAGAGATCTTCAAACATCAGATCCGCCGGGAAAACCTACGATTACATAAAGTAAAATAATTTTCGTGTTCCACTTTCATTAATATGAAAGTTAAAATAAGTACCAATGAATAAACTGGTAGCAACTTTTACGTGTTGAGAAATAGAAGTAGTGACAGGATCGGAGTCTTGCCGCTGCTCATCTTTGCGGAAGCGAATGTAGTTGCGGATGTTAAATGATTTACCTCTGTTGAATTGAAGGTTTAATGGCAACGAAGGTGGAGGTGGAAAAGCCAGTATATAATTATTTGAAACTTAATGTTTTAAGGTAAACTGAGAATCAACATAATAACCAGTCTTTAGGATACGAACAAAACTAGCTAGGAAAGTACTACAAACTTGTGTGATAAAATCAAATTAAATAAATTAGAAAATCAGGAAAACTAAACAATGCTCTCATAAAAAACCATCACTAGGTAACTAGCCCAACACAAAACAAATTGCAATATGTACTTCTTTTTTTATTATTTTTATTTTATTTTTTTTTTTTAAAAATATTATGGTCAAATTTACTTATTTAATAAAATTTATTTAGTAGTGGAGCTACAGTCATCTAATAATTATAGTGTACTAGCCCCAACTCCCGCCAAAAATGACGGGTTTAACTGAGTGTTATGGTAATTTATTTTTCTGCAGTTGCTTAAGTAAATAGAATTGTTATAAAATAAAGCTAATTGTAATTTATCGCCCCTTGTGCTGTAGCAAAAAGCTTCAGTTGTCATCTTGGTCCAGGCTGCATTTCAGCCTAACCACAATATCCGCTAATATTGATGGTAGAACAGCAAAGCTTAATTACGCACGAATTAATACATTCCCTGTATCGCATGTCAGTGTCATCATGCATCGCGAAATAAACTTGATCCCAAATCTTCACAGGTTCTGACACCTTTCTTTCTTAATACCTGTGATGAAGATTGATATTTTAACGGCTGAGACAGCTTACATCGGCTGAAATGAGAACGAAGGATTCTAAAAATAAATCTTAATGCGTCGTGATAATTTGATCAAAAATCTTCAAGGATTTTTACACATTTCCTTTTTGTTATCAGATTCAGACCGATATTAAAACGTTTGAATGGCTGACACAGTTGCTGAAATAATAGGCTCAGTAATTTTACACAGTGGAAATAAAGGAAATTAAAATAAATCTTATAAACTTACAATAAGCCACGTAATATTTGTTTGAAGTATAGTGTAGGATGCACAGATCGGGGTCAGTGTGCAACTATTTCCGTTTAAACGAATTAATTTCAATAATAGGACAGAGTTTAAATTATTTTGAAAAAAAAAAACTAAATTATTCATGTCCTCTGCCGTAACGTCAAATGCCAGTAGTAATTCCGTCCCATGCTAAGTAACAATCTAACCAAAACATTCGCTACATTGATGCTCGGAGCACAAAGCTTTTATCTTACATATCTATGGACAAAGAATTTAAGGAATACTTCTATATATCAAAAGAATATTAAGTAAATATAAGCATCTAATGATTGATATGTCGATTTTAACGCAATACATACCTTTATTTCAGCGTTCTGTCTGTTAATTTATTCGCGGATGCTTGGAAATGTTATTAAATAACGTTAATTACCAAGAATAATGACGCAAAGCGTGACGTCATTGCGCGAAGTCATAGATTGACGTCATGCCGTGACAGGTGACGTCATACATGACAGCTTGCTTATTATATTAATAGATAAGTGGCAAATTATATTAAATAATAGCTTAGCTGCTTTATCTCCTTCTGGTCGTTTCTTAAATGGATCATAAATTAAACAAGCTCCGCTAAAAAGTTCGCTTGGTACTGCAGCTGGTGGAGACGACAGATAAGTATGTACTATACTGTATGCGCAAAAGCTTGAAATTTTGTGTTCATTTTCCACCACAGTAGAGCGGGGGGATTACCTGGATTCGATTTTCTTTATTATTTCATTTAATAATGATTTGCACAGCATTATGTTGTTTATTATGTTATATTCCTCAGCTCTGCTGTTTGTTACTATGTTTGACTGATTGGAATGAATAATTTTTCATCTATTGGTGGCATGTTAAATCCTCAGTGATTGTACTTCCAAGATATTTGAAGGCTCTTATTTGGTTGATATTAGCTTGGCCTATCTTAATTTTTTCCAGTTTCATTCCTTTACCAACCACCATACTCTCAACACAGCAAAAACAGTCATTGCTAAGCAATAAGTGGAAAAGATAAAAGAAGACCATTGTAGGAACATGTATATTGAGCTAAACACTCCAAAGGAGTAAAAAACATCTACCGACGGGCGAAGAGTTATCACCGTTCCATTGAAGATGTTGGTCATGTTGTGACCATAAACGATAAAAACAAAAACTTCTACAAAACCGACCGATGTCCTCAAACGATGGAAAGTTCTAACCCATCTGAAAGAATTTCCACATCCACCAATGCCACCTACAGATTCGGTGTATCTCCTCCGTCCAGCCATCAGGGCTGTTACAGTAGAGAAAAAGAAAAATGTAAAGGCAAGTGGTAAGGATGATATCCTATAACAGGTACAAATGATGCTTGCATTCCAGGCAGTCAGTTCCTGGCAGATCTATTTAACAAGGTCATAGACCAGGATGAAGCTCATTGTGCTGCACCGTCAGAGGAGAAACCACCTCATATAGCTTGTTTGAGACTTGGAAAGGTCCTCCACAGGTATCTCGTGATCTAATCTGGTTCTCACTAAGACAGCATGGGGTACGAGAAATATACGTTAAATGGATACAATGGCTGTATCGGAACGTCACCAGAAATGTTCGATGTGCTACAGGAAATTCCGCAGGGCTGATGTTCATCAGGGATCAGCTTTGTCACCACTAGTGTTTGTCCTCTGTCTAGACATCATTGTTGCAGAATTACTCACTTCACAACCCAGTGTATTGTTCTACGCTGATGATTCACCTCCGAGTGTAGTTAAGAACTGGAGCGAGAAATCCACCGTTGGTAAACTTCTCTGGACAAATACGACCTGCTACTTAATGTAAGGAAGGCCGATCACATGGCGTGTGGAGTAATCTTCTCGGAAGGTCAGACACTCCCAGACGTCTGAAACAGAGCCTGGATGAAGTGGCGTCGGAAGGTGGCACTGTATCTTAAATGAAAGATTTACAGAACCACAGGCACTGTACGGAACTGAATGTTAGCCAGTCACGAAAGTACATGAACAACAACTGCGTGTCATGTAAATGAAGATGATTCGCTGACCACAGTGCCTCACTAGACTAGACCACATCAGAAATGACAACTTTCGCGTGGCATTTGGTGCGTCTCTCGTCGCAGAGAAACTGCACGAGGATCATGTACTGCGCAGCAACAACACACCAGCTGCCGGCCTCGGTAGCGTAGGGGCTAGAGTGCTAGCTCCGCGTGCCGAAGGCCGCCGGTTCGAATCCGGCCGCGGGCATGGATGTTAAGTGTTGTATGTCTGTGTGAATGTCCTGTCCGTCCTGTGGCGTCTATACACTGAAAGCAATTAAATCACCTTGAGCTGGCTGTATGGCCTCCGTTGCCAAATGCCATTAAAAAAAAAAAAAAAAAACACACACCAGCTGGCTGGAGACATGCGGCTAGTGAATGCCTCACTTGATGTTCGGTTTATATGGAGGAAGACGTCCAGTATAGCAGACCCTGTAATGCGGCGTAAATGCTAGGAAGAAGAAGAAGACGTTTACATATTCATATTCAGTAGAAAATAACTCACTGCTTTAATTTAATTTTAATTGCAATGTAGCACACGCTCCGGTGTCAATTTCCCTACACACCCAAATTCACCCTATCCTGCACTCACCTACATTTGCCCTCCCCCACGTTGCCATTTTGTTAATCAGATTCGTGTTTTCGGCTATGGTTAGCACATGCTCTACAAAAACAGCTCATTATCGACAGACGAGGCCATCACTGAACATGTGGACCCGTTCAGATTGACGATTAAACCTGAAAAGTCACTGGTTTTATACTCAGTTTTCTGGATCATCATATTGCCTTGATAAAATTTCATGTCGACTGCAAGAGCACTGCCGACAATAGGCGCAGTTACCTGCTGTTTCATTTTAACAATGTTATCTGTGAACCATTTATACCTCTTTTTCTTTATGTGTGGAACGTTTGGTGCAACAAACAGCTGAACTATTTGTCAAAATGACTTCGTGAAGTCAAGCTCCGTGCGCGAGGGTGGGACCCGTTCAACCGGTTCCATTGTTCATCGCAGCAGCTGCGAGACAGTACAAAACTGAACCGGTCACTTCGACGCGGCTCGAATCATTCTGTACGCATGGTTCAGTTGGCCGGCTAGCGTGAAGTTATTTAGGGTCTACCTAGCTACAATGTTGGATTATAGGAACAACTGATGCTTTAGTTTAAAAAAATAATTAAGTTTGGTAAAAGCAAAATGACTACTTTAGAGCAGTTTGCGCAGTGACCGTACTGCTATTAGGGCCATTTTTCTACCTCAATTTCTTCTATTTCCCTGATGCTACATGCCAGAAATTTATATTATCCATAGACTTCAGCAAACTTAGCTAACATACTAAATTTTGTTTCGTTCCTGTTGTTAATTTGGATGTTATTCATATTTCGTCATACACTAACACTGTTGACCATCAAAATTCTAAGATGTTTCCCGCAGTAGCAGGAAGCTGAAATCTGGTACATAAAAAAAGTGTTACCTCTAGATTATAACAGTCTAACACTTGCAAATCTCGCTATATCTACCCCGGATCTACACCAAACGTTAAATCATTTTTTACCCTAATAACATTATATGTCTCAGAATTACGTTGTAGACGGACCTATCTAATGTATTAAATTTTACTTCTTTCCTCTTCTCACTTTGGAAGTTAATGAAATTCTTTCTTTTTTTTTCCGACCACGACACCCCGAGATTCCACTGTGCTTCCCGTGGACCAAGAAACAGGTAATTTGGTTCACATATTTGGTTTCATCCCCAAATCATAAGATAAGTCTAATATGGTGATTTTACCACAAACGTGAAAATTTTGGCGCATTTTTGCAGGTTAATTGTTTTCCTCTGGACGAGGTTATATTCCTGAAATTTCTTTAATGTATAGTGATCAGCAAGGTTAACAAACATCTTAAATTTTACTTCATTCCTGTGCTCGCTATTTACATATAGTGGTAGCTAAATCGGGGGTAATCCGCATTCCTCGGCCATGGCGCACAACCATTGTTTGCAGAGAGCATGGACATTATTGGTAACGTTTACTAAAGTCTTGAATTCTCATGACCTTATACACCGATTCTCAAATACAACCGTTACATTTTAGTAACGACTCAAAATAAGCGATCAAAAGAAGTGAGATGCCACAAAAACAATTCTTGTAAAGATAGACCAAGTCTCGTGACTGTGCAGTGACAAGATCTTGTTCTGAGCTACAATGCGTATTCATTTTCTGAAACATTTCTCCAGGTGTTAAGGCTGGTGACTTGGCCCTTACGCATATATATATATATATAAACGATTCATTCTAAAACTTGCCAAACCCGAAAGATATGCGAGGGAAATCTTGACTTTTGTGTATTTTTAATTTTGATAAAGC
The DNA here is from genome assembly GCA_031002005.1 of Vandiemenella viatica. Lineage (NCBI taxonomy): Eukaryota > Metazoa > Arthropoda > Insecta > Orthoptera > Morabidae > Vandiemenella > Vandiemenella viatica. The sequence goes on along the minus strand of CM061919.1, from coordinate 41,907,079 downwards.
AACACATTTAAACTCTAAATACAGAGAGAAACCATTCTGTTTCAGAAAGTGAAGTGAATAGACTCTGTAGATTTGGCTCAAAATAAGAGCTCATAACTTTTTGTCTCAACACAACAACGAGAAGTGGCCCATTTTCACAAGAGTTATATTTGTGGCATTGTTTTATGACAGAAATGAAAGTTAATTTGGCGGATTGGTTAGACATTGATGTAATTTAACGGAGTTATAGTTTATACTTGATAAGAATAATGGCGTTTGCTTCAGTAGTTGTCTTTACTAGTTAGGGAGCGTGAAGAAACTACGTGGCACGGTCCAAGGGGGGGGAGGGGGAAAGGGGTTGTCTGGAAGGCTACACTGAGCTACGTGGGGGGAGGGAGGGGGGCGTTTCCGAGCCAGGCCACGTAGCTTTCCTTTTATCACATTTTTCACAGTTAAAATGAGGAACAGAACACACAACAGCATGTGAATATTTATTTCCGTCATTTAATTATCTTCGTATGTAATTTACAATAGTCTGACAAGAGAAAACAGTACAAAATGTCTTCTGGAATCAAAAGGGAAAAAAGGCTACGTGCTACGTAAGGGGGGGGCTAGAAACAAAAGCCACGTAGGGCTAAGTGGGGAGGGGGGGAAGAGGTGGGTTCACGGGTGGTCAATATGGAGCTACGTGGTCCCTCACTAGTACTGAATTGTGACTTGTCGTTTTACGTGGTATGTATGGAGATCATTTGGTCGTGGTCAGAGTTGTTGCTACGTAACTCTGACACTGAGTCTTACAACTAGATCAGCATGCACCATGCTTCATATGGCAGAGTGACTTCTTCAAAAACCACCACATAAGCAAATTCGTTTTTCTGACCGATTATGAAAATTTATAAAAAAATTTTTTTTGCGAAAGTATTGATAAATAAGCAAAGATAAAGTACATACTTTCATGAAATGTATGTTAAAAATGTAGAGTTAAAAATGAGTTTTTAAGAACTCACACTGATAAATTTGCTTCTTACACGGCAGATTTCTGAACTCCTACGTCTTGTAATTTTTTTTTATTTTTTCAAAAATAATGAAGGTAGTGGAATATCAGTTATAATACAATAAGGAACCATCAATAAATTACGTCACACGCATTTAATGATTTCTGGAGCTCCCCCTTTTTTACTTGTTAAAGGTGGTCAAATTTGTGTGACCCCTCCTCTGGTGTGACGTCACATTTTTTGCAATTTTAAATTTCGTAATTATTAAATTAAAACAGTACTTCTAAAATTATTTATATGTTTGTATTTAAAATATTTTTCACAAATCGAAAATAAATCAAACATTTTAGAAAGTTGGCAAAACATAACAAATTGAATGAACGATAAAACTTTCACCTTCTTGTGTCCATGCACTTTGAACCTATTTGTTTGCATTATTTATGACTGTCATAGCAGTCACTTCTCGTTTTGGATAATGTTAGGAACATTCGGTGATTCAACATCTTCATCCAACCGTACAACATTATCGTTTATCGAACAAAGAACTTCCCTGTAACGTTTAGTTCTAGTAGGAATCCTTCGAGGACAAATCTTCGTGATGGGCAAAACCTCTTGTTGCTTCTTATGCCACTGCTTGTGTTGATTAGTAGCTTTGTATTTGAAAGATAAACCACAGATGCCACACTATCATTTAAATAAGTATGCAGAAGTCATATTATGTCAAAGCCTCAAAGGTGGTATTGGCCTTCCGGCGTATGTTAAAGGCGACCGACGTGCTACACCGTGTGAACTCGCGTGGCCGCTCGTGCCATAAAGTGATACGAATTATGTATGTGATGTCACGAGCTTGTGACTTGTCCGCCCCCCCTCCCCAATTGCAAAATGACGTCACTCCTTATTGACCCCTCCCTCCACCTTAATGTGTGACGTAATTTATGGATGTCCCCTAAGTGGCAAAATGATGTGTAATGTTTTCTGATGATTATGATATGTGCTTAAATTATTTACCCGAGGAAATTAATTGTAAGTATAGTCAAGAAGAGTTATACGGGAAAGTTAAACCATAGAATGGCAACGGAATCACGATATCAATATAACTTCGCAGTTTATGGGCAAACAGTGTAGGTGCGGGGCGGAGGGGAAACAGAATACTTCCGCCCCAGACTTCTCGCTCGTGGCGGGGAAGTTGGTAACACCGACTTTGTCGTCTGGGGAGCTTCCCGTGAACGCAGAAGCAATTACACCAGCGTTTGGAGGGGAGAGAAAAAGTTGCCAGAATGTGGGGCTTGTTTACCAACTTCGCCCGGGTTCAGGAAGGAGATAATACCGCGAGGCATACTGTCCTCGTAGCATGATTTCTGTGTCAAGATGTTGGCAGGAGGAAACCAAACGCACGCGCAGTGTTTGCTTAGCACCACTCGATTAGTGCTGTTTACAGGAAGCGCTGCAGAGAAACATAAGAGACAAATTGTTTGCTGCAGCACATGTGATGAACTACATGTTCATCACTACTTCCAAAGTGAAACACCAAGCAGTCCTAAAACTGCAGATATTATGTTCACTAAGCAGTTTGATCGTTATTCCGGGAACGAGGGCAGCTTCGCATTTTGACCATACTTTGGACGGGCAGTTTTCTTTTTAGGCTTGGCAGTTCACACGAAGTATAGAATAAAACACCGTTTTGTGATACATTCTGGTCTCTTTCCAGTCCCGTTTCTGAAAATTAGCTTCAGAATCTTCTATAAAGATACAGATCGAATAGTCAACCGGTTGTTGCCAATAACAAGGGATCTGAAAATCATGTTTTCTTCTGAATTACTTTAAAGTTAAGACCCAATTCAGCGGACCAGTTTGGGGGCATCGGTGATGATTGCGACATAAAGGTAACTAGTAGTTGAAGTAGCTGTAGAATACACTTGTTTACTCTAGATATAAGATGCTTTACAATCGTGTTTTAAAGTAGGAAAAGCTGTGAAAAAAAATGTGTTATGTGCATCTTCCGAATCTGGCATTCCAATAGATGTAAATCAGTTGTTTTGATAATGTGTTTTCAGACTAAACTCTTTTAAACAAATGATTTACATAGGCACTGATTATGTAACCGTTGAACTATGAACAACAAAACACTGACCCTTTCTCTGGTCGGGGTAGGAAGTAAAAAACTAATAATAACAGCAAATACTGTTTACTTCTTTGATTTCACTTATGGTTGAAACCATTTGACGATCCTACTTAATTGATCTGTGGAACTTCTATAATTACATTTTTTATTATTGCTTCCTTTTTCTCATCAGTCTTTCGATTGGTATAACGCAATCCTTCATTCATTCCTGTCTTGCGCCCTTATCTTTATCTCAACATACATACCCCATACAACCTACATCTTCAACTATCTGCTTTAGATATTCTAATCTTTGTCTACTTCTCCAGTTCTTTTCTTCGACTGTTCCCTCCGCTAACAAATTAACCAATCCCGCGCTTCTTAAAATGTACCCACCATCCTGTCTCTTATTTCTGCAAGATACTTTCACAAGCGTCTTTTCTCAACCATCATGTCTAAAACGCATTCAATTCGTACTTTATCTGTCCACCTAAATTTCAGCATCCTTCTACAGCACCGCATTTCAAATTCTTAATTTTTTTTCTGATATTCGTAAAGTCCATGTTTTGTTAATATAAAGTGCTGTGCTCCACACACAGAGTTTTTTTTAAAAAAATTTCTGTGTATTAGATCAATATTTGAAAATGGAAGATTTCCTTTTTTGCTGAAAGCTCTTTTAGCTAGTGCTATTCTGCTTTTAACGTCATTCCTGATTCGACAATCAATTGGAATTTTTCTTCCTAAATAACAGAATTCACTTACTTCTCCTATGGTACCCGAGCTTATTTTTATATTTAATCCACTATTATTGCTATCATTTCTACTAAATTTCATCATTTCTTTCGTACTTTGGTTTGTATTTAGTCCAAAACCTTCCTTCAGTATTTTGTTCATGCCATTCAGTAACTTCTCAATATCCTCCGTCTGTTCTGATAACAGAACAATGTCATCAGCAAATCGTAGCATACTGATTTTTTACACCTTGAAAACTTACGTCACATTCAATTTTTTTTTTTACTTGCTTTATTGCTTCCTCAGCATACAAATTGATTATCAATAGTGATAAACTACAATCTTGTCTCACACCCTTTTTAACTAATGCATGTATCTCATGATTCTCTACTTTTATTATGGCCACTTGATTCTTACATAGATTATAATGCATTCTTCTATCACTTATAAAATTTTAAGCCTCTTGTCCCATTTTACATTATCAAAAGCTTTTCTATATGAACAAATGCCATAAAAGTATCTTTGTTTTTCTTGATCCTCCCTTCAAGTATTAATCTTAAAGACAGAATTGCTTCCCTTGTACCGCGATTTTTCCTAAACCCAAACTGATCTTCACCTACTAGCTCTTCTAATATACTCTCCATTCTTCTGTATATTATCCTGGTCAGTAATTTTGAAGCTCTTATGGTGCGATAATTCTCACATTTGTGGGCTTGTGCTTTCTTCGGAAGTGTGAGGATGATAATTTCATTAAAATCAGTTGTAATACCTCCTATTTCGTAACTGTTTGATAGCAGTTTGAATAATCTTTGGATTCTTTCTTCTCCCATAGATTTCAGAAGTTCAGTAAGAATTTCATCAATTTTAGCTGCCTTATTTGATTTAGATCGCTCAGACAGGATCTCCTAAGTCATCAGTGTCGACATCGCCTTCTTTTTCCAGTACACTGTTGTTTAAATCATCTCCCTCACACAGTTTCCCTATGTATTCCTTCCATCGGTTAGCTCTGTCTTCTGAGTTTAAAAGAGGTTTCACACCAGTAGCTTTAATGTTTATACATCTTTTCCTCATTATTCCAAAATTTTGTTTGATCTTCCTACAGGCAACATCTACTTTACTTAGGACCATTTCCTTTTCTACTTCTTCGCACTTTTCTTGCAATCACTTTTCTTTTCCTTTTTTGCGTTTCCTGTTTATTTGATTTCTAAATTGTCTGTATTGCTCTCTTCCTCCTTCATCCTGAGCATTTTTGTCTCTTCTTCTCTGATCCATCGTCTCCAAAATTTCCTCTGTGATCCAAGACTTTCAGGCCGCTTGTTTCCCAAAAGCCCAGTGTTTGCTTACCAGCTTCGATTATTCCATCCGTCCTCAGTTGAACTCCTTTCAGAGTTATTTCTACCGTCACTGCTAATTTTTCTCCCATATTAGATTATTTCAATTTGTTTGCTTCCAATCTGTTCTGCTTCTATTGTTTCTTCATAGAACCCTGTTACCGCGGTTTCTGGGGTACAAGGATCTCCAAACTTGCCCCTCGAGTTTTTTTTTTTACATCCAACGCTTCTGAGGGGAATAGGATGCTGTTAATGCTAGGAAGTAAAAAATATGAAATGGTTACTGTAGAACCGTTAAATATTCCGTTTTTTTTTATTTCTCCCCTTCAAGATAAAAAATACCTCATACAATGTTTGAAACCCCATGGAAAATCCGCGTGAACCGCTGCCAACGAAACAAAAGAATGCAGTTCAATGTAAATAGCTTCTCCCAACCCAAGTGTTTACGGCCAATCAAAACCCTGGTGTGGATTACCTTCTTGGGCTGCATGGTTTATGCCTGCTATTTATCTTCTTTACTGAATGGAAAACATCAAAATCAGTTTTTACTTGCCGTAGAAATAAGACTCTATAACAGTGTTTACCCAACCGTGTTCATTTCAGGATACTTTTTAGTGACCTACTAAAAACGTATTACCTATTTTCGAATGTATTAGTAAAATAAAACATATGTATGATGGGATATGTAGTTCAATAATTACTTATAAGTCTTATATGAAATATTAACAAAATTATTCCAAAGATGAATTTGAAATAAGAGAAAAGTATTTATGAAAAGTGAGATTTTTCAGCTTACTTAAAAAAATCGCATTTAGAGGATAAGATGATAACTTTATTCTCAGATTCGGTTCGGCTTCCAATCTGTTTCTATACATATTTTGAGGAAAAACCGGCCTCACGCTTGTGGGTGGTGACAAAAATCATCTTTGTCTTTTAAAACTGGCTACTACTGATTAAACGACAGTCAAAAATTGATCAGTAATGCTCTCTCGTATATGTCTCTGAGTAATGTGTCAGGTGTCACACGACAATTCAGTTACAGACTCAACATCTGAATCCGGCGGTTCTGGCTCGGATTCAGCATTAAAAGTGAAAGGATTCATTGTCTATTCTTTGTCGCAGTTGATAGGGGAGAATATTCCATTACTTAGATTAGTCTCCGGGCATAGTGAATGTTCTTCCTTATTTTCCGAGGCGAAGGTGAGGCGACCCGGCAATTATCATTCATGACCCTATATATACCGGCTCGTGATCCACCATTCCGGAAACGCTGCTTTATAATTTGTATTTTGGATACTGTTTTTCAGCAATAGAAAACAAGCTAGGACACTGCTTTGACGTTTGTTTGTGGTTATTGCATTATGTGTGAGAACTGACACAGTTGGTTTCCGTTGTAATTGTAGCTGTAGTTTCTCAAGGTGACCGCAGGCTACGCGCATGCGCAGTGCTAGCTGTCCCGGCCGGAGCGGTTACTATGACGACCAGGCAGGGCGTGGCGCCGTAAACACTTCCGGCATTCATAGCCCAGCGTCATTTCCAAAATCATTTGAGGAGGGCGGGATATAACTTCATGTCCACTGCTTTCTCTTTCCTTTTCATTGTTCCCAATATTAGAATACAGTAATCACTTTAAGTTAATTGCGATGGCACTTCCCTACACATCCACTTTTCCCCTTTCCAGTACCCACCTACTTTTGCTCTCTACAAATTTCAATTCTTTCAACGTTTTTGGTAAATTATTCATCACTTCGTTTGGTAACTTATTCCAATCCCTGACCCCCTTACCTAAAAAGAAAATCTACCTACACCCTTGTGCCCAGCTTGTGGTAATGACCATCTTTTCCCTTCCATGAATTAGTTTTAATTCTTACACCAATATCTTTCCATGCTTCTTCACCAATATACGCCTTGTATACTCCCAAGACTCTCTTCACCCTCCACCTGTCTTTCAATGAATTCCATTCCATGTCTTTTATCATATCTGTTACTGATTGCGTTTTTCTTCTTCTTATTGTTACTATTATTACTCCGCGATTCACTAAAAGTGGGTGGTGGAGGGTGGATTGCACCAATCCTATTGTGTAACGATTTGTGCACAGGAAAGGATATACTGGATATGGCAGGAGGCGCCTGGACCGATCTGGGTAAACCATGGAAAACCCAAATGAGGATGGCGTTAATTTCGAGAAACAAATTTCTCAGCCCTTTTTGCATCCTCTCCAACTCCTGTATTTGAAACTCAAAATGTGGGTCCCTAACTACACCACCATATTCAAGCTATGGCTAATTTTAGTACCAAAATTCCATTACTTCTCCTCATCACTCTAACAAGTATAGAATTTTGAAATCTTTTCCTACTACCTGTCCAATGTGTTCTGTCCAGCTGAGCTTGGCCCCCTCGTCCATTTCATCTGAAATATCTTGCATTTATCCCACCAACTGAGATTTGCACGAATATCCTTGCCTAAAGCCATGTTGCTGACTTGAAAACCACTTATGCTCCTCACATATATTTCTCATGTGGTTGCACATCAATCTCTCAATTAATATACCTACCACTGATGTCAGACTGATTGGTCTCTATTTCTCACCCGTCCTTTATGTACCGGCACTACTATCGCACTTTTCGCGTCTGCCGAAAACCACTTAGACAGTGACCATCTGACCATAAATATAAATATAGACATGAGAATCCTAACAACAAACAACATAAAACACAATATTCTAACTCTTCAAGAAAACTATCGAATTCAGAGGGCAATAGTGTCAAGAAACATGTACATAATGAGCATGTAAACTTAACTAACCAAACCCTATTCAAATTAATAAACACAAAACCTCACACAAAATAGCATTAAACACACAAATCCGCCACTTAGTAAGTTAACAGCACTTTGTATCTCTCTCTTCCTTCAGACATTCAAATATCGTGAGAACTGAGTCTTTCCCCGCGGATAGCCGATAAAAATTCTTCACTGGTGTTCTGCCATACACAACATTTCGATAGCTACCTCCAGGTGAAACAGTAGGTCGGAGTTGCTAATACGACAACACGACACCGACTGAGAATGCCTTGCTTTTTTTTTAAAGTAGCTCATTCCTGTCTGGGGTGGGGTGCATATACGCCCTCTTCAATCGGAGACTACCAAATGCTCCCTTGCTTTTTGTTGGTTGACGGTGGTTCAAGATACAATAATTTTTAACATTGATAACATACAGAACAATCATATTTTACAGATAATATGGTATAGATAATTTGAGTAGGCAATTATGGAATTATTGCTTGAAAGATAGATGTGCTGGTGTTGATTGCTGATTGTGGGGTGACAATAATTGGTTGTGTGATGTTTGTGAAATTATAGAAACGTGAATATCTTGTTTTGTTTTACTCTGTTACGGAATAGCAAGCGGACTGTAATGCTCGGGTATAGCCATTGTGTTAACTGCGGATAGCTTTTCTATTGTTTCTGGGTCTATTGATTCACTTGTTAAAACAGAATGAACAAGAATATGTGGAGGATACAATATTTTTTCTTTGGATGAGGGTGGTGAAGAAGTTTGCATTCCAGCAGGGGAAGAAGATCAGGGCGATGGAGAACTAGTCAGCTGGCACACTTTTTCTGGAGGTTGAACAATCTGATTTGAAGGGAAGGGAGGAGGGAGGTTGACTCAGGGCCGGCGCGGCGGTAGAGGGGGGAAGGGGTAAGCGCGTCAAATATACCCGCCCGGCTGATGAGGGGTCCCGATCACCGGCTAAAGGGGCCCCCGCTCAACAAGTTATAGAGCTAAAAAAAAAAAAAAAAAAGTCGCCCATTTGGTGTGAGGGAGGGCCTAACCGATGAATTGGCCAAGGGGCCCCCAACTGCTTACCCCGGGCCCCAAAATCCTAGCGCCGGCCCTGGGTTGGCTAAGGGGTAAACGATTCTGAGGAGGTGCGTGGTGCTAAGATGTTGCGGAGGATTTTCCTTTGTGTTGAAACCAGTCTATCGAAACTATGTAATGAGATAATAGGTGTGGTTGGGCCTGTGTATTCTAGCGGGGTGCATGAAGGTTTGATAAGTGTGGATTAGTGTTACGCGCGAAGTGTCAGCCAGCTTTCTGTGGAGTCTTATGTTGTTGTTGTTGTTGTTGTTTTAGGGTGCGTCGACATGTGGACTCTTAATCTGGATAAGAGTCTTTGTCTCAGGTGGTGGATGTGTTGGCCGAAATTCGGGGTTTTGTCGAGGTGGACGCAAAGATATTTAGCACTGGGACAGAAGTGAAGGAGCGTGTTCCAAATTTTGATTTGTATGTTATTTTCATCTTGGGCAAGTGTGGAGGTTTTGTGTTTGTGTTGGAAGAGCACTCACTGCCTGTGTTTTTGTTGCGTTCAGCTGTATGTGCCATTTTTGGAAATAGGGTGTTGAGGAATTTCGTTGCTTTGCTATTGATGTACGTGGTGATATTATGTGAGATCCAGTAGGCTATATCATCGGCGTAGAGTGCTTTTGCTCCGGAGGTAAGTGGAGGAGATGAATAAGTAGAGTAGGAGAGGAGAGGACATACAACCTTGTGGGACATCCGCCTTTGGCGAGAAGAGTGGTGAATGAGTATTTTTTACTTTCACGGAGCATGTGCGGTTCATTAGGAAACTGTGTTGAAGGATTGGGGGAGGGAAGCCAAGGTTGAGGAGTTCATATATGAGATCAGAGTGCGAGACTTTATCAATCGCTCGTTCAATATCGAAGAAGATTACTACTGTGCAGTGACCAGTTTTGTGCAGATGCGAGCCGGAGGAGTGGGTCATTGGTGGATTGGTGAGGACGAAAGCTTGATTGAATGGAATTGGAAGGGATAAATGTTAGGGATTCAGCGAAATGGATAATACGAGTTTGGAGGATTTTCTCAAAGACTTTTACGGTAGCAGGCAGAAGTGAGATGGGGCGATATGATGAAGGGGAGGAAGGAGGTTTGTCCGGTTTAGGTATCATAATTTTGATTGGTATAATTTCTATGGCAGGTGAGAAGGAAGATTACATTTCATTGGTGACGTGGTCTATGTATGCAGGTGTGTTAATTTGGAAGGGCCGAAAGAGGGATGATTCAATTACTGTATTGAATTTTTCCCAGTCTGCTTTTTGACAGTCTTTGATTAGTTTGAACAGATGGGCAGGTTTGGTTTTGATGAATTTTGAGGAGAAGACTATAGGTAAGTGATCTCTGATGATGGATTCGCCAATTCGTGTAGAGTTGAGGGTGTTGTGGAGGGAAGAACTATAGAGGATGTAATCGGGAATGGATGTGCCGTGGTGCGAAATTAAGATAGGAGTGTAGATGGGAAAGTGACAGATGTTGGGGAAGGTGATGGTATCGACTAGGATGTGGCCAGTGGAATCACTTGTGTAATCGCCAAGTAGGGAATGGTGGGCGTTTAAGTCCCCAACGATGATGTAGTGGGGAAAGGAGGAGAGATGTTCTACTAGGTTAGTGAGGAGGGGTTCAGAGGTTTGGTGGTATAGTGGGAGTGTAGGGGAGTTTTTCCCGAGGATGTTGACAGCGATACATTCCAGTTGTTAAAAAGGGTGGGGGGAGAGGAAACTGTACAGTGGAGAAGACGTTACGGACTAGCATGGTTAAACCTCCACGGGCATCTTTACGAAAAGTGTTGAAGCCAGGTATTCTGAGGTCGAATGTGGACGAACCGAAGATTTACGCCAGGTCCGCGATATGGACGTCGTTGGCAGCTAATGAATTATGGAGTAGAGTCTTTTTGTAGCAGATGTTAACGAAGTAGAAGTTCGTGGAGCTACTCGTCACTGTCATCTGGTCCATTATCGCGTATCGGCAAAATGGGGGATGGTCTTGAAATAGTTAAGTGCAGTTGGTTATTGCCGTGGGTCACCTTTACTATTTGGCTTAGGAATTTTCGTGTCTGCTGTGAGAGGTGGCGGATGATTTCTTGTTTTCTGTCTTGGAAAACGTTGATGGGCGTTGAAAAGAGAAGTCCGATAAGGTCGTCTTTCAGTGTGACATCATCAATGGTGTCTTCGTATAGTTTGTCAGGTTCGGGTTGGGTTCATCATTATATTTAATTTTTTCTGTCCTAACTGGAGATTTGGCATTTTTAGGTTTGACTGGACATTGGCGGGAGGTTGCATTGTGGGGTCCTTTGCAATTTGAACATGGTTGGCTTTTGCTGTTATTTGGGGCATTTTGGTAGTGTGTGGCCGCATCCATAATGTGTGCACGTGTGGTCATAGAACACGTGTTGTAATGGGTGATGGAGGGTTGGATGGTTCAGTTCTGTATCCTGAACGTCTGGAAATAAAATTTTTCTTGAAGAATGCTATCTACTGTATATTTGAAGAATGTGATGATCCTCATCATGATAGATGGGTTGATCTTACTTGGAAAACTTTGTGGAAATATAGCAGCTGATTTTGTGGTTTTGGAGAGATTCGGTGATTTTCTCCACTATGATGTCGTTGTCTACTCCCTTGACCACGACAGGGAGGAAAAAGAACCATGGTTGTTGAGTAGTGTGACTTTGGCGGTGGGAACTCAAACAATGGGTGCATTCAAGCGGCACTAATTAGGCAACGCCCCCTTCCCTCCCTCCTCTTCACTAACCCCAGTTTCACCTCACTTTGGGTGTAGTCAATTAGGCCACTTAACCTAACCGTCACCTGCATATTGTTCTATTGTTCTCCTCCCCTAATATCGCTCTTATGTTAGGTCACTTTAGCGACCACACTCTCTCCCTAAACTCAGTTTCACCTCTGTTTGGGTGCACTCATGCATCACTAATTAGGACACTTAACCTAACCGTCACCTGCATATTGTTCTATTGCTCTCCTCCTCTACTATTGCTCTTTAATCAGGCCACTTGAGCGACCACCTGCTCTCCCTAACCTCAGTTTCGCCTCTCTTTGGGTGCACTCATGCGTCACTAATTAGGCTACTTAACCTATTGTTCCCCACCCCTACTATTACTCTTTTGTCAGGCCACTTGAGCGACCTCATCCCCTCTCCAATTGGGCAACCATCTATGAAGCACCAGCTGCATCGTTTCGTCGACATGTCTGAATAGGTTCACCCTCCAGCACTCCAACAACACGAAACAAAAATTATTGTTTGACGGTTTGCCTTTCCTGTAAGTTGTCAAGCGGCACTTAAATACATTGAATGCTTAATAAAATCGATTTAAACCAAATTCCTATCATGATTCCTTCATGAGGTATGAATTAACGTTTTTAAACGCGGTAGGAAACCTCAACAGCACCACGTCTCTGAATTTTATTTTACGCGAAATAAAACACGTAATTTCTGCTCAAGCATTCATCGTACAGAAATATTAAAAACACCTCCTTACTCACAAAAATTTGGTCTTTCCAGATATGCAGTCGGATCCTGAAAAAAATTTGTTAATATTGGTAGCTAACAAAAATATTTAAAGTCAGTCAGGCTTTGTTCTCATGCTAGTTCATTGTTTGCAGCGAGGTGTCTGTTATTGGGGTCTCGACTAGCGTTGCCAGGTGTCCCGATTTGCGCGGGACGTCCCGATTTTCAGGGGTTTGGGGACGCGTCCCGATTTGCTCTCGATCGGGATGCCAAATGTCCCGATTTTTTAGCAAAGTGATAAACAACCATCGCAAAAAAATGAAATCGCGTGTCCACCTCAGACACACCGCACCCAGCCAGCAGTGGTATTCACGGCTTATGGTTCAACTGATCCTACTAACCAGCACATTGCGCCAAAAACAGTTTAGCACGTTTCATGGTGGCTAAAACGACGAAGTAAAACACTAGAAATGTAATGAAAACAACAAAAAAAAGAAGGGAGTGTCAGTTTAACAAAATCGCTTAAAATATTTTTAACTACATCTACATCTACATATATACTCTGCAATTCACAAAATTGTGGGTGGCAGAGGGTGCTCAGCACCAAAGCTAATCTCTTTGCTGTACATTCCAATCCCTAATGGTACGAGGGAAAAAAGAATTCATATAAGAATTAGTCCGGCACCTTATTTCTCTAATTTTATCTTTCCTGTCCTTCCGACTCAAATAGGTTGGTGAAAGAAGTATTTCACTACACTCAAAAGTGAAAGTGGGAGTACGCATGTTTTCCAATAAGTTTAAACGAAACGTGTGTCGTCTATCTACCAGAGACTCCCAGCCTAGTCTACTAATCAGTTCTGTGACGCTTTCATAAGGACTGTAGCAAGCGGTCAGATGAACACTCAAGGATGAAGAAGATGTGATAGCTGGTTAATTTACAAAGACATATCACTCGGTTGAACACACCTTGTCATTCAGTTCATTCGGTTTTGTATCAAAACTCTATCGTACTTTGCACAATGATTCTAAAATTGCTGAGAAATTGTCACTTGGAAAAACAAAGGCTATTGGGATTGCACATATACGTAATGGTTTAGGTTCGGGACCTGTTCAAGAGGCGATCAAAACTATTCAAAATGATAAATAACTGTTGCTACTGACGCCTCCAGTCACCGGAGTACATAAATATTTTTTGCTGATGGAAAGATTTTACAGCCCAGCCACAAATTCAAAAACTTGAGTTTTATGGAGACGCGAATTAAGCTGCATCACCCACGTACAAAAATTTAATAACACGACTGAAGAAGCCCAGTATTGGCAGTAAACATCTTACTAGTTACTATTCAGACAACGCAGATGAGAACTTTAGGTGCCGCAATTCAGTTTATCCGGTTACTGTACCATAGTAATAATCAAAATAATCAAATTGTATCAGCGGCATGTCCTGCACACATTTTGCGTACCGTAACCATGGAGGAAGGAAATTTCTTTCCTCCATGACAGTAACAGTGTAAGATATGCTCTGTGTATGAGTAAAGTTTAACTGGAGAATTTCATCCGGAAACTTTATAGTCATTTCTCATACTGCGCCAAATGAGCTCAAACTTTAAATCACTTTTACGAGACTATGAATCTGAATATTTGCTTTCTTGGCAGCAATACCGGTTTCAAACGCCCCAGCTGAAAGGAAATTAGTGCAGGTTAATGTTAATTTGTTCTAAGAGCTCGAACATGTCAAAGCAGTTAAAACCAGTTTCACTTTGTCATATAGGGAGTTTTATAATTACATTATAAAAAAAAACTATGATAAAAGCAATTAAATCTAGCACTAAATACAATTTTAATAATAAAACAAGTACTTTAGTCAACAAGTCTGATTATTATTATAATATTTAGTAAGATTCATAAGTTTCTATCATATTATAAGTAAATACTTATTGAAATTATCCGTGTCCTCCATAAATTATAAAAATAAACGCGGGTCATATAAAAAACCATTTTTTGGAATTGTCCCGATTTGTAACCCCAAATCCCGATTTTTTTTACCTTCCGTCCCGATTTTTAACAACATGAACCTGGCAACACTAGTCTCGACCGTTATTGCGCATGAAGGATCTCAGCGCTTGAGAAGAGATGTAAGCAATCGTTCCGAAGAGTTTTTTCATTTAAAATACAATATAATAATGCTACATTAGTATCTCCTAAACGGATTGATATATTTATCTCGGATAAATTGCATTCTCCTCATCGCGAAATTACTAATTTGTAGAAGTATCACGCCACATGCAGCAATGTACAGGTGAAGTAAAAATTCACTTTATTAAACCAAGAATGCTAGGCCAGAACAGCGGGGAAAACAAAATACGGTCGCGAGTATATCTAATTCAATACGAAAACTTTTCATGATTGTAATTCGGGGAGCTATATGTTTTTCACTTGAATCTAAGTTGATTTTTTGTACAAATGTTTTTACAGTGTATATCATTTCAGAACTTACAAACTAATGTAACATTCATGCAGTCACCTGGAGTGATTTGAGGAAACCATGGAAAACCGAAATGTGTTTTTGCGTATTCCTTGAATTGCCTAAAATTGTAGTAATTTGTCACACACAAAGTGAATACCGAAAGCATGCCACAAGTTCACAATAATTGTTTTCAGATTCGGTGATATAAGCGTGATATATCTGAGAAGATGATCCCGGTATTTCGTGGCATGTGAATAACTTTCAGCAGATTTGCACCAAAATCTGCTCTGCTTGTCTGGCAATTCCGTTGTTTTTGAGCACGCACGTACACACGGGGCAAACACAAAACCTTCACGCAATACCGGAAATAGTGCCCTTTGTATGGAATCTGAAGGGTCTCTACGCTTGAGAGAGACGTTTTAATATTCAGTCGGCATGGCAAATTATACGAGTGTCAATACTCTCAACCCTTCACACTAAGGGCGCTACCTCACCGGGACGCCATGGCGACGTGGCCAGCTACGCAGCCAAGTAGTTATTATTGAAACATATGGCAGGTAACTCACTTGGCGACTGTTTGGCCACGTCGCCGAATTGGAAGCGTAGCCACAAAAAAAGGCTCGCTGTGCCGTACCTGGCTACCCTGGCGCGCTGGCGACGTTGCCAACAAAATATACAGGCGTAAGCGGCACCTCACTCACTCAGTGGCCAGCCAGCTGCCAAGTTTGACGCTCGCTCAGTTTTCGCACAGTATTATTTGTAAAAATAGTGATTTGTATTATAAAAAATGAGTTTTGATACAGAAAGATTTATTGTGGAAATTCAAAACCGTTCGTGTTTATGGGATAGTGCATCAAAAGATTATTCAGATCGTAATTTAAAAATTAAATGTTGGGATGAAATAGTTAATTTATTCAAAGAAAAAGATGAAATGACGAATGAAGAAAAAAAAACAATTAGGTAAGTGTAAATTTATTAACTTTTATTTATTTAAATACACTTGTCTTGCCATGGTAATGGATTTTCTGTCACAAAATATTCAGCTAGTTTGTCTCGAACTGTGAGTGCCGTTCTTCCTCTGTCACGATCCCGACGTGTAGTGGGTTCAAATCCCGTTACCGTCAGAGTATCTTCGTAAGAAAATCCATCTCTGGAACGTACGAAATTGTGCAAAATGCAACATGCCTGTACAATCTTTTTTGCTAGATCTATATGCACATTCATTGGCCTGTGAAATATCCTCCACTTGGATAATATACCAAATGTGCATTCGATGTAACGGCGTGCTCTTGACAATCGGTAATTGAATATTTGTTTCTGGTAACTGAGATTATGTCCTCCGTACGGTCTCATGAGGTTTTCATGTAAGCCAAAAGCTTCGTCTCCTACTATCATGTAAGGAATATTGTCACCATTTTCAACCAGTGGCTTAGCCTGAGGAATATTTAGAGATTTGTTATTAATCTTAGTGTAAAAATCACTGTCTTTAAAAATAGTGGAATCACTGCTTTTCCCGTACGCTCCAACGTCTATGTAAGTGAAGTTGTAATTAGCATCACACAGAGCCAGTAAAACAATTGAAAAATAATGTTTATAATTAAAATATAATGATCCGGTATGAACAGGTTGAATAACTCTCACATGTTTGCCGTCAATGCCACCAATGAAATGAGTGAAGTTGGCGTTTTTTTCAAATCCACTTTCAAGTTTTTCCCAATCATTCTCTGTATTTAGCATAACAATAAATTGTTCTTGATGTTGGCATATAATGTCACACACTTCTCTAATTATTGTGGTAATTGTTGTATAACCGAGTCTGTAGTTGTAATAAAGATACCTAGAAAAAAAGCAAAAATTACTAAACATATTAATTTAACAACTGACCTAACTATGGAGGACTAAACTAAACGTATTTATTATTTTCAGCTGATGGTTTGCAGAAAAGGTGGAAAAGTATCCGAGGTTGTTTCACTCGAGAACTTAACCGACAAAAATCTTTGAAGTCCGGGTCTGGTTGTGTATCACGTAGAAGTGAATATGTTTATTTCAAACAACTTTTGTTTCTGCAGAAGGTTGTTGCAACAAGAGAACCTGATCCGGTTGCAGCCTCTGCAGATCCTGAGGAGGACTCGCAACGAGACAGACAAGTTGGTGGTGCGAAAAGATTTAAAACAAAAGAAGAAAACTGTGACTGAAGATGACAAATTCATGGAAGTTCTTAAAAAATCAATTGAGAATAGGGAAAAAAGTGAGACTGTTAGTCAAGATGAAGATAGATTATTTATGCTGTCCCTAGTTAACACATTAAAAAGAGTACCACCACAAAGAAAAATGGCAACCAAAATTAAAATCATGTCTATACTCGACGATGCCACCCGCACTGTGCCTAACATTGATAATAGTCAAGCATACTCCGAAAACTTTTGGTCACAACAACTAGAACCGCGGTCTCGAAATTATCATCCTGGATATTCCACTCGACGCGGAGGCCCTGAAATCCCACCCATGATGGACTACAATGTAGATTCTCCGAATCATGCACCACCCTCAAATATGACAAATGTATCTAATGATTCTTCAATTTTAGACATATATGATTAATAAAAATTACCTACATACATATGTTTTATTTTATGTTAATAAGCTGCTTACCTTAATGTCACAAATAGTTTTTCTTCTGGAATTATGGATTTTCTTAATATTGTATCTTGTTTAGTTAAATCATTTCTACATAAGCTTAATAATTCATCAAAAGATGCTACTGACATTCTCACGTAGTTGAAAAATTTTGTAGGGTATTTTCTTAAATCTTCATATAGTTTGGAGAAAGCACCACTTCTGCTTCGATCTGATATAAAAGGATGGACCCATAATTTCTTCTTTTTAATCTTTCTACGACGCACATAATAAATAAGAGCGATCTCTTCCACGTCCATCCCTGAATTCGCAAATGACTTGACTGACTAGGCACTCAACATTCTTGGCTTGGCTACTCTGTGGCTACTGTGTTTGGCGACGCTCGGTTGCCAGAGGTAGCCAGCGCTACACTGCTGGCCACGCTGCCATGGCGTCCCGGTGAGGTAGCGCCCTAACGCTCACAGCTTCAATTATTATTCCCGCAGCCCTGTATTCCCAGAATAGTGTAATGCTTGATCACTTGTTAAGATGTAGGAATGTGTATAGTTGATTGCGGACAAAAAATCCTGGCTTCTCTGTACTTTCAAATAAAATGTAATTTCGTGCGGTATGTATGGCATTGTGTCAGAGTTTCTCCGTCGTAACAACGAATTATGGTTAAAATTCCTACAAGAGAAAATACGAGATTTCGAAATGTTAAAGAACAGTTTGTGGAGGAAACTCAGACATCGGGATTCGATACCCAGCGCAGTCGTACAGTCACGTTTCCTAACGTTTTCCAGAAATCACTCGAGGTGAACGGTGGAATAAATTGTCCACGTTTCAGAGTTAATTTGTGTATGTCGGTCTAAATATCGAGCCTGGTTGTAGAGTTTTTTAAACAAAGTAACAAATAAGCAGTTGTTGGAGATGTAGATTATTTTAAATGCATAGAGACGACAGGCTTATCACAATATAGGCAAAGTCAGTTCTGAACAAGGTAAGATAGAGTATCTCCTCCACCAACCAGTCTACAAACTTTACGATACAAGGTTTTCAATAAATGTTTAATGGTGATTGGTCACTGGATGCCCTCTTGAGACAGTATTTTTATGATGTCTGTGATGTTCCAGTATTTCTTGTATCGGAAATAGTGCCCTTTATTCCTGCGAGAGGAACGAAACTATTGACTACTTAAACTGTGGTTTGTGGTATCTAACAACAAAGCCAGAAGGATGACAAATTTTTTCCACAATTTTTAGTTACTTGTGAGGGCACACATTATTTTTAAAAATTCGCAGCGTCGCCGGTTCGATACTCGCCACTGGTAAGTTGAGTAGACTGCCTACAGTCCCATATGTATACGCTCGATATTCAAAATGGTTTGGTATAATGTTTGAATACCTCGATAGTTGTAAATTTTACAACTTAAACTATGAAAGTGACGTTGTGTACGTTCCATCTTCTATCTGAATGTAAATGATGTATTTTGCAGAGGATTTTTTTCCTCAAATCATTGTTTTCTGCTGTGATGTTAGTATATCCTTAATATTCAAAATATCAATAATGTCAGTATGTAAGCTTTCCACTCTGACTATGCATGCTGTCAATAGCATTTAAAATGTCTAATTTCATTCTTCCATGCTGCATCATCATAAATTTCAACGCTCCATTCATACAATTTGCAAATATTGGCATGTTTACTAAGCCACTGGTGGATCGCATAACTTACTTGCACAGAAAGTCTGCTATCGGTTTGGTATTACTAAATGTATAATGTTTGAATACCTCGGTGGTTCGAAATTACACAACTTAAACTACGAAAGTGACGTTGTGTACGTTCTATCTACTATCTGAATGTAAATGATGCAGAGGACTTTTTTTCCTCATATCATTGTTTTTGCTGTGATGTCGGTATATCTTTAAGTATGTCTGTGAGGGGTTGGTCTTGTGTCTCTGTGTGACTGAATTACATCTGGTGCGTAGGCGAGATGGAGACTGAATGTGAATGTGATTCGGCGTGATATGTGGAGTGAGCATATCAACATCGGTTCTGCTGGTTTTCACGATTCCCTTGGATTGAGCAGTTTCGTAATGTTTGCTTGCACCTACAGAAATTCGGTATACAAGATACTTATATAAAATTCTATGAATTCGTACAATTTCAAAGTAGCAGGTTTAAAACGCGCTTTAAATAGTCGTATAAAACGGAGTAGAGATGTCCGGGCTGATATTTACTTACATGGAATTTTGGATTTCATCGTTATACAAGAAGTGTAATGATTGATCGCTTGTTAAGATGTGGGAATGTGTATTGTTGATTACAGATATGCATTTTTTTTCTTACTTTGGGAATAAGTATTGAACAGGACAACAAATCCTGGCTTCTCAGTACTTTCAAATAAAATTTAATGTCGTGTGGTATGTATGGTCTGGTGTTAGAGTTTCTCAGTCATAACAGTCTTACCGAAGGACAGGACTGAACAAGTTTACCCCCACCACCAGGGACTAGACCTGGTTACTCCCCAAACGGACTGCTAGTGCTAGCCCGGTAAGGTTGTTCTCGTCTGTGTATCAGCTCAACGCTGGTGATTCTAAACATTTAAGTATTGGATGTAGAGTCAGATTTTGTTCAACACAGGCAGCTCTTCAGACCAACATTCCACTTGGTGAGCACGCAGTCTCCTTCCGTATGATTGCCAGGGTGATCCTACCAGCGGCGTCTTCTTCAGCGATTCGACTTGGAAGAACCTCATCGACGCGCAACCTGCTGTGTCCAGCGCCTTGGCCATCAAGAACAGGTGGGGATACTTAGTTGCAAGATACTACACAGAATTTGTGTACATTTTATCTAGTAAAGTGCTACGAGACTATCATATGGCAACAGTGTAAAAACTAGTTGTATGTATATTAATGATGTTTATGTGACTCAAGGGACGCCCAGTTCGTCACTGGATTATAATCTTCTAAAATATGATCTTATTGCGTATAAAAATTTACTTGTATTGCCTGTTGTTTACAATATAGTAATTAAGAATTATAATCCCGGATACTATATGGATGTGAAAAGTGTGAATAGAACACACATAGTAAATTATTCACTTTGTTTTATTTTACCCACCTTCCATTAATAAAGTCCTTTATCGAGTTATCTTTCATTAGTTTTGTAGTGGCATGATGCTTCATCACTTATATACCAGTCTTAAGACAGAATCGAAAAGACATAAATTTGTTGGATATAAGTATGTATGTGGCAATTTCTATGAATTTCATTAAAAACAGTGTGAAAATGTACAAAATCAAGAAATCTGGTCATGTATAACAAAAATTGGTAAAAAATGTAAATTTCGTCCATGAATGAAATCAATGATCGACATAAAAATTACACCTCCGTATATCACAATATCATTCATATAATGTGCGTGGATTACAGAAATGTGTGCTATATGGACAAAAAGAAGTTCCTGCTGTAACGGCAGGCTCTAGGTAAACTAAAACGTGGTCATTTTTAACAAAATTTTAAATTTTTCTGCTAAATAACGAAAGTTGGTAGAGTTTTGCAGGGTTAACACACACTTCACGTAACCATCACGATAGAAGGGTCAGCGGAAGTGCATTGGATGAAGCCTACATATATGTGCATGGGGTACTATGTAAATTTCCTCCACAAAAGACGTAAATTGTATGAATTACCTGTTTGCTCTCACCTTACATATAACATTACCATCATGATAGACCAGTCAGAGGAAGTGCACATGGTGGCAACTATACATAGAGCTTAGAGTTTTTACCAAACGAGGTGAAACTATGTATATGTACACAGAAACTGACATTAACACAGTTATACATAAGGCAGTGAGAAATTTGCGAAAAAAATTGCACAGTTTCGGCAAGTAGCATTAAAATATTATAAATTCCAGAAATTTTATTAAAATCAGCAAAAGATCATGAAAATATGTAAAACATCACCACAATTATATAATTTTTCTCTACGAAAGATGTCATCGGATTACATGGTTAGAAGGTGTGCAAAAGATGTCAGTTACAGTTGCATGCATCATACCATACGTTGTGTATTGAATGCCTCCACCAAAAATAGAAAACCGCACGGTATGATGCGGTGTATCATCATAAATGAAACTTATTCTGTTCACGGCCCTATAAGACGTCGGATAACTCGAGTAGTACATCAGATATATATGTCGAAAGTCACACTCAAGTATTGAAGCTGAACTAAACAGAGCATACAGAAGATGACAACATCACAAGTTTCATTAACAAGTATATTAATAGCACGACCCTCCACAAGGCCAAAACTTAATGGACTCAACACCAGATGAGACATAAATTGTGTTAGATATAAGTTAGTATGTGTCACTTTCGATTAATTTCATTTAATAAAAGTATGAAAATAGATAAAAAATTCATGAATACTGGTCAAATAAATAAAAAATTGGGTCAAATTATACCAATTTCCGCTATGAATGAATACGATTGACATAGCAATTGCATGTTCCTGTATCACAGTACCAGTCATATAATGTACATGCATTACCGCAGAGGATTACAAATATGTACACCAATTGGGAAAAGAGACGGAAAGTGTATGTTTCTGCTGTCATGGCAGTCTCCAGATAAACCTGCAGAACTCCCACCACACACATCACCTTACCATCATGAAGGTGTGTAAAGTATAATACCAATAGATGTTTGCATCATACAGCCCAATATTACCGATCAAAGGTGTTGACAGTATGTGTACAAACGCCAAAATCACCATAGCAACTACAACCATCAGCAGGTAGGCAGAACTTATGTTAAAGACAGGTTAATGCAGAATGTTAAAGTGTTTATTAAAGTAGGTTAGAGTAAGTTCAGGTTAGGTTATTTCA
Source organism: Vandiemenella viatica (assembly GCA_031002005.1). Lineage (NCBI taxonomy): Eukaryota > Metazoa > Arthropoda > Insecta > Orthoptera > Morabidae > Vandiemenella > Vandiemenella viatica. Next base: position 41,884,646 of record CM061919.1, on the reverse strand, counting down.
ACTCACCTTGGGTGTACTGTGCGGTTGTAATACCGTGTTAGGTCACGACAAAAAAGTTGTCGTATGCCATTCTCATGGTGTCACTGATACATGTAAATCCAAAAGTACTTGCCGTGGTGGCTGGGCCCCACCGCGGACTAAGAAGACCGGTATTTAGTGCGGTCTAAGAGACCGAAATATTGCACGCTGGTTTTCCGGATACAACGCGTATGTATTTGCTCAGCAGCTGATTACAGGAAAACACAACCGGCGAGGCTGACGCGGCAGTCAACAGCCACGTAGGACGGGGCTCTCGGGTGGCCTGAGCAGCATGCAGGAACAATGCTATCGCCGATGGATTATAGCGGTGATCGATGTAGATTATGATGATGATGTTTCCTTCATGTGTGTTGGTCGGGATGCTCAATGTGATGATGATGCTGATGAAAATAGCAGATGAAGAAGCACGAGAGTCGGGAGGACGTTTGTAGCGGTCGACGACAGTAGGTTTAGTTTTGTTTGGGAGCACTCTTTTTATTATCACATTTGGCGGTAAATGGCCGTGGTCTTTTGACCTTATTTAAAACCCCAACTGGGTTATTCTGTACTGTTAGATTGTTTCGGCAGTATACGTGTTGGTACTTTATATCTGTGTCATGCCTTTGGTTGTAATCTTCCTAGGTTTTTGAGTCTATTTCCTTTGTGTCTGTGTGTATCAATTGTGTTGTAGTAATCTTGTGTTAATCTTCTGATTTCGTCGACAATTTTTCTTGTGGACGTTACCACATAGATTTCTTCTGTTGAGGCATATCTTTGTAAATTGAGTATTGTTTTTAAAAATCTGTTGTGTACACGTTGTATAATTACTATGTTTGTTTTAGATGCAGTACCCCATGCTTGGCATCCATTGGTAACATGACTGAAAGGTAGATTCTTAGTTTCGTTTCCATGGTTGAGTTTCTGCTATTTAGTATGGAATACATGTTGAGAGGTATTTCTTTACTTTTTCCCGTATGGGTTGGGAAAATGTCAGCCCTCTGTCAGGTATTACTTCAAAGAACTGGTGTTTGACATGCCAGGGGACTAGGCGTCCCGACATCTGTAGATGGGTTTTGATGAGCTGTCGCTTTTTAATAAAATATACTGCAGCACTCTTCTCTGGGTTGATACTAATTTTATTGAGCTGGCACAATTTTTCTATCATTTTTATAGTTTGCTGGAGTCTCTTGATACTAACCGAATGGACTCTTGCAGTTGTATAGATTACTGTATTAACCGCAAATTGAGCCAGCTTGACGTTGGGTGCTATTGGGAAATCGTTGGCATAAATATTAAATAGGAGCGGGGAAATTACAGAACCTTGTGGGATTCCAGCGCGTATTGGATGCGTTGAGGATGTATAACCGTCAGGTAGCTACCGATGAATTTAAAGTGACCTGGTTGTTTGTTGTAGTTTCTGTATAGTTTAGCGTGGCACACTCTGTCGCAGACCTATTCGACGTCTAGAAAAGCTGCTGCGGTGGAGCTGCTGATATTCAGGCCGTGGCCGATGTCCTCGGTTAGCCGGAATAGTTCACATGTGGCTGACATCCTTGGTGGGAAGCCGAATTGTTCCATACATATGTAAAAAACGGCCCAGCAGTCGCGTCCTGGACTGCGCTCCTCACGCTGGCCAGCAGACGCAACCTGAAGATGATGGCACGCTACGCCGTCGAAAATTCGTTCATCCACGATCAATTGATCCGGCCGCATGCCCGAGAGATCTTCAAGCAACAGATTCGCCGGGAAAATCTACGATTACATATCAAATACGTGGTGCAAATGAGGGCTGCTAGATTTTGTTTCTGTAAATAATCGCAGAATACAATCAGTAACAGATATGATAAAAGAGCTGGGATGGGATTGCTTGCAAGACAGAAGGAGGCTGAAGAGGGTCATGGGAGTGTACAAGTCATATATTGGTGATGAGGCATGGAAAGATATTGGTGTAAATTTAAAAATAATGCATGGAAGGTAAAAGATGACCATGACCACAAGCTGGCACTCGAGTTCAGGCACAGAGGTGTAGGAAAATCCTTTTTTTTTGGGGGGGGGGGGGGGGAAGGGTGTCAGGTATTGGAATAAGTTACCAAGAGAAATGATGAATAATTTACCAAAAACGTTGAAAGGATTTAAAGTTAAAATTTTCCGACGGCAAATGTAGGTGAATGCAGGGAAGGGGGAAATTACCGCCGAAGCGTGCACTTTAATTTAATTTAATTAAAACATGAACGCACACAGACATGTAAATGTTCTTACTTGCTAATAATCACTTTGAAAGCTTCCCTCGGTCACATTCCGGCACCAAGCTCAGTAGAGTTGAAATGCAAGGACCGGAGACGCTGGTATCACAACACAACGAAGACGTATATTGCAAGCAATCTTGCACAATTCGGATTGAGCACGTGATCTAGGAAACAGCTATTTTAATGCCTGTGTAGTTATGAGTATGCTTATTTAATACTTCAAACGGCTACTTATAAATGTAAAACAGTACTGACTAGTGAAGCGACGATACAAAACCATACACTAAAGCCGATAACTTGGTTTGCTTAAAACTGTTGACAATGCGAAGCCGCTTTACCTCAACTTCAGAAGTTTGATTACTTATGAATATCCCATTATTTCTTCAAGCAACAAACACATTTAACCACAGTAGCTCTGGGTTTTCTAACAGACGGAAAAAAACACGAAGAACGTGGCGCGACCGTGTTAAATCCCCGCAGTCTCACGAATGCCAAATAGTTCACTGTTGCGTCTTTCCCGTACAAGAACTTTATTCCAGATAACGCCAAGATAACAGTGTTGTTCGACATGTATACAAGATTACCAGATTGTTACTCTGAACGTCAGAAAGCTTATAAGGGGACTTTACGGACTGCGAAATTCAGTTCGGCATAAGACTTCGCAGGTTGGTAGTATACCTTTGGGCTGTCCATCTAGTAGAGTAGTAAAACCCACGAGCCAGAAGATTCAGAGTAAAACTTTTTACGCGCAGCGCATATACTCGTTGATTTGTACGCCATACAAATTATAACAACTATTAAATGAAGTTAATGATCTAAAATAATTTCAATTAAATCATAATTATTTATTTATCAAACGACTGTTACAGCTAATTAAAATGTGAATTAAAGATACTACTTCATTCTTCACTTTCGAAGAGATTCGAGCATTCTGTACTGTAAATATCATCCAAATTTTTAAAATATTCTGAATTGAAAGTTTTTATTAATGAAGAAATCGTTAAAGTATGAGAAGCTGCAGATGAAGTCGATGAAGATTCATCATACACTGAAATGTCGAAATATAATATGTGGTTGCTTATTACGAAAGCTTGCTTGCTAAAAATAAGTTGATTTCATCGGGATCTTTAACTTCAATATCTCATAAAAAACTTTGATGGCTCAAGAAATTTAAAAACATACTATGAACTTGCTGGCTGGCTGAAAAAATACTTGTGATTGATGAAGAACTTGCTCGTGAAAATGAAAACTGTGACGAGGAACCTTTTGAAAAAGTCAAAGACCATAGCTCATCAAATGAATAAGAACCAGCAAACAAAGAAGATAGCTAGATAATCTTACTTTGGATTACAAAATTAAAGTGGTTAATATCACAAAGGCTCATCACGTGTGGAATCTACAAACGTTACAAATAAAAGGAAGCAGCCAGTTAAAAAAGCAGTAATTTTCAGCCCAATGGGATGAAGAAATTTAAAAAAAGAGGAAATCAGTTTGATAAGTACGCAATAATTAATTCCTGAACACATTATCGTTGTGTTGAAGCCCGAGACAAATAAAAGTTACCCGAGGTAACATCGAACCCGGATCGCTGGCGTGGCGAGCGAGTTCGCTGCGTTGGTAAGGAGTACAAACCGAACACCATGTGAGCTGCGCGGAATCCTCTGGCTAGTGTGCTTTACTACTTCACTGGGTGGACTCCCTTAAGGTACACTGCTGACTACTACTAACCTGCGAAGTCTCATCCCGAACTGAATTTCCGAGATCGTAAGATTCCCTTGTAAGTCTAGGTGAATTTGCCACTCGTTGAGTCTGACAACAGCCATTAATTGTAATTTTACTTTCTAAATAATAAAATTCAATCATATTTGATCCTATTTTTATATTTAATGTACTCATACTACTTTTGTTTCATGACTTCTATGTTGCTTTGATTTTTAAATAGTCCTCCCAATATACTGTTCACTTCATTCAGTAATGTCTGTTTCCTCACTGTTGTCTGCTGACAGGATAATGCCATCAGCAACCACAGATTCCTCCTCCTTCACATTCAAATAGGATTCGCTGGTCTGCCCCTGTGCTGCCTTTCGCTCCGTGGTTGACTTTTAGATTAATTGCTTATGCGATCCTATCTCGTTCAATCTGCACGGCATAGCTGATCGTCGTATACTAGCAGACAGTGCAATGCCTCTATGTGACCTCACCTTTATTCTTTCATCAGAGAATTTTTATCTTATTTCAACCACTCAGGTGTGAAGCAAACAAGAATGGGTATAATTTGTATTAACACAGTCTAATGTCAAGTAAAACTTGAGCAAGCCAAAAAAAAGAAAAAAAAGAGAGTGCATGTGTGATTCCGAGTTTAAGTGGGCAGCACAGAATAACGAACCATAGATGTAATATGACAAAAACATGTTATAAGGCGAAACAAAGGATGGGGTCAGAGAGATGGCAGGGAGGAGCCATGCTGAACGAAAGGAATGCATTGGTGGCGCTTCCAATTACTGATATTTGCAATGGATTGTCAATATAAATGTAGCAAGAAACATTTAAGTGAATTTAAATTGTGCAAAGAAAAATTGAATAAATGCTTTGTATTATGTGAAAACAGAAAGATGTTATTTTATGTAAAGCTAATGTAAATTAAAATAAGAAGCATTACTTGGTCATTCAAATGTTTGAATAGTGTTGATTAGTGACGTCTTTCCATCCCATCGGTAACTCTAAGAATAAAATACATAAAACGATGAAGAAAACATGTTAATCATTACGGGAAAGAAAGGTTTGGAGGAAACTTTTCAGGTTCATAGGAGGTCATACCCGTCAGCAAGGTAGAAGTCTGTCGCACTTGTAAATAACGGCCCTGGAAGCTTTGTAGAGTTTTTTTATTATCTAAGCATCAAAACAGACTGGAATATCTACACTAACTAATTTTTATTGTTATATAACTGTGTGAGAGTTTTTTGACATTACTTTAAAACCACAGCAGCAAAAGAGATTCTAGCAAAATTTTAAGTTGCTGATCGCATTAGAATCAGCAGATAACAGAAGCAGCTTGAGAAAAGCTACCTGTTCAACAAAAATATTTACCATTATAAAAGTGAAATCCTTTAACGCATTTTCGCTCGTTCTGCTAACCACAACTGACGGTTTCAGAATGTGAACGCGGCGTCAGTAGTCCTGTCCTCGTGCAAGACCGACAATAGTGTTTAATACAGCGTGTGACCCAGGATCTCGGAAAACCAGTTTTTTTAATTGTTTATGGAAAAATTTATTCCCAACCACTAAGTTGAAAATTAATCACTTATAATAGTACGAAATTTACAAAATTTTGTCAATTCAAAATAATGTTCAAATAAATCAAAAATTTCAACAATACTCAAAATATTTGTGGTATGTTACATAATATTTTACAACGCACTAATAAATAAAGATATTTGCATACACTGACAGGGATAAGCGCTGTGTTTCATCTCTATTTCATACACTCGTTTAATTACTGTCCTATAGAGTTATTCGCCGATGGTGGGGTCCTAGTGAAGTGTAAAGCTTACTATCCTGTCTATAATGAGCCTGTCGCGTTCCGAGCAGTTCACACTACATAATACGATTCGTCTCAGTCAGACTCACTCTTGTATCTGTTCATCCAGGAAACTAATGACTGAAATATTACGCGTACGCTGGAGCTTAGTGCTAGCTAAAGTGCGGGAATCAGCATTATCAAACGAAATAGCGAAGGAAAGATTAAGTCAGCTTCAATTAAATCTCTTGAATGTTGTACATGGACAAGTATATAAAAAATCACGAAAATGCTGTATGAAAATAACTCTGAATCAATTCAATGATATTACTAATGAGGTCCCAGCTGGCTGGAGTACCTTTCCTAGCATTATCCAATATCTGTTATATGGTTTCATAGATATCCCATCCATGAAAGACGGTCTTGAGCTCCCACGAGAGCCAAGTGAGATCTACGCTCCGCTAACGTCTCTGGAGCGAGAACTGCCCAGGTGGCTACCACGTCATTGGCTCATTAAAGCATAATTCAAAGAGAATGGATGGGGAGATGCCATTCCCAGGCTGTTCACGAATACTCAGCCTTGAAGAATGCCGTGTCTTCAAAAATTTAAGTTACATGCCTCAGCGGCATGAGAAAAGTACTCCAATGAATATGTCAGCTTCTACCAGCTTCGAATATACATACCAATCCATTACAACGCAACTTGGATACTTTGACAGAACAGACGTGATGGATGTTGCAGTGATTTGTCTGTGTCACACATGATGTGTGCAAAGGTTTTCCAATATAACAATTTATTTCAATAATCTTAGATCTGTCTTTTCCTGGTTATTAACAAAAAGAGGGGTAACGTTACCGGTGTTTTGGACAGATGGCGCTGTCTGTATCCAACAGTAATTGGTATGTTACTTTCCTACACTTCTTCTTAATTACGTTATATCATCGGCAGTTCTAATGAAACGCGCTATTGCTAACAATTGACGTTATTCCAATCATTTCAATTTATTTGATCTCTTTCAGCAATTAAACCACAAAAATCTTCACAAAATTACTTTTCCTACTAATCGAAATTCCTTGAAAATAAATTTCAAAATAGTACATCTTCCATCTAGTTCTTTCATACTAGCTAAGGCTTTTTAGACGAGTTTCAAGAACCAGACAATGCAAAACTCTCGATAGGATTATATTACTCGACATTAACATTTATAAATTTTACCTTTCTATCGGGGGTCTTCCTTCGTTGCTCTGCCACTTGAAATCTGTAGACAGCATGCCGCTGTCAATGTATGAAACAAAGATGAACTCTATTTTCTATGGACTCTTCTTGCATCTCAAGTAAAGGAGCCGAAAATAAGTTTAAAAACAGGAATTAGTAATCATAGAGAGGCATCCACCAACAACCAATCTGGTTTTTCAGGTATCGAATTTCCGGTTAAACTATGTTTCCTAATTCGAGCACCAAAACCCAGACTCTTCAGTAAATGTTTTCAGTCTGGATAGAGTTAAATGCAGGAATAACCTTGTAGCGCCAAAGTGCAGAAAAACGCGGTAACCGTACAAACATATTGATGATTACTGAAGGTAGTGGAAAATTCCATTAGTGTTGGATTCACAGCTAGTTAGTTCTTTATTATGTAATTATAATGGTTCATTGCACATTTGTGACAGATATTCGCAACATTTCTGACGTAAAGATCTCGAGGACCGCAAAGAGATTGATTGCGCGAGGGTAGATACAGTAACAGAAGTTCTACCCGGCGACGACGATAAAACCTTGAAGTTTAAGGAATTTTTGCACCAGCAGCGTGCAACTGCCGTCGTTTACACGGACTTGGAAGTTTGTTGGAACTTTATAATCCTTGCAGTCCTCACCCAAGCGATGGTCTGCTCCTGGGTACGCTTTACAATCTAGAACTTGATTCCTGAATCTCTGTTTGACCATGATATAATCTAACTGATATTTGCCGGTATCGTCTGGACGCTTCCAGCTGTATACCCTTCTTGCAAGGTTCTAAAACACTGTGCTTGCCAAGACTAGCTTATATCTTTCACACAATTCTAACAACCTGCTTCCTCGCTAATTTCTTTCTCCTAGACCAGTGGTCCGCAACCGGTGTGCCGCGAGAAAGTGAAAGGTGTGCCGTGAAATTTTACCCATTATAAGGAATTAATTGTCAATTTTTTTATTATTTATATTTTAGTTTCATGTGCTGCTGTTAGTTTTGTTACTCATTTTTTTTTATTATTATTCCTCGTCTCTATTGCTGCGTTTTTAGATTCTGTTATATTTACCGCATGTACTGTGTATGTGCTTTTCACTCAGTCTAAACTGCTTGGATTAGCAGGACTTTCCAAGCCTTGTATTATTTTATTACTTTGTCGGTACTTCAACAATATATTTTTTTTACCGTTGCACCGACATCACTGTAAAAAGAATCGGCTCGGTATATGCGACTCCTTTGAAGTGTATAAATGCCGCTTCTTACAATTACTCCAGTTCCATCATAGCTGTACTTTGAAGTGGTCCGAAAACTGTGTTAGTAATTGGTCTTGATATTTTCTATTACAATTAGCAGATTATTTTATTTCTTCAATATGGACAAATTCTTAGAACGGAGTGTTCCGTCTATGAGTGCAACTAGTGAAAGCGTTGAGCCAGAAATAAAGAAATAAAAGTTGATGCAGCGGAAAGATAGTGATAATTCCTTATCCTCTGGTTTTTTGTTTTTTTTTGTTTTTTTTTTTTGTGAATTAACGTTTTCCATTCCCGAGTGTATCGTTTGTTGTGAAAAACTCAGTACCGCTGCTATGGTTCCCAGTAAATTGAAATGACATTTGTCAAGAAAACATTCTTCTCTGACAAGTAAAGATGTCAATTATTTTCGTCGGTTGTTGTAAAATAACTAAAAAAACAAAGAACGTTCATGAGCGCCACAGTACCTGTTTCGGAAGAAGTACACACTATGACAATAAATTTGACCGCCGCTGAAAAATTCTATCACTCTTATTTTGCACAATCTGACATCAATGTCATCCCAGGACACAGTAATGCAATACTGACGAGCCAGTATTGCGTTACTGTTTCTTAGGATGACATTGATGTCAGATTTTGCAAAATAAGAGTGATAGAATTTTTCAGCAGCAACCAAATTTATTGTCAAAATGTGTACAGGAAGCTAGTAATAAGGCAGCCGAACTTATAGTAAAGACCAAGAAACTACATATAATAATTGAAACGCTGTTAAAGCCTGTTTGTAAAGAGATGGTAAGATTAATTCAGAGTTTAGAATCTGCTAGTGAAATTTCAAAAATTCCTCTTTCTGCTGACACAATCAATCGCCGAGTTATCGATATGTCTCGTGATATTGATGACGATAAGAAGGAGAAAATCAACAACAGTCAGGAGTTCTCACTTCAGATCGACAATTCCACAGATATTAGCCGCCACGCACAACTTCTGCAGGCTTCGATGGAGATATAATTGTAAGTAACTTTTGCAAAGAACTTCCAGAGCAAACTACCGATGAAGAAATATTTCGTTTGACTGATGAATATTTGCTCCTTAATGAATTAACATGGAAGGATTGTGTTATTCTTTGTACAGACGAAGCGGCTGCTATGACAGGCCCAGTGAAAGGATTTGCAGCTGAAGTACGCGAAGTAAATCCTAACCTACCATGCGATCATTGTCTCATTCACCGCGAAGCCATTGCTGCTAAGTCTCTGCCACCTTCTCTGAAAGATGTGTCGGACGAAGTAGTAAAAGTCCTGAACTTCATAAAATGGCGGCCGCTAAATTCGCGACGTTTTCAGTTTTATGTCAGGAAATGGGTTCAGAACACACTACATTCCTGCTACATACAGAAGTACGCTGGCTATCACGAGGAAAGGTGTTAACGCGACTATTTGAACTTACAGAAGAGGTCCAGGCATTTTTGACTGTTGAAAGACATAAGTACGTGGATTGATTTGCAAATGGTGAATGGATATGTAAGTTGACATATGTTTCCGACATTTTCGTACACTTGAATGAGCTGAACATCAAAATGCAAGGTGGGAACGAAAATATTCTCATTAGTATGGATAAGATTAAAGGATTTGAGAATAAGCTGGATTTGTAGTTACTGAGGATTGAAAATGGGTCGTGTGAGATGATCCACTCTGTATGATCACTTGATGACGGTAATAAAATGGTGATGGACTTACTTATAGAACATTTAAAAGCCCTGAGATTCCAGAGATTCAAAAAGTTCCTTGGAGAATGTGTTGAATATTTCAATTGGGTTCGTGATCCATTCGTTGCAAATTTGGAACAACTCCAATTAATATTCAGGAGGAACTCGCTTATTTAAAAGCTGATAGAAATTTTATATTCCTTTAGATACATTTTGGCAATCAATAAGGAATGAATATCCGGTTATGTCCGATACGGCAGAAAATATGTAATTGCAATTTTCAACTGCATATTTATGTGAATAGGGCTTCTCGACGTTGACTGAGATAAAATAATAAATCCAAGAGGGAAAGATTTAAATCCGTCGATGAAGAAATTTCTCCATGGATCAGCCAGCTGTGTGCAGTTAAGTAGGCACAAGTGTCAATTGCAGGTATGTGTACAATTATTTACTTTAATAGTAACATAAAACTGCCGCCCGACCGGTAAGGTGTGCCGCGAGATTTATGGATACCCTTATGGTGTGCCGCGAGTGGGAAAAGGTTGCGGACCATTGTCCTAGACTAAAACTTCCTACAGTACTCCTTCTTCCACTATCAATTTCAAATCACCCATGATTATTAGATTTTCCTCCCCCTTAACATATTGGTTTAATTCTTCAATTTCGGCGTATTTTTTCTCTATTTATTCGGCAACTTCCTGTGACGTTGGCATATACCCTTGTACTAATGCGGTTGGGGCAGCCTTAGTTTGTAACCTCATGAAAATAATCGTGTCTCTAATATATTCATAATAACTTAACATAATAACTTAGCTAACAATCTGCTCATACTGATTGTTTATGTTAGTGATAGTTTACGTCTTGTTGAGATATGACATCGACACGCTGAGAAATGAAAATGTGTCTGCTGATTTAATTGTTTCGTAATAGAATCCATCAATTTAATATCGTGTGGCTCAGCCTTTTCGCAGATTGAATACAAAGAAGTGTAATGTAACATGTGAGTAACTCTGGCACAGCTGTTCATTATTATTAACAGTCTATATTACTTCGTAAATTGTTAATACTCTTACAATTTTCTTGAATTTTATCCTTGATACTGATTTGTTAAGCAGTTTACATCCACTGTCAATAAATTAATGATGAAAACTCGTGACGTATGAATTACTTGTGTGAAGGAAAAAGTTCGCCTAGAGAGATTTCAGGAAACCGTGCAAAGCCTAAACATGAATAGCCGAACGGGAGTCCTCCCGAATAAGAGGCGACAGGGTTGGACCAAGTGACGGGCGCGACACTGTGCGCCGGTCGGGGTGCTGAAAACAAGCACACAGCTCTGCCATATAAAAACCCAGAACAGGTCTGCGCAAGTTGGTCAATACCAATAATAGAGGCCGAAAAAACTGCTAGTGCAGGCGGTATGCAAATTTGTTTGGAGTAGAGAACGGACATTGAATTAGCATTGTGTTTACTACTAAACACTTCCTAGACAGCAGAATTTTAGAAATCTGTCTACAAATGTCATGATAAACGATAACAATAAGACGATAAACAGTCAGCCACGCATACCAATTACAACAGAAGCAATTAGGTTTGATTGTCATCACGGAAGTGATGTATCAAATGCCCAAACTAATATTCCTTCAAATTTCTCATAGTCTTCACAAAATACAATAATTAAATTTGCTATAACAAAAAAAAAAAAAAAAAATCATGGCGTGTTGCCTAGAAGGAGCAGTAGACAGAGCGCTACAAAAGTAACTTTACATTATTCTAATACAGTAGCACAGTGTAGTATTAGTTTAACTTGTGTTTAAAGTGTGTGTAACCAAGACTCACCCAGCGTGGTGGGTTAGCGGTTAACGCTCTGGCCTCGCATTCGGGAGGACACCGGTTCGCATCCCCGTCCGGGCATCCAGATTTCGCATGGTTCCCCCAAATCACTCCAGGCGAATGCTGGGATGCTTACTTCCAAAGACCATGGCCGAATTCCTTCCCGTTCCTTGTAACCAGTCCTTTCCCGCCTCTAATGAAGTCGACGAAGCGTAAAGACGTAAGTAAAAAAAAGACACGACTCGGTAGTAACTAAGGAGTATTCGTGTTAATCATTTTGTTTGCGAGATGTTAACCATAGAGCAAAGAATTTTCGCTTTGAATACTGTTTACAAATCAATTCAGTATGCAAATTTGATCAAGTTCCAGTATGACAGAGCCACAGAAGTTCTGAAGTACGTTTTCTAGAGAAGAATGTTATATAACGCACAACAATTGAATTGAGACCAACATACCCCATATCCCCCAAATGGACTTGTACCTCTGTGGTATAAGGAAACCAGTACTTGTTTAGGAGTAGTATGTTTATACGGAGAATCTCTTCAAGAGTCTGGCTGTCTCTGTGGGTGTGTCAGTGTACCAGAAAGACTCCTGTACACAAGAGAAACCCAGTCAACATAAAATGAGGTGAGATGAAATCCAGTGAGTGTATGAGCTGCTGAGAGGTTTGCCTTTGTGTCAGTGCCTCGTCCGCTTGTTGTTTGGTATGAGTGGTGGCTGTGAGTCGTGAGGAGCCTTGCAGATGAGCCTGCACAGGCCTTGGCCGCCTAACTCACTCACTTGGCCACGAGCCGACCGCTTCCAAAAGATAACGCCTTCTCCCGGATACGAAGGCTTCAGGGTTCAGCGGCCGCTAAAGGATCTCGTACGAGGTATGCAGGTGTCAAGAGGAGGTATCGAAAGCAAATAGACGTCGTTAACTTCAAGGGAAAGTCACACCAAACCAATGGTTCACGGCGTTAAGACTGACACGAATCATATATGTGTACAAGGACGGGACGAGCTCACGGGCGAATCTTTCTAACACTGATAGCCGCTTGAACTTTATTGACTGATTTGATTAATTGGTCAAGCAAGTCTGACTAACGGAGCGCCAGCCAAGTGTCGCACCTGTTTACAGGTCCCTGCCGTAGTTCTTACAGGGGCTGCAAGCGGTTCTCTCTTTAAGTTTCCTTCACGTTTTTAGTGTGTATAGGAAGGCTGGATTAAGCAATGCCGTTGCTGAGACATGGTTATCCCACTCTGATTCGCTGCATTAAGCATTGTCCAGAGTCTCCTGCGATCGACTCACCTTTCCCATTAAATTAGATGTTAAACGTAACATTTTAGCATCTCCTAGATCCATCTGGTTTGCGACACGTGCCATTCGTCTGGCCACCCTTCCCCTGTTGTTTGTGCGATTTTACGTTGGCTATGGTGGCTTCTCGACAGAGATACAACGCTTTTTCCGTATTTTTCTCAAGGCTGATATCGCCGACAGAGATAGGAAAGGAAGATTTCATACACGACGGTACCCAACTTCCCTGATCTTACTTTCTGGTGGTAAATCGAAGGGAATGGAAGTCTCGATATCCCAACGCAACCTTGGCTCGCGCATTTCATTCACAGCTCTTGATAGTGGTAAGTGGTAATTACGTGAGGTGGTTTCCCCCGTAGTGAGATTTGGTCGGGCCTACCCCTATTATGACGTCAGATCTTGAGGGGTCCCCTCTCCGCCCTGCTGACCGGCCTCGTAGTTTCTGAGACCTTTTTTTTTAGCTCTCCTCCCTCCTAGGGCGGTCTCGCGTGGTTATACCCGCCCCGAAGGACAGATTAGATTTATTTAGCTCTACTGTTCTTCAAGAAATTAAAAAAATGACGCGAGATTTCCGTTGACACCCACCTCCCCTCCTGCTTGGTGAGATTTCGGTGAACCCTCCCCCACGTAATTAATGGACGCCCCCTAACCAACCTAGTAACCTCGCTTTCTTACGTTACGGCTCTCTCCATGACCGACGTTATTAGTCATCGTGCTATGAGATTGAAATATATCGTATGGAGGGTTCAGCAGCTAACATTGTTCTCATCGGCAAGATGCTTATCGTAGTTGGTGTTGGGAAGTTTGGAATTTTCAAGTAGCTTCAGTGCGTAATTTGAATCAGTAAGCAGTTCTCGGAGAATGATATAGTAAATATTTGACTCCAATAATTGTCAACCAAATATGTGGGATAAAATTATTACAACCCGTTCAAGGAAAGACATATTATTAGACTAGCTGACCCGGTCACGCGTTGCTGTGACTTAGTAATTATAGTACGTTGGATTAATGTTATTCTATACTTCCTAAAGTACTCAAATTAATATTCACTAATAAAGACAAAAACATTTTGGTCGATTTGGAAATTCAAATGTAATTGGTAAAGAGTTCCGGAGAGTTGAAATTAAGGACAAACGATCATAAAAAAATTAATTTACATTTTATTACAAATTACTTAATTAAAATGATATAAAAATTGATATTTATAAAATAAATAAATAAATTATTTTTATTTATTTATATAAACTGAAATTTCAGTTTTATAAACACTTTTAAACATTTTTAACAATTATTTTCATTATTTTAAATTATTACAATTTATAATTTTAATTTATCTAAGCGCTGTTTGGTGCACCATATTTTTAGTTAGCCTGTCTTTTGCTAATACAAATAAATTTAATGGTTTCCCTACACGTGAGCAGGCGACATATAGTTGCCCATGGGAGAAACACGTATTTTCCAAATCCAAGCCGCATACGGACATTGTTTGGCCTTGTGACCTATTTATTTTCATAGCGAAAGCCAGACGAATCGGAAATTGAAGCCTTTTAAATGGTATTGGATATTCTGACTGTATCATTGGAATACGTGGCAACAGGACGATTTCTCCTTTAAACATTCAAGTCAAAATAGTTGCTTCAACAACATTTCCGGTGATCCTTTTGATCACTAAACGTGTACCGTTGCATTATCTAGGTGGATTCAAATTACGAAGAAGAATAATAGGTGAACCAATCTTTAACCGGAGATTGTGTGCAGCATTTCTGTTATATCCAAGGAGTTTAAAAACTCATTTTGAAAATTTACGACTTCATTTTCATCTACAATAGTATCTATTGATTTAAAACACATCAGATGACCTGGCAACATCTGTTGTATCTGGAAGTTAATTTCGTTGACATCAACATTTTTTGCTGCCAAAATAGCACGATTACTGATCCAATTATGATCTAAGTAATTATTTGATATATCCAGGAGCACACGCTGAGTTAGTTCATTTTTGAGTGAACAAAGGTGCAGAATTTGTCTGGCAGTTTGATGTGTTGTGTATTTCGATGCAGTTCCATTTCACCTTTTCCAATATCCAGCATTTGCTTACAAAATACTTGTGCCGCATGTTCATGGTCAATCAAAGTGTTTCGACATTGTTTTAAACATGCGATAATCGCATCGGCAATAGTAGAGCGAGGAATCACTGGTAATGTCTGTCGGAAGCCACCAGACAGTAGTAGGACAGTACCACCGAAAAGTTTCTCGTTACCTTTCAAATCTTGCACAATTCTATGAAATGCATCGAGTGAATGTTTATGAGCCATAGTACACTCTTCCAAAATTATAATTGAACTCTTTTGCAACACTGCAGCCATTCCACTTTTCTTTTAATGTTTACACATTGCGTTTGGTTTGTTATGAATGTCTAGTGGCAGCTTAAATGCTGAAAGTGCGGTTCACCCGCCATCTAAAAAAGTGGCAGGAATGCCTGACGATGCATTTCCAATGCAAATCCAATGTAATTTTCTGTTGCGACCGTACCTTCGCAGGGATCAGCGATATTAAAAATGTCTTACCGGTTCCACCTGGCGCGTCCAAAAAAAAAAAAAAAACCGCCTTGTTCAGCATCAACAGTCAGCATAATCCGATTATAAATATTTATTTGTTCTGCTGTCAGTAATGGCTCATTATTCGCAATAATTGTCGGTCGATCAGGTGATGGTATACCATAATGATTAAGTGGCAAATCTGAAATTAAAATACATAAATCTTCGATTAACACTAATGCTTAATTGATCATTATATTTCTCTGGTGTGAAATCTAGATTTGGACATTGGTTTTTTTTGTTTAACTCGGTGTTTTATATCTTCAGTCATACTGTTTTTATATTTTTCCCACAAACTCGAAGATTGTATTGGATAACAAGTTGTCCAAATAATTGCAAACAGTTTGACGAATACTATTCGGCGTGGCTGTCAACGCTGCATCAGCAAGTGTCAGGTCCCAATGATTGTCGTCTACCAGCAGCTGCAGCTGCAACATGCATCTTGACATATATTGAACACTCGACATGTGTTGAACACTCAACCATTAACTGTTCGTAAAAATTCGAAAGAAGCTGGTCTGGGAACATTCACCAATAACAAACGCTGAAAGAAAACATTCACGTTGTGTTGGATGCACTGTCTTGGCTTTGAATATGCTTGCAATCGAAGGATGTGGTTCTCCTTGTTTACGTGGCTACCATTTTTTACCCAATTTGTTCCATGAAAAATAGCTTGGAACATCGGTATATAATAATGTTTTTGCGAATTGGCGGAACACATCAGATTTTGACACAATGTGAAAAATTCAGTTTGTGGTTTGTCATTTTTGGTGGCTCAAGTACGGATTTTAACTTCAAGCCAAATCAAAATGTGAGAATGAGGCAAACCTCGCTTATGCCACTCAATCAAATACAGATAGCAACGTGTGTTACCAAAAACCGAATGTTTTACGATTAAATCAATTAATGATTTTAATTTTTGTTTGAACACACGTGCCGTGACATCATGACGATGCATTGATTGATGGCCTGGTAATAGCAAAGTTTTTATTTCCTCCCAATTCGGATTATATGTAAATTTAATAAACACATCTGGACGACCATAATGTCGTACGTAAGTCATCGCACCTTGTATATATTCCTGCATGTTCCTATTTCTGGTAGAATAATTTTAGCTGGTATAATATTAAGGTTAGGTGGTTATGGACTGCCGATGTAGCTTGAAGGTAAAATAAATGCATTACCGATATCATTGGCGTTTAAATTTTCATAAATATTGCCGATAACAGTATCTTGTAAGAGGATGTATTCCTCCGATCGTAATTTAGCCTGGTTGTATCGAATAAATAGCAAATGCTTGTTTTCAACCTTGGCGTACATATCCACGACGTATTGATGGGACAGTTGACGATATCGAAGGATATAGTTATCGTAATTACGTCTAACCATCAATCGGGGGGCGTAGTACTTCATTGAAGTAACTTTTTTATTTGTTTTATTACCTGAAAAAATAATAAATTAAATAGTAAAAAAAAAGAATCAGAAATCAATATAGTGGGCCCGCTATAATCCGGCCCCTGGTCGGAATACCGCGGGTCTACTGTAATAATAAAATAGTTGAATATTAAATTTACCAGCAACTGGATCACACTGTTTGATGTTGATGTGATATTCATCCTGCCCTTGCCAGAATACAGTGGATACTGGAGTGCGTCATACGAACGGTATAGATCCGAAATTATACTAACAGTTCTATCTTGACGTGTGACTTTCATCAACTGAGTCACCATCCATAATAACTGCAACCTCATCTACGGTTGATGCGTTGAATCTGCCAGTGTGTTCTCCTGATGGTAATTTGTAAGCTTTGATGACAATTTTTTGTCATTTTTTAATTGTGGCTATACAATTGATTAAGTTGATTATTATTTTCCAAAATTTTTTCTAACTATACCACAATTGCTCTCTCTTCTGCTTGTTCGATGAAATTATACTGGCACCTAGTTTTCAAGCGTTCCTCACAATTTCCAATAAATTTGGAGAAACTTCGGGTCATCGTTTGGCATCGGTATCAACGACCCAATCTTATGGTACACCTGGCCTTGTATTTTGAATTTAGTTTCAAAATGACGTCCATCAGATGTGAGATCGCAAATTTTTGTTGCCCCAAAAAACGTCATCTGGAAGCAAGAATTGAATTTGCGTGTCTTGCGCAGAAACAATTTTGAATTGTTTGATTCGCCAGAAAGAAGGATTGTAAATGTTCAGTCGGATTGGTTAGCGGTAATAATACATCTTATCCTGATGCACAACACATGCCAGCTTCTTCATTGCGGAATTTCAACGCCTGATAATATTGGCATATTTTGTTCATTGCACCGATTGCAATTTTAGAATGTGCAGAGTAATCAATGGCTGGTGCATATTGGAACGCAAGACAAACAAATGATACACGTGTTAAATCACGGCTGATTTGCTGTCTCTCTCGTTCTCTCTCTCCAAATGTAGCTATGTGCTGTTCTCGTGCCGCTATTTTTCTCGATATATTCTGTCACAGACGTTCATCATGCTGTTCTTGTTTTTTTTATTTTTATTTTTAAATGCGCGTCGACACGCGCTGTTCTTGAGATTCTTGCATACGACTCTCAGCTGTCCTGATTCTTTGAACTTCCTTACTTGCCGCGATTTGTGTTGCTGATTGATGAGCTCTCTCGTCGTGCGTCGTGCCTCTCTGGTACACGTATTGTCGAGGTTAGATTCTTTGGCGACATTTCACTGAAAAATATTTGAATTACATCAAAAATTGCCCTTCTGAAAGCCTTAAAATAAGACACTATAAGACAGTGGCGAAACCGGAATTTTTTGGTCCATTGAAAAATACAGTTAAATGGAAGTTAAAAACTAATGAGGAAATATATAATAACATTGAAAAAATAACAGAAAAAGAAGAATGATATTTTTTTGAATAAATTTGTAGCATGGATGACACCAGGCTTTCAAGAGGTTTAGAAAGATTTGAAACGAAATAATACCAGTGAACTGTATGGAAAGAAAATAGCAGACTTTGAATATGGCAGGATTCAAAGTAGAGAGGAGTGCAATAATGAAGGAGTACTGGGGGAGGAAGAAAGAAAAAAAAACAACAAGAGAGGAATTTAAATTGACACGTGGTCTCTAGCTGACCATAACAAAAAAAAAGAAGAAAAATTATAAGCTAGCGAAAAATACTTACACTATTCGAATTTATTGTAACGTTTTCTTCAATGTTATATTCATGTGTGTAATTATTTTTGTCGTTAGGTATACTGACACACAAACGATGAACAACAATACAGCATAATTATAACACAATACACAGTACAATTAAAATTGAAGAAACTCACACATATGGCGTGGAATAGACTGTAGCATAAATAAATCGAAATACAACGCCATCTACTGGATGGTTCGATAAATTTACACACCGCCATCTGTTAGGAATAAACTGTAGCATAAATAAATTGAAACAGAACGTGATCTACTCGATGATTACCCAACGTAGATAACCAAGTGTTGTATCGATAAGTTAACACATCGACATCTGTTAGAAACTTATGGAACTATAATTTCGTGTGGTCGTAATGACCTGGTGACATGGTTTCTACCTAGCCCGCCCATCCTGCCTGGTACAGGGGACCTACATTTTAACGTCGAATCCGAACCACAGTATCGTCCTGGCGTATTTCACCTTACACAGCATGCTGCGCCGGAGGTTAATTCCAGGTTAAGTGTTTATAAAAATCACCGCCGAGACAGGGACTCGAACCCGGGACTTTTCCAACTCCAGTCACACGCCCTAACCACTGAGCCAGCAGACCACTTAGCATTGTTGGCTTACAATAAATAGAAACCATTGTCCTATGACAAACATTTAATCAACATTTATTTCGGAAATAATAAATATTGAGGTCTATAATCCAGATAAAAACTATCCTATCTTTTAAGTTGGACTAAATTACACACAGTAAGCCAAATTTCATCTAAATAGATTATGTAGTTTCGGAGTTCATCCCGGACGAACATCGTGACACGAGATTTTTATATATATAAAGATTGGAGACTTTCCAGGCGTACTTATGAAATAACACTCAATGCACATGCACCGTGTGATTTGTTCGACTTATAACTATTAAAGAATTCAGTCCTTTTATTTCAAACAATTTTAAGAGTTTATTAATGTACTTCCTCTACTCCTCTAGGAACTACATTCAAATTATGTATTATCCAAAGTCGCAAGGTTCTGTCGGCAATGACTATTCTAAGCAACCGATGTATGCTTCTACTCCATAGCAACCTGCACTGTCCTCAAAGAGTAAATATTATTGATTTTTATCCACGCTCAAGGGAAAAATATGATTTTCTTATAAAAAATATTTCTGTTGTGTCACATGCACATACTAATGTACCTAACCTTTTAATCCTTACAATACTTACAGATATCATTAATGCTCCATATGTAACAGTTTAAGCTAAAATTTTCTTTTTTATTCATTATCTGTTGGGTTTTATGTAGCGACTTTTCAGCTAACATACTTTCGTCACGGTGTTAATAATGTAATTTGACGTCACAGAACACTTGTATCCGCAAATCAACTCCACTTCAAGCTTAATGTTAAAAAGCAGTTTGTATTGTCTCTAATGATCGATGTAATCGGTATTTTCTTTGTGCCAGATCTCGGTTAGCATGTCCTGCACGAAGAGGGAGATCGTTATCAGCTGGACTGAAGTGGCAATGGCATTAGCACAAAGATGAAAATAGAAGTATTCGTACTGTCGAAATTTAAGCTGGTATATCAAGTGTGGATTGAAAATTTTGCTGAAATAATGGTAGCAAATAGAGAAAGTGGAAGGACGTCACACAAACAATGGAGTAGCTGGTCGGTGTCATTTCAAGACATGTGGCACTAATTAATTTCTTACTTCGTCGAACAATCGAGGAAACAACTATAGAAGAACACAATAATTAGAACATGTAAATATGTGTGTCCAGCAGAAAATAGATGCAGGTTCGCAGTAAGGAAAAGTGCTGTGAAAATTATTTGCAAAAAGATTAATACTTTGGATATGCAAAATAGCAGATATCTGCTGAGGATTGTAACCAAATGGATATATATGGAGGATGTTTCACAGTAGGATTCTGAGACAAATAATTGGTCCGAATAAGGGATAAATACTGGAGAAGAAGGAAAAACGGAGAAGGCAAAGCCAGTTGGTACAAAAAAAAACTGTGGCGATGGTGAAGTGCTGAGATAATGAGTTTTTTTAAGGGAAACACCGAGAAGGAGATAGCTCGATATGCAACGGATGAAGATTAACATTCAAGAGACAGTGCAGGATTGATTGACGGTGGACGATTGCGTGAAACCAGCCAACAGGCTGACTACGTACATATAAAAATTGCTTGATGTTAAGTCGAACCATTTAAAATAAAATTAGCTTTGTCTCAAATGGAAAACAACTGAGCTACTCGCGAACATTCCGACTGTTGCAGAGATGCAAAGGAGGGACCCTCGATTCGTCTGAGGTCGTTACGAAAGCCCAACGAATCATCGCTGCTGCTGACTGGCCGATATCCCCCGACTTAAAACGCTCTAGTTAGTTGACCGACCACCACGAAGAGTCGAAGGGCTTCCATTTAACCAAATCACGCATCGAGTAAATAAAGGACATACAGAAGTTACAAAGCGCACTAAATGGAATGAGACGCCCTGAAAGACGCGCGTTGCGTGTGGGGGAGTGTGTGTGTATTTTTACAACAATCACTGGGAGTCTGAGATCAGGCTTTGACAATCAAAAGACCAGATTCGCGTACGAAATGACATTAGTAATAAAAAATAAACCTGCCAAGAAGACTGTAAGCGCTGTCAGTTTGTACATCTCCTGGCTGTGCAGAAGAACTACACGAGCACACTGCGCCAACACAACAGAAGGTGAGAATAGCGTTGCCAGGTATCCCAATGTTCGAGGGATCTGGGGCCGCGTTCCAGTTTACCCTCGCTCGGGACTCTAAATGTACCGATTTTTTAGCTAGATGATAAAGACACATCACTCGTCGAAAAAAATGAAATCACACTCGTGGCACACGTCAGACGCATCGCACCCAACCAAAGATGCTATTCACAGCTTATGGTACAACTGACACCACTAAACTGCACATAGTGCCAAAAACATTTTAGCATATCGCATGATGGCAAAAATGACATAGTAAAACACGGGAAATGTAATAAACACAAGGAAAAAAGAAAGGAGTGTCAGTTTAACAACATCGCTGGAAACATTTTTAACACCGATCAGATGAGCCCCCAACAAACAAGAAGCAGTGATACTCGTACTTGCTTAATTCGCAAAGTCATACCACTCGATCAAGCACATCATGTCATTCAGTTCATTCAATTGTAAATCAAAACTAGGTCGTAGTTTGTATAGCGATTATAAAAGTGCTCATAAATTATCACTTGGAAGAGCAAAGGCAGTGGGATTGCACATATGGTTTATATTTGGCATCTACTCAAGAATCGATCGAAACTCTTCAAAATGATGCATTTTATAGTGTTGCTACAGACGCCTCCAATCACGGTGGTATAATAAATTTAGTACCAAAATATTTATAGTAAACATCTCAATACTTACCACACTAATATTTATTACACACGAATTAATCACGAGAAAATCAACGGCTGCTGTATTCCTTGACGTTGAAAAAGCGTTTGATAAAGTATGAGTTACAAATCTAATCATCAAACTAAGAAAACAAGCAAAGATAGATAAGTAACAACTTAACAGGGCGCAGATTTTATGTCTCTGTAGACGAACAATGCTCTGAAATATACGACAGAGATCTTAACAAAAGAAGCTACAAGAACTTTAGATGCCGTCATCACATAGAATAGACGCAAGAAAATAAAAATAAACGGTGACTAGTGTGCAGCCATCTATTTGACCAAGAAGAGGCCGATACTACGACAAAACCTTACTTTCATGGATACAACTATCAAATGGATCGTTACATATAAATAGCTAGGGATTGAACTTGACAATAAGCACTTATTCCGACAACACATCATAGAACAGAAAAGTAAAGGACTATCAATCTTCTTAAACTTATACCGCATTATGAAAAGCACTGAACTGATGTAAGCAACAAAGCTCAGAATTTACAAGTCCTTCGTCATTCCAGCTCTACTATGCGGATCTGGGGCATGGCATCTAACACCTGCGTTTTACATATACGACTGCGAAACAAATTTCTTCGAGCTATACTTAACACTTCTTATAGTGGCAGAATCTCGGAACTACACAAAGTCACATACATTTCACCCATAAAAAATGCAGTAGCCAATAAAACAGAAAAGCTAATAAACAGAACTGAATAAATAAGAAACTTACGCGAACGATATAAAACTGGAGGCAACCTAACCAAATAATTAAACAACTGAAGGGATTCCAAATAAGAACATCAACTAAGTTCAAAGCCTGGTTTTTTCCTCAAGCAATGTAATCGAGCTCCCCAAAACACACCTACCTTATAAAGGATATTCATTATATAGCGGGACTTCAACGCCTGTGCAGCTCTGGTTGTCACAGTGGTAACACCAGACCTGAAGACGGCGGCTGAGCTCGTCGCCGAAAGCTCGTCCTACTTTAACACTATCCGGCGAAGAACCCGTGAAGGTTCTACTCCAGCAACACGCGGGAAAAGCCTTCGTTCACACACACACATGCTACTAGCTGCTTGTCACAAGTCACTTGCCAAGTGCACTGTGCAAGTTTTGGTCCATTCCCGTAGGTGTGGTGAGAGACTGGAGGTGATTTATTTCTAGAAAACAAATATTGTTTATAGATGGTGTTAGTGCGCTGCCACCCCCAGCGCAGACCCAGTGCACAGCGACCGCTCTTCAGTGCCGGTTTTTTTTTTTTTTTTTTTTTGCCTCGTTAACATCGAGAAAGGACTGGGTACAAGAAACGGGAAGCAATTCGACCGTGGCCTTTTGAAGGAAGCATCCCGGTATTCGCCTGCAGTGCTTTGGAGGAACCATGGAAAACCCAAATCTGGATGCCCGGGTGGGGAGTCGAACCCATGACCTCCGGAATGCGTCGCCAGAGCGTTAACCGTTCACCAATCACGCTCGGTTTCAGTGCCGGGCAGTGTTAATAAACCAAATGCAATCAGACCAAACTATAGGTGAAAAGCTGCCACGTCTACCCCGTTCATGACTTACAGCTTTACTTTAATGATAGGTGCAAATTACCTTTTTTTTGCTTGGTTTTACACCTCATCCTCGTCGACGCCGTGGTCATTAGAGGCATGAAAAGATGAGGGGTAAGAAACGGGAAGCAATTCGGCCATGGCCTTTCTGACGTAAGCATCCCGGCCTTCACTTGGAATGATTTTTGGAAACCATGGAAAACCCAAATGTAGATGCCCAGAAGGGGGTTCGATTCCTCGTCCTCCCGAATACGAGGCCAGAGAGTTACCGCTCACCCACCACGCTCAGTGCTCAAGCAACAGAATCGAGTCGGTATTGTGTCGTCATCTCTTCAATAAATGAAGATGCAACAGTCACGCATGTTTATACTTTCTGATTCGTCCAAACACCGATTATGATTTCAGTATGTAACGGTGTCATATATTACTAAAGACCGAGCGTGGTGTGTGAACGGTTAATGTTCTGGCCTCGCATTCGGGAGGATGTGAGTTCGAATCACGGCCGGGCATCCAGATTTGTGTTTTCCATGGTTTCCCCAAATTACACCAGGTGAACGTCGAATGTTTCCTTCATAAATGCCATGGCCGAAATCCTTCCCGTTCCTGGTCCTCAGTCGCATCCCGCCTCTAATGACCTTAGCCGTCGACGAGGCGTAACGCCATAAGTAAAAAAAAAATACTAAAGCTGTGGTGAACTACTCAATATTTCCCTCGTCCGGCCTTCCTGATCCACCCACGTGAGTGGCAGGGAGGTTCCTGCCTCCCATACCAGAGACCAACATAATATTGTAGCTCAAAAAGACATCTAAGATACAAACAGGAATCTTTTAGCCACGGGTGCATCTATCGTGTACATATTTCAGCTTTCCGTGTTATATCTTCTTTAGCCAAATTTAAGAACTAATCTAATACGAAAACCATGATCTAGGTGCGTAAAATCTTCTCGAGCTTTCCACTGGGATAGCGCGTCAGTAACAGGCGATGTTTCGGAGCCTGCCTATAGCTCCATCTTCCGGCAAAGTGTCGCCTTATAAGCGTGAAATTCGCCTAGAAGGATTTCATCAAAACATGAATCTGTGTGGCCGAGTAGGACCACAGGCTATTTGAGCATCGACTCGCTGTTCCAAGGACATGGCGAGAGTCGCCAGTTGAAGGTGGACTGTGTTACGCTCAGCTGAACAGTTCTTCCGAAACGTCAGTACGCGAGCAAAGTGTGTGTTGTTTTTTCTTTACAAGGTTATTACGAGCTGTTTCCAGGAACGATTCATGGAGGTAGAGCTCCGCACTCCGGACTGACCTTTGGCGTTAGAGATGGAGGTGACAGGGTCGGAGACACACTCTGGCCAATTATTTTTCCGCGGATTTCCTCGACGGTACTCATGAGACAGCAGGCTGATTGGGCCTGTCAGTGGTGGCAGATCCGGACGTTCAGCTTCGATGAAAATCCTCAACCACGTCGGGAATCGAACCCCGGTCTTCCGAGTCGCAAGCGTGCACTCCACCGCCGGACCTACGCGGCCGTCCACAATATTAATGCTTCGAATAAATGACATTTGAAGCCACCGTATTAGTTGTATTTATTGCCGGCATGGATCTATTCAGACCTTAAACGTTTGTGAAGATATAAGAAAGAAACAGACACACATCCTCAGTAACTCCCCGTATGTTGTCACTCACGGTGGTGTGTGAACCATGATAGCTTACAAAAGAAAAGGAGAAATTCAAGCCGACGATAAAAACTGTTCGAGCATTCGTCTGCATTAGAACAGAAATCTAGACATCTGTGACAGGATATTAGATCAGTCAACTCGTTGGAAATTGTTATGAAACTTGTGGATTGCGGAGATCCTTACTTAAAATGGGACGGAAAATTTTAAGCAGGATAACTGCCGCGTGAGAGCTGGTCCAAAAATGTCAATTTTCAATTTATTTTTTATTTTTTAGTACAACTCATGGACAATAAGTTCCCAAAGTTTCATTGATGAAATCGCATCCGAAGTGCCTGAAAAAGAATTAAACGTGTGACGCAACATCCCTGTCACACCCACATTTTGAAGCAGCACTTCAATACCAGGTTGAACTTTAAATGCGTTTCCTCAAAAATGTGTTTTTCTAAGTTTATGTACCTTATCCTCAGAATATAAGTACGCTAGAATTATGAAATTTTGCACACTTATTCCTATAAACCTAATAAATGTTGTCTCAAGATCAAATTTTGAAATTCTTATTGCCAGCTGAGATATGGGGCAAAGTGCTTGGAATTCTGCATGAATTTGAAAATTTTACTTGCAGAATTATAATTAAAAATTTATGAAAATTCTCCTATTTGATTTATTCAAAAAACCTCATGAGAGAAGCTTACTATATGTAAACAGAGGAAACAGAGAAAATTTGGTAGAAATCTCTTGAATAATTTCTGAGAAAAAGGAACATACATTATTTTTTGAAAATAAAAATTTAAAAATTCATTTTAAAAAAAGTTGAATATATATGATCAATGCAATTTATAGGTAAATGTGTTCATTTCATGTAAAGCGTGGTACAAAATTTCATTGCCATATCTTCAAAACTGTGGATAGGGTGCATTTTTGAAATAGTGTGTGTTTTTCATGAACGTCCCCCCATTACACACTCAACCAAAATGCTAAGTAATGTAACTGAGAAGCTAAGAATGCCTCTTTCTCAAATCGCTGAATTGGAGAAGATACATTTCGGTATTTTCTTTAACAGACTCAGTACAATCGGTCGTATTATTTCCTCGGATATCAACATTTTTATTCATCTCGCATTCTGTAATCAATGATCTGTGACTTTTATTAATTTGTTGCAAAAATGAAGCAAATGTCAGACACATAGGTTTCCCGGAACCAGAAACCTGTTTGAGTGGAACCCTAACCGGTCTTGGACCACGTCGTTGTGCAGGTATTTCAGTGCCACAACAAGTTCTCGCCAGTTACGAGAGCGAACTGGTTTGCTGATGGATAGTCTGAGACAAACCGACCGGTCGGCTGCGGAAACGCTTCCACGTCAACATCTCAGTACACGTCAGGTTTCATGGCTTTGGAATGACTTCCAGAGGGCTCCTTGTGTATTGTAGTTCGGAACAGAGGACGACGTGTATCTACCAATAGGGGTTTGGTACGACGGAGACCCTGATTGTGTGTCCATTTTGGTTGACAGCTACGTCCGAGAAATTTGACACATTCAGCAATAAAATGGTGGTAAATAAGGTAAAGACGACTGGCTTGAATCAAAAACTGGGTGAAGCAATTCTTTAAATATGGAAAGCAGAAAACTATGGTGGCAAGTGCAATGTCGAAGGAGATGGAAGTGGAAACAGGAGAGCCGCAAATCACTGTGTTAGTAGTTTACAGTTAGATGTCGCGTTGTTTGCAGATAGCCTATGGTCAAACAATAGAATTCTGAACGGCAAGGGGTTGTGAGCAGGGCATATAGGTGGATTGGTCAACATGAAATAGACTTAAACGCCAAAAGAATGACGCTGGAAGGTACAGTATTAGAAAAATGAACGTTTTGTAAGATTACTAGGTGGAGGATAAACTGTTTGTTCAATACTTTACGGGTAAATATTTTGGAGCCATATTCGATAACAAACTCACTTGTGCAGGTGATAGGGAGAGGTTTCAGAATTCTTTCTTGAGAGTGATGTGAGGGAATTTGGACATGAGTGGTGAGGGTAGATTGCGAGCCACATTTTAGGTATCAAATACAGGAGTGGAGGACAGGTAGATCTGTTGTGGAAACAGAAGACATCGGTAACTGATATGATAAAGGAGCTGTGTTGAGAGTCATTGGAAGGTAGTATGAGGCTGCAGAGAATCATGGCAGTGTACAAGGAATACATCACTGATGAGTTTTGGATGGATATTAATACAGGACATACAGGAGTCGAAAAAGTTAAATGCTGTACAATTAACCTGAAAGGATAATTTTGGTGGGGCTGAATATAACAACTATAATTTACAGCAAAAAACTAAAAATGCTATCCCCATTTTCTGTCATAATTTGTGTGGACATAAGGACGATAACATACATATTAATCGTGCGCATTTCAGCAACCCAGATAAGATCCGATTGACCAAGTGAAAAGGAGTCTTCGCCTACAAGCATATGCATTCATGGTAGAAAATTTCCGAGCCTACGCTTCCTCCAAAATCAAAATTTTATAATTCGCTGTCGGGATCGGGAATTTTCGACGCTGGTTACAAACATGCGACACAAATGTGGCGAGTTTCGCAGATCAAACTTTTCGGTGAATATGCAAATTTCTACTTGGACACATATTTGCAGTTACTTGCAGATCTGTTTGGAAAATGTAGGAATGTATGCTTGGGAAAATACACTCTAGACCCAGCCCACTTCTTCACAGATCCAAGCATTTCATTAGATGACGTATTAAGAAACACGCGTGTTCTGACAGATGTTGACATGCTGCTTCTTTTCGAACGTGGAATTCGTGGTGGTATTTGCCAGTGCCCTATGTAAACAAATGGTAAATGTCGGAGTACAATCAAGATGCACCGGACAAAGTTATCATGCGTTTGGGAGTGAGTAGTACGATTAGGCCATCTCAGAGTATCTTCCTTCTGGAGGGTTTGAGTGATTGTCAGTCGAACAAATTGCCAGCATAGACTTCTTGAGTGTAGCAGGCGACTCGTCTTGGGGTTTCTTCTTGGAGTTACACTTGAAAACTTTTTACTGTAAATTATAGCGATTTCGCTGTGTGTGCTGAGTTTGAAAGTCCCCGGCTTAGTGATATTCTCACAGACGTGAAATTCCGTAGCACCATTAAACTGTGCCTCCTACTCAATCGACATTACAAGAGGAGTATACTCTCTGTAACGTTACTAGTTCGTTTCCGGTCCCCCCTCCCTCGACTTTGAGATGAATCTTAAATAAAAGATTACAAAGATGGTCTTACGCGCAAATGATTTGGTATGCCGCAGCAAACAGTATGTGTTTCTGGAGGCATTAGGATTGGACTTAGAAGTATGAACTGGTTCTGAAAAACCTTCCAAATCCGGGTAAACGTCGACTGGTGCTCATTATTGATGCAAAAAATCCTTGACCTTCAAGGTATTGCCTTAGTCGCCGGATAGGTCCACTGTGTTAGCAGTCATCCTTGAGCAATGAATCTCATGGCGTTCCAACAGATCTTTGCGACTAAAATGTTGCAGGCATCCGTCACAAATGTGAATGACACACATATAGCCAGCTAATTATGATACAATTAGTCACGACAGGTTACGAACAAGCACTATTGAATTTTTCCATTTGCTGGTGGAAGGCAGTAGACCATGTGATACGGGATGAGAGGCATCCGATACCACCGTGGGAGAGGTGGTGGTGATGATTGGTACCGGTGACCATTGGCTGATGGACTGCTGGGCGTCCAAGGCCCTCCATACAGGACCGGCGGGGGGGGGGGGGGGGGGTATTCCTCCTTAAACACTGAGCAGCATGTATGGAGTCCCAGGACTCATCCAACTATTGCTACATCATGAAAGCATGAAACACACGGAAATGAAAATTAAAGATATTTACAAACAAAATTACTAACATAAGCCAGTCCAAAGAACTGACAATTGTCCTCCAAACATCGTGGCTCACATCAACACAGAATTACAGACTTACTCATGCATAATACTGTGCTTGAACATATTAAATACAATTTACATAATTTCGCTCCATAAAAACAATGTTCATTTACACAGATTCACAATTAATTACATGAAAAATATACAAAACCCTAATTAATTGCTATATACAATTCTTAGAATAACATTTCATTAAAGGTCTGGGTTCAAGAACCTCATCATATCCTTCGAGATGTTCCTGCTCCATCAAATCGTTTAATTCATCCGAAAATGACAGTCAACAATTACACACAGCATTTTTAGACTAATTGTAACTATAAAAAATACGTACAAACATCAAATCCTTCTATAAATTCAATGGAATTGAGTGGAAACATCTTTGCAGTGAGATCTTTACATGAATGGACTCGGTACAGTGGAGGGGTGGAATATCAGGTGCGTACCCGGAAAACTTATTAGCTTATCAATGACGTGATCCACAGGGAGGGGAGCGTCCATACACTACGTGGCTTGGTCTAGGAGGGGAGGGGGGGCTTGGCTGGAAGACTACGCTGCGCTACGTGGGGGGGGGGGGAGGTTTCGAGTTTTCAATTCATATCATTTTTCAGAGTTAACACATAACAGAACACATAACTGCGAAAATAGCTTATGATTTATGTATTCCGAAGAACGGAGCAGGAAATGATAACCATTTCTATGTGATACAAATATGCGCTCAGATCTCTCTGCATTCAAAATGAGCATTCCTTTCAAGAAATACCGACAATATCTATTGCTCAAGATTCTATTTTATTTTTTGACCTCCGTTATTTAGTTCTTCAGTTTTCTGAAATGTAGTAGGCCTACATTAAAATAAACGGAAACCAAACGTAAAAGGCATAAATATTATTTAATTTACTGTAGACAACTTCTTGCTTGAAGGAATTCTGACTTAAGATTACTACTGTTTAGATTGTGTTTGGTTATTTATTTTGAGGTTTTCTGAAACGTCGTAAATTAAAATAAAATGGAATACATTAACAAACTAATGTATTGTAAACATTTCAAAGGAATTGTGATATTTCATTTATGGCAACTTTGTGCCCAATTTGGATATTAATAGGTCTTAGCGCGATGCCGATAATCAAAGCACTACATAATACATTAACAGTTTCTTTAGCATTACTGATTTGTGTTTTCTAATTTACTGTAAACGTTTTTCTACTTAGTATCCATCTCAAAACTTCATAGAATTTGCTATTTTATTCCGTATCAGCATATAACAATATTATATTTTTTAGTTACCTGTTACGGAAATAATATTTTTAGTTGTTACCACAGCTGTAATGCTAACCAGGGTTTATGCTTAGTGATATTATTCTAATATTAGTGTAAGCCCGTGACCGTTTCTTTGCGTATCGTCACGGATCTTGAATAATTATAGTTTCTAGGGTCAAAGATTATGATAGGTTGACCTGATCTGACCAAATACGAACTTGACCGGTGTTTCACCCTTGAGGTGAATAAAATCTCTTGAGCTTGAAGAAATCAGAAGTATTAATAGACATAGGTATTAAATACGAACAAGGACGATAGCGCTATCGTATCATTGTCTCAAACTTTCTGACATACAAATATGAATTGTGATCCTGAAAGTTCACTCTGCAAAATTTGAAGAATTACTCTTTGCTTCGAAAACATCACGTTTTTTGTTTTTTTGTTTTTTTAGTGAGGATGGGCATTTATAATGTAATCTTTCGTCATAGTGTCTGTAACGGCCAGAGATCTTAATACAGAGCAACTCCGAAGAAATGAATTGCCAGAATACTCTATTCGTTAACATATTTGCTCATATGTCTACTTTAAACATCCTAATAACTCACGTGCAGCGAACATGAACAACGACCATTAACGAAAGTGGTCAGTAAAATATGTAAAAAGCAAATAAATCGTAATGTCTAGTGAAACCAGTGACCGTTTATTGCGTATCGCCACGTGTCTAGAATAGTTCCAGTTTTTAGGATGATAGATTATGACAGGTTGACCTGATTTGACCAAATATAAACTTGACCTGTGTTTCAGGGTCAATAAAATCTGTCGAGCTTGAAGAACTCAGAAACATTAACAGAGGTAGGTATTAAACACGAACAGGGACGATTCTCAATCGTATAATTGCTTAAATACAATCTTGACTTGTATTAAAATTCACTCTGCAAAATTTTAAAAATTCCTATTTGTCCGGAAAGCTACACTTTTTTTTTTTTTAATTTAGACTGGGCAAACACTCCTAATGTAATCATTGGCCATAGTATCTGTAACGGCCAGAGAACTTAACACACAATCCATATTGTTAAACAGCTGAGCAACTTCGAAGAAATGAATTGCCACAGTAGTTGATTCGGTGGCATATTTGGTCTGATATCCACTTAAAATAACCTAATAACTCACGTGCAGCGAACATGAACAAAGACCATTAACGAAAGTGGTCAGCAAAATACCTAAAAATCAAATAAATCGTAATGCGTAAACTTTGGTCAAGCAACAACATTAGTGAAAGTTTTAGACTAAATTGAAATTTATCCTAAGCCGGAATGACAATTGGCATTCGTGGTTGCAGCAGAGATCATGAGTAATTTATTTAAAAAAAAAAAAAATTGCTTTCATTTGCAACATGTTATTGAGAATCAGAACCACGTTTTTTCAGCCGCTTAATTTATCAGTATTTTTTTAACTATGAAACACTACGAAAAGCAAACATAATGAATGTATTATGGCAATTAATTTGAGAGCAGTTGCTTAGCTATTAAATTGTGGATATAACCACGAATTTCTTCTAATGGTATCTCTGGTCGCTGTTTTGCGAGCGAGGACTGACACGTGACACCGTTCTCCAGCCAATAGCTCTCGAGGTGAGTGAGTGCGTGAGCTTAGGATATTATATAGTAGATTTTATAAAATGTGGATGTTTAAACTACAAAATACATATTAAAGATGTAAAATATTTCGAAATGTAGTTGCATACAAGTTATTTAGCAAGAAATACATGTTATTACCTATGCACAGGAAAGTATTCACATCGTATTACGAAATGTTGCTATCGATTTTACATTCGTTGTTACAGATGGTATCGTTAGTGGCCAAAATGTGACTAGCAACGGCCGCCGACTGTATTGGAACGGCTACTGCCTACGATAACTTTCGTGCTGCACTATGAGTTACATTTCTTTTTGCTTTAATTTGCACTTTTTCGGAAAAATATGTCCTCAGAAAGTGTATACCAAATTTCTCACCGAAGGAACAATTGCTTGTACGCCCTTGTTGGACAGTTAACGACAATTTTTTTACATAGCTGTAATTTCTTATATTTTATATATTATATTTCGTTGAAATATGTCAAACAAAAATACTTTCTGACATCAGTATAAAAATCGAATCTAAGGGAATAACTAAATGAGGGGATTTTTTTTTTTTAGATATTTATAGTTTTTAGTTCTCCACGTTAATATTTGGTACTAGAAAAATGGATG
>CM061919.1:41791566-41850657 GCA_031002005.1 Vandiemenella viatica | reverse complement strand
GTTTGTAAAACATGATTGTAAATCCGATATTCCGATATTTTCGATACATACCTGCTTCATCATTTGTTTTCTTCAATTCCTTTTCTTTAATCGCACTTTGGAATAAACAAAACTCCTCCGGGTATATTGATTTCAGGTGATTTTTCAAAGAAGTAGTAGTGCGTCCCTTTCGCGAGTAACTTACTCTCTTACACTCCGACTTCTCCGGATCATTTTTGTCTGTTGCAAAATAAGTCCAGATACTGCTTTTTATTGGTGGCGGCAATTCACTTAATATTTATATCAAAATATTCATTAAACATGCAAAAAACTATGAAGTACGCAGTAAACACTCACTGTAACTATAATTTATTGACAATGAGAAAAAACACAACAAACAAAACCTGTAGGATCTTGTTACCAATGTGCGCCTTCCTATTCGTCAGTTACCGAATGAAGTTAGCAATTACCAAAACAAACGCGAAGCACGTGCCACTCTGGCTCCGCCCACTTTCTTTACATGTAGTTACTTGTTGATGTGAATGTGCATCCGTAAAAACTCCGCATTGATTGATGCGAATGTGAATGCGGATGCAGATGTTTGAATTAATGCGAATATTCCGCATTTGAGGATGCGAATATTCGTAACAGCCCTAATTGAGATGCAGGGCAGGGCAGGGCAGCGCAGTACTGCGCCGCACGTGGCCTGCGCCACGCTGTGTTCACGACACAGAAACTGTGCCACGCAGCTCACTTGCGCCGGTTTTTGCCGTAACACTTACTGTGTTATTTATAATCTTGCTTTATTTATAATCATTTTCAACTATGGAATAAGAAAAATTGATTAAACTGGCTGTAACCACACTGCGATTCACAATACCAGTCATACTAAATACATAAAAATAAAATTTAAACAAGAAATTTGGACAAGGATCACCAAAGAACCCAACAGGTGGCGAGTAAATTCAGCATTTATTTATCATACAATTGTCCACTTACAATTTTAACTTTCATTTTATCTTTTTTAATTCATTTTTAACAAAACTTAAAAAAGATTGATATCTAGGCTATTATTACATTATTTGTTTCCTTATTATTTATAGTACATCATTCAATAGTGTCCCCAAGACACTTTTTTTTTCTTACCGTGGCACACATCCGACTGACTTGAGCTTTTCTGCTTCTTCTCCTTCTTCAAGGCAACCTCCGTCCAACTCCTAACAAAAGAGGGAGGATTCTTGTATAGACAATTTCCCGAATAATTTGTTGAATAATGCTTTTTTAATTTCAAGTGTTTCTTATGTTCTATTATATAGTTTTCGTAAAAATATAATATGAAATAAAAGAGAAATTCATTCTTATAAATGTCATGTACCATCAGACGCTAAATAATTAAATAAATAACCACGAAAATACTGCCAGATTTTCTTCAGTTCCAATACGTATTTGAGCGTCGTCGAGAAAATAACAGGTTAAATTATGCTGTGAATCTCCGCTAGAGTCATCTTTTGAGTAATCTTTTGAGAGTTCTCTTGTCACTGCAAAAGCCAGATGAGAGTTTCTTCTTTTCATGTACTCACTTTTCCATAGTTTTATCTAACTCAGCTTCTGATTAAGTAATAACAATTTTCCAAGCTCGGCATCCCAGTCTGATTGAAAAATAAAAAATTAAAGTTTTGCATCGATATGTTTTTGGTTACGCTTTTTTGTCTGTTTCTCGCACAATACAACAATGCTTTGCAAACTGCCGCACGAAACTGCGCTCTAATATGCGCGGGAAACTGCCCGACACAGTTTCTGTTTCGTGCTGCCCTGCCCTGCCCTGCCCTGCGCTGCCCCTACTGCACCACGCAGCTCAATATACCCCCGAATCAGACGCAGTTGGTTATGCGAATTTAGTAGATTAGTTATATGATCACCGTAATAGGCAAATTCCAGCTCTACTCCACCCTCTGCTGGCTTCGAAAGGCAACTACCACTATTTTAGATTCAATGATCTACTATTTTCCAATATAGGAGATCGTCTTTAATATAGTCTGGAGGTGTCTCAACTATGTACTATATATATTTTTTTTTCAAAATTCTACAGTAAATCCAATTTAAGTTTGCGAGAGTTACTCATGTAATCTTAGTTAAGTTATTACTGAGTCTCCCTGCTAGACAAAAACTTCCAGATGTTGGCTGGAATCTCTGCAACCTCAGCCAATAGTAAGGTAGCTAGGCGGATCCACTATAGAGTAAGTAATGGCACCTTGCTGGGTCAACCACGCGACACAATCAAAATTTTGTTGTTGTGCAGATATGGTGTGCTATCATGCCTTATTAATTTGTACAAAGATCCAGGTAGTACAGCACAAAAAAACAAGTGTTTTATCTCACTATAACAAATTTAAAGGCTACCAGCCGCGGAGAAGGAGTGATATACCAAATATAAGCAGGAGAAAAATAAAGAAGACACAACCCAGATCCAGAGAAACGAATATCACTGATTGGGACAGTTACCGTCGCCAGGAACGTTACCGTCGATCCACAAGAACATAGCGCCGCGCTGTTCAAAACAACGGCGTGTTTGTGCATGTCCCGCTACCTAGATAGCTCTACTGCTATGTGTCTATTTGTTTTGGATAAGGTTGTTTTGGGGACTCTTTTTATTTGCGCTTTGAGGGGAAAACATGGCTATGGTCGTCTGGACGACCTTATGTGAAAAACCCCTACAGTTTTCTTTTAATCATATCAGTGCTATTCCGGCTGATATATAATACTTAATGGTACTCTGTGGGAGTGCCAGTGCCTTGGCATCGTGGTGCCAAGGGTATGGAGCCTCTCATCGGTTTCTCTGAACTTATCTATTCTTTCGTGAAACTTTTCAGTTTGGTGAAAGATTTCTGTACGGATGGTCTCTGTGTCGATCTCTTTGTGGATGAATGCGGTTGATGCGAGTCTTGGTGCGTGAAGGATGGTCCTTAGGCACCTGTTCTGGAGTCTCTGTAGGTGGATCTGGTTGTAGTTTGCTACTGTCCCCAATACCTGGCATCCGTACAGGATGAAGGGCCGAATGACAGTTTTGTAGATTCGTAATTTTGTTGCAGTCGTTAGTTCCATACTATTGAATATTGGAAAGAGTTTTTGTATGATAGCCAGGCCCTGTCTTCTCCTTTCCATGATGTGTTCCTTGAAGAGGAGTTTTGAGTCTAGCGTGACGCCCAGATATTTTGTTTGTCTTTGTCACTCAAGTTCTTGGCCCATAATTTTCAGTTTTTTGGTTAGAGCTGGCCGTTTTTTCGTGAAGTAAACCGCTACACATTTGGTGGGGTTTACTTTAATTTTGTTTATTCGACACCACTTGTCGAGTAGATGGAGGTTCCGCTGTAGCCTGTTGATGGTAACATCATGTTTGCATCCAGTGGCATATACCGTGGTGTCGTCTGCAAATTGCGCCATTTTGACGCGAGGTGCTACTGGTGCGTCGTTGACATACCCACTGAAAAGGACTGGTGCGAGTGGTGATCCTTGTGGAATTCCCACCGGGATTGGATGTAGGCCAGATCTTTGTCCTTGTATGGCTACGAAGAATTGTCGATTGGTGAGGTAGCTTCCGATTAACTGAACGTAACAGTGACGGATAGTCGTCTGTGTTCGTAGCTTGGTGATAAGGTTGGCGTGCCACACCTTGTCGAACGCCTTTTCAATGTCTAAGAACACAGCGGCCGTCGAGTTGTTCATGTTAAATCCCCTAGATACGTCTTCAGTTAATCGGAGGAGTTGGCTAGTGCTACCGACTCAGCTTTGGAAGCTGAATTGCTCCTTGCGAATAGTTTTTGCCGCCTCTAAGCCTGCGTTCATTCGCTTAAGTACTAGTCTCTCTAGTACCTTAGAGGCAGAGGGGAGTAGGCTTATTGGCCTGTAGTTAGCCGGGTGACGTTGGTCCTTCCCACGTTTCGGAATGACAGTCACCTTAGCTGTTTTCCAGCTGTCGGGGAAGTATCGCTTGAGCATACATTCATTGTAGACTCTGGTGAGGAGGACTAGTCCTTTTGTTGTAATTTTTTCAGATACATGTTGATTATGCGGTCTGCTCCTGGTGATTTATTTGTGCTCAGCTTTTTTATTATGGATCGTACTTCCCCGGGTGTGGCAAGTTCGGGTTCGTCCTCATGCGGTGCGGCTAGAATTTCTTCTGCTGTCCGTTGAATGTTGTCGGCCGTCTGCTTTTCTGTTTCCGACAGATTGTATTCTACTTCAACATGCTGCGCTGCAAAGTGTTCCGCCAGGACTTCCGCCTTTGCCACTGGTAGAAAGCACTGTCCGGCAGGCCCATTGATTGCTGTGTTGGGTTCCCTCGGTTCCTTAAGGGCACGCACCAATTGCCAGGCGTCCCTATTTTGGAGGGTGAGGCGTGCCATCTTTGTTTCCCATTGGGTTGTGTTCAATTCTTTCAGGCGTTGTATTAGTTCGTTGGTGAGCTGTCTGTACCGTCGCTTGTCCCGTGGGTCCCGGAATCTCTGCCACAGTTTCCTCGAGGTGTTTTTAAGGTACCGCAGTTATTCAATATCGGGTGGTAGTCCGGGGTCAGCAGCTGGCCTGTGAGTAGTCATTATGGAGGACCGTTTGTCAGCCTCCATCACCACTCTATCGAAGTGGTGAATAGCCTCGTCTATCCTGTCATTAGAGGTGATGTTGAAGTTAAGTTTGATTTTGTTGTGCACAATCCTGGTGAAGGTGTGTGTTTTGACTTTTTCTCTGCAGGCAGTGATGTGCTCCAGTTCCTGAGTTTGACGAGGACTGGCTGGTGGTCGGAGGACAGATCATTTACAGTGTGGAGCTGTATGCGTCGGGCAATGTCCTTGACGACGACCACGTCGAGGACGTCACCTCTTCGTCGTCTGTCATGTGGGATGTGGGTGGCCGCTTTGGGACCTATGACGTGCATGTTCCGTCTCCCTGTAAGTTCAAGGAGCCGTTCCCCCTTCTTGGTGTTCCTTGAGTTCCAGGAGTGGTGTTTGGAATTTAGGTCCCCGCCAATGACATTCCTTCCCGTCGCCATCAATGAGTCGAGGTCGGCTTCATGTAGGGGCCTGTTCGGAGAGAGGTAGGTAGCTATGACCACTATGTGGCCTTCAGCAGTGTAGATCCGTATGGCTGTGGCCTCCATGCTGATCAAGTTTGGTGTCTGAATGTGCTGGTGTGCCAGCTTCTTCCTAATCAGAATCGCCGTCCCTCCGCCAGGTGGGCCTAACCTGTCATTCCTATATACTTGGAAGCCGGAGATGGTAAATTTGTCATTGGGCTTCAAGAAAGTTTCCGTTAGGAGCACTGCGTCAAGCTTTTTGCGCCGTATGAAGTCTTTTAACTCCAGTCTTTTGTTCTTAACGTTGTTGGCATTCCAAATTGCTGCGTATGGTGGAGATGTTATTAATTATATAAACACACAGCTTACATCATAGGTCCTAATACACCCAATTGTCAAGATGGCATAAGAAACTCAGATAGTAAATGTAAATATTAGGCAAAAACATAGTCACAAAGAAAGGAATTTACTAATTTTGATTAAAAATTCTTAGTTACTGTGGATACCATTGTACAAAGTCTGGATGCTATGTTGTCGCAGGGTAACTTAATATCAGATGAGTCAATAGCATATACTCCAAGAACATTAAAACAAATCAGAGCAAAATTACAGACTGAGTGATCGGGAGTGTTTGGCGTGCATGTGGCCAGTCAAATTTTTTTAACCATACGTCTTCGGAAAACACTTGAAGAAAATTAATGATCACAAACCGCTATTATGAACACTTAACAATAATCAGGGTGTACCTTACCCTAGTGAAATTAT
The DNA here is from genome assembly GCA_031002005.1 of Vandiemenella viatica. NCBI lineage: Eukaryota > Metazoa > Arthropoda > Insecta > Orthoptera > Morabidae > Vandiemenella > Vandiemenella viatica. Next base: position 41,844,845 of record CM061919.1, on the reverse strand, counting down.
GCCAACTTATGAGTTTGTGGCTGATAATGTTTCGTGTAAAAATCAGAATAATATAGGAGATTATTTTTGAAAGGAGAGATGTAGGTTAGTAGTTTCTATTTACCTGTGTTGAACGTATAGTCGGACACCAAATCAGTTGAATAGAGCAAACGCTAACTTGATCACACTCTTTAAACAGATTTTACAATTTCTAAGTCGACACGGATATGCGAGTATGAATGTATCCGTGTAGTGGTTATCGGCAAAGATTGTGACATATACATGGACCGTAATGCAATGGATTTGATTTTAAAAAATAAATAAATAGCCAAGCGCACTAGGTACTGACAACATTGCAACCATGGACAAGTTTGGTACAATATCAACGTTACAAAACAAGGAAGTTTGAATACATACCGGTGCATCTTTCGAAAGAAGGTTATTTGGATTTTTGAGATAGATGGAATGATCAACGACAATGATGATATAACGAAACAATAATACATTGACAAGGCAGCCATGTTCCTGAAGTTACTAAAGATCATAACTACTACGTCAACGTGTACATTTCAAAATACTGCATACAGGCTTAAATCTTGTTACTGTGATGTCGTCTCAGGTATCGTTGAGGATAGGTGTCGCTGCAGGAGTGAATAGTTTTGAGCATAGTATGCCATTCCACGTGAAACAAGAGGTTTCCATCCTTCAGCTGGTTTGGGCTCTGCTGGAGTAAACAGAATCCTGTAGGTATGAGTGAATTTAGAATATTACATCTATATAATGAATGCTGGGAAAGCTACAAAACACCAAGCAGCTGGAAAACGACAGAAGCTATTGACCTTAAAATTTTTTTTTATTGTGTGGATAGGTGCAAGTGGTACATCATGACCAAAAACGGATACCCTAGGTATTTAATTGGAATCATTGAAATTTTATGTAAAATACACAAAAATAATAATAAATACAGGCAACAAGAAAACCAAGGAAATATTTATTAACAAAGACCTTAAACAAGGTTGCAGCTTAGCTCCAAATTTATTCAACACATACATTATAACCTTACTAGAAACTGGAAACATATTACAAATTCGGGAATACAGTTGAAGAAGAATAAATGTCTAAATGTACTAATTTATGATGTAACAGTAATACAAGAAAGTGAAGAGAAATTACAAAGAACATTGTATAAACTACATTACTTGGCAGAAAAAGAATATAACCTTCATATATCTAAAAAAAAAGTGTAGACCCATTCACTCAAAAATAGTAATTGATGACACAGTGATAGAACAGATAATGAATTTTAACTACCTAGGCTGTGACATGAATTCTGACTCAGATAAATATATAGAGAAAAATATCACCAAATTTCAGTCAGTATGTAGTACAAAAAATGGAGCACTTCAGAGCAAAACAAGGAAAGACGCGAAAATGAAATTCTATAAGACAGCCCCGACTCTGCTGTATAGCATTGAATCTTGGATAACTAAAGCAATACATTCAGGCGGCAGGAATTAAATTTCTTGGGAAGGTAATAGGTTGCACTAAACAAAACCATATGACAAATGAAGAAATTCTGGAAGAACCTGGTATATACAAAATACAGTAAATGAAAGGATAGAGGAATACAGGGCATCATGGAGGCAGCATATGGAAAGGATGGACGAAGAGAGGATTCCACTTAAGGCGATGCAGTACAAATCAGTTGGTATACCTGGGACGACGTGGTGCAAAAGTTCAAAATGAAGACAGAACAGGCATTAATGTCTAATTCTTTAAGTGAAGACTATAGATGGCCAATCTCAACCACCCATTACAGTGCATCTAACAATCAATGGGCCAGCAATTAAATTTGGTATTATGAAGGCCAAAAATGAAATTCGATGATGATTACTCAAAATGAAGATGGGCCATATCGAATATGAGTAATTTTTCAAGGATTTCAATGACCATCCAAAATTCTGGTATTTCCAGTATATCAGGCTTTTTTTTGTGCCTCGTCGATGTCATCGTCATTAGAAGATAGAAAGGATGTAGGGCAAGGAATGGTGAGGAATTCGGCCATGGACTTTTAAAGGTCTCCTTCCCTGTATTTGTCTGGAGTGATTTCAGGAATCCAGGCACTCTTCCTTTTCACTGTTCTATTTACAGTTTGTATTGGTGTACTAAATGTATTTCTCACGTTGTTCACTGTATGTCCTTCAGGGAAAAAAAACCTTGATGAGTGGATGTACCAGAGAAGCTTGTGTTCCAAACCCACAGTCAGATCATGCTTGTATATAGTGGAGTAATATGGGGTCCACAGTTTTTGGACTTGAAATGTAGTGTGCACGGGATGGCAGCTAGAGTGTAAATATGGTGATACCTTTCTTTCACTCGTCTGGCCACATGTAGGATGTGTAGTTAATTTCCACCACTAATGTGTGTGTGTGTGTGTGTGTGTATATTTTGTGACGTATGCAACTGTGAGTGAGCATCCAAAGTACGGCATTGCAGCCTGTGGTACTAGTGGGCACATGTTACTGGATGGCTTATTGTTATGTGGGTGATATGAGATGATGCTGATGTGAACAATTTCGTACTTGTGCACATGCTACTAGATGGCAAAGATGGCTGAGGTGTGTGAGAGGCGAGGCGATGCTAATGTGAACAGTTTAGTACCTGGTGTAGCTATTACTGATGGATTTTCCTGGTTCCATTGTTAATATGGAGTCAACAGTTTTTGGAATTGAAATGCTGTGCGCGAGGGAAGGCAGCTAGACTGTAAATATGGTGATACCTTCCTTTCACTTATCCGTCTGCATGTAGTGTGTGCAGTTCATTTCCACCACCACTAATGTGTGTGTGTGTTTTTGTGACGTATCCAGCTGTGAGTGAGCATCTAGGGTACGACATTGCAGCCTGTGCTTAGACAGGCTCCATAATCTACTCATGGCTTTGTTGTACTAGGGGCACATGTTACTGGATGGCTTGTTGTTATGTTGGTGATATGAGATGGTGCTGATGTGAACAGTTTCATACTTGGGCACATGCTACTAAATGGCAAAGATGGCTGAGGTGTGTGAGAGGTGAGGCGATGCTATTGTGAATATTTTGGTACTGTTACTGATGCATTTTTTCTGGTTCCAGGGTTAATGAAACTATAGAAAAAGTGTGTACACCTCCTCATCAGGTATTGTTCTCACTGTCTGCTGTATATTCTTTACAAATATCGCTCCTGTTTCACCTACACTGCCCATATCTACATCCATTTGCCTTATATCTGCCAATAATCCTTCTTAAAACTTATCCTTTCATGAGTGCGGGTGTGTTTTTTATGCACAGAGGCGATCGTGATATTAAAATTTTTCATCAGAGATACTGATTGTTTGCTCCCCTTTTCCAAGTATTACATTCTCTTTAGGTCAATCCAGAATGAATGCTCGTTTAGGTCAACTAGGACCACGTTAGGCATTCGTCTGTATCGAATCTTTGCTTTTGATAGTGTACACAACCATATTACAACTAGAGTTGTTATGTTTAGAAGAGACCTACAGTTTAACGTGACATCCGAGCCACGGAAGCGTTCTGGCGTACTTCACATTACACAGCAATCTGTGCCAGAGGTGAAGTTGGGTTAAGGGTTTAGTAAAACCACCGTGTAACAGAACAATCGATAGATCGATATATCGATCCTTACCAGAGAGAGCGGAGTATCAGTAGTGGAAGAGAAGATGGCGCGAGATGATATGGATGTGTAAGCGCGCGGGATAATAACTGGTTGTTCGATGAACTAGTAAACTGTAAGTCAGCTACAGAAACTTTATTAAGTGTGACTACAGACTTAATGGCAGTGATGATTTCGGTGAAAAGTGGTAATAAGTAGGAACTGTGAGCACTAAAGTGTGTTGCCGTTGCATGTGTGTTAGTTGTGGCGATAATTAATGTCTTGTTCATTGCTTAAACGAACCTTCAGATTTACGAAGTTCGATTAGCATTATTCATTTGGTGGTTTCTACGGTTTGTAGTCGTTTGAGAACATTTATGTAATAAATAAGTGTGAACTGTATTCCAGAGTGATGTTTTATTTGCATGCTAGTAGCTCCGTTGAATGACTTTATTTCGGGTAATTTGCCCGTGGCGACTGTGGTCAATATCGAACCTGCAGCATATCTAAAGCTACTCAGAAACTGAATGTAACTGTTTGTTTAGTAAATCAATCTGAACAGACTTATTAATTTATTTATGAACATATACGCTAACAGCCATAAATCATTTACATGGCACATAAGCGTTACATGGCTTAACCGTTTGGACAGGACAGTATATGTAAACCACGGGAGGAAATGACGATAATTAATCACAACCGGAGGTGAAATATACGAAATAATTAAGCAGTGAACGATCAACAATCAAAGCTGACAATTGAACAGTTGGTGCGAAGCGTGGTCAGAGAAGCTTGTTCTGCGATACAGAGAAATTGTGCGCAGCACACGGCAAAGACTATTTGTCTTAGAGGGCGGTGCATTCAGAGAAAGTATCAGTGCTACGTCGACAGCGACACGCAGCGGTTTTTTGGGAAACTGCTCAGTCTTCAGAAGGCACAGCAAGCGAGCGGAAATAGCAGACGACAACAACCTGGCGGGTCGAGACTTCACACAGCTGATTGGCGTCCAAGAATGTTGCTGTTCGTCGCATCGAAAGGGAAGTGAAAGATTTGTTTTCAGTTTTTGTAAGAAACACAAGCCGGCACGAATAATTAATTAATTAGCAACTTTTTTAAGAAAAAAATATAAATATTTAATTGATTTGAATAATAAGTGACATAGATTTTTTCTCTGATAACTTTTTGAAGTTGAAGTGCCGGGCAACTGTAGTAAATTTGATTAACAAATTATTTTTTTAAAAAAAAAAAAAAATTATTTAAGGTTGAAGTAGTGACAAACCAGATATACGCCAGCTGTAGTTGAGTGAGTTAATTTCAAGAGTTTTTTTTTTGTGTTTTATGGATAGAGATTTCAGTAGATTGCCCATAATTTTGGTAACTGATGGTAGTGTAGGTATTCAATTGGAAGTGAATTTTATGACAAGGTGTATATCTTGTTTGGTAACGAAATTGAGAGATTTGGAAGCAGAAATTTATTATTCTTTCTGTGGCTAATGATTATCTGTGTATTCTTTTTGCTGGCTCGACTGCTTTAATTTTTTCTTTTCTTGTCTACAACGGAATATTGAATTGATTGTGTGAAATATTTCTGTAATATGGCATCTGAGGGTGATGTTGGTGTGAATGGAGGGGTGGTGCTGGGAGGTGAGTCCTTTGGTGACGCACCCAGCGTAGCCATTAATCAGTCCTCCCTTACTGTGTCTAATCATTTACAGTCGATGACGAGTTTTGCTAGTGAATCAGAAGTTGACAAGTCAAGAGAAGTGTTTAGGGAAAGTAATGAGGCGTCCATGTCGGAAATGTTTTGTGCTTTCCAGGGACAATTTGTCATGTCAATTCAGTCCCTTCTTGAATCCAAATTAAATGAAAATAAAATTTCACTTGAATCTAAAATAGATGGAAATAATATTTCGCTTGAATCTAAATTAACTTCACTTAAATCAGAATTAAATGAAACACTTGAATCTAAATTAATTTCACTTGAATCTAAAATAGACGGAAATAATATTTCGCTTGAATCCAAATTAAATGAAAATAAAATTTCACTTGAATCAAAATTAAATGAAAATAATGAAAGTATCGAATATCTTCGGGATGCTTTTGAATCGCGAATAGGGCAGTTTAGGGAAGAATTGACCCAGTATAGGGAACTTTGTACGCAACAAACTGCTGAGATATCTTGTAAGTTGACTCAGTATCGTTCAGATTGCGAACAGGTAACTAGTGTTTTGCACCAAAATATGGAATCCCTAAAGAAAAAAGTCGAGCTTATAGAAGATAGCCATGACGAAAGAATGTCGAAAGTGGAGGTTTTAGGAGAGAACCTTGCCGAAAAATACACGGTAGTGAAAGAAGACGTTGACCAATTAACAATAGGTGTGGAAAAATTGTCATGTCAGGTGGAAAAAGGCTTCCACTGCAGTATGGGTGAATGAAAAGTTACAGTTACAAGAGAAGCAAGTTGAAAGAAGTCTAAAGGTTCGAGTTCCGGAAGTTGTGCGAGAAGAGGTTGCCAAATGTCAGATCATGCCAAATGTGAATGCGCTCACGGCGTGTATGGTGGAAGAGAAAGTGGACTGGGAGAACTTTTGTGATAATGGGGGGATACATCCGGTGGATTTTGTAAAGAAGTTTGAAAATTTTGGGCCGTTCCGTAGGGCCGTAGAAAGAAAGAAGATAGAACTGTTTAGTAAACATATCAAGGGGGATGCACGAATGTGGGGAGAACGGTTTGCAGATAACTGCGAGACGTTTGCGGAGTTGAAGTCAGCCTTTTTGGAACATTTTTGGTCCATCAACCGGCAAATTGCTGTTCGGCGGAATTTAATGATGGGAAAGCCATACTCGCCGGGTAGTGGCACTCAGCAAAATTTTTTCTTGAAGTGTGTTAACTCTTGTAAACATTTAAGTTCACCTTTCAGTGAAGGTGAATATGTGCGGATGATTAGTGCGCGTTTACCCGAGTCGACACAGCTTGTATTTGTCAGCCATAATATATGTACCATTGACGAGGCGGTAAAGATGTTGGGTCGGCTGGACGAACAAGAGAAAAGTATTAGAGCAAAAGAATATGGGGGGAGGACACTACCCCATTTCGTAGAGAAGTCGCAATCGGAAGGGGAGAGAGGTAACTCCCAACAGCAACAGGAGAGCTACCCTCATTTTGATAACAGGAATCGAGGCGGGTACAATAACCGTGGACAGAGAGGAGGATTTGGACGTGGTCGTGGAACCGGAGTCGGAGGATTTAGAGGCGGTTATCATGGACCAACTGGAGACGATCGGCCAAGAGAAGAGTCTGTAAATCAGGTGCAGGTGGCCGTAGTGGATAGTGCGCCACAGGTAAACTAGTGTCTGTCACCGATTCAGCCTCGGCGGGGACAGGAGACTATACGAGGCTACCAAAAGAAGAACCAGTGGTAGTAACTGGAATGTCGAAGGGTTCTTGCTTGCCCGAGGAAAAGAATATGTTCAGCGCATGGGAGAAAATTAGTGTAAACATGAATTGGAAGTCATATATGCAAGGTGATTTGGTTTTATTGAAAACGAATTCCGAACCTTATAGTAATGATGGAGACATTCAAAAATACCAGTTGTCGTATGAAGGACCTTTTAGAATAATAGGGGAGCTTGAAGAGTCTGGTTACATATTAGAGTTTCCTGTGAGTGGGAGAATTAAAGGTGTTTATCCAGAGTATTCCTTAATGTCATTTCAACCAGAAACGATGGAGGATTCAATAACCGATTGTGAACAAGTAATAGAAAATTCTGACCAAGATAACGCCGAGAGGAGAAAGGAAATTAGGATATCGGAGAAAGGAGAAAGTCCAATTTCGCATGTCAGTTGGGAGAATGATAAGGAGAAAGAAGAGGGAAGATTAAGGGGAGAAGGAGGTGATGAGGTAGCTTGGCTGTTTGTCGAGCAGAACATTGATTGTGAATTGATGAATCTCCAGGAAGAAAGTTCCAGGGAAAGGTCGAGCGGGGCGCAACCGTTGATTGCTCAAGACTCATATGGGTATAGCGAAGATTTACGAGAGCTGTTGTTGCAGGAAGGGAATACGTTGGAACGCCGAGAGTCTTTTTCTCCTCGGGTAATGGTCAAGTTTAAGGGTAGAGAAGTAGAAGCGTTACTGGATTCGGGAGCGGTGATTACGTGTTTTTCGGAAAGTCTGTATAAGCAAATTTCAAGTGAGCAGAAGATAGGAGAATGGCCGGTGAATGGAATGACGATAACCTCTGCTACGGGGCACAAGACTAAAACTGTCAAGTGGGTGTTGCAAGTAGAAGGAAAAATAGCAGGACAAGTAGTGGACATAGAGCCATACGTGATACCTGGGCTCAATGTGGACTTCATCATAGGAACGGACTGGCTTAAAGAGGCAGGAGCGATTCTCGATTTAAAGGACGGAACGCTTACGTTTACAACGAGAGGAGAACGCGTCAAAGCCGACCTGAAGAAGGGGATACCCGATAGGGAGGAGAAATCTACTGGAATCCAGGTGATATCGTGGGGGGATTCCCGATCGGTCAGACACAGGAAAGAGATTCTGAGCTTGGAAATGAATCACGATCTACCAGAGCATGAAAGGGGAGTACAAGACATTATCGACGAGTTCCCCGACGTGTTCTCGGATGTTCCTGGGCGCATCCGAGGTTACTGCTGTAAGTTAAAGGTAAAAGAGGGGCATACCTTTGCGGCAAAATCCTACCCTACACCGCCGACACAAAGGGCGAAGGTGCAAGAGGCACTAGATAGTATGGAGAATACGGGAGTAATCGAAAGATCGAATAGTGAATACGTGAATCCTCTTCTAGTTGTTCAAAAGCAGGATAAGTCCGTGAGGCTGGTTCTAGATGCCAGGGCACTTAACCGGATACTCATAACGGAAAGGGACCATCCTCAACCAGTGGTACGAGCTGCTAAGGAGATTTCATGGAGTAAAGTACATGACCTCACTAGATATGACTTCGAGTTATTGGCAAGTTCCATTAGATAAGGAATCAAGAAAGTATACGGCTTTCCGCTTTGAAGGAAAGTGCTATCACTTTTGTGTATTGGCCGTTCGGCTTGAATATGCCGTATCCAGTTTCATAAGGGCTTTAGACTATATGTTAGGATGGAACCTGCGAGATAAAGTATTAACCTACGTGGATGACATGGTAATAGTGTCGGAGACACTTACAGATCACAGTGAGACGTTGAGAGAGGTGCTAATGGCAATGAGAAGGGGAGGGATGACGCTTCGGAAAAAGAAATGTGCCTTCCTGAGAGAGATGTTGAACTTTCTTGGTCACATAATAACACCCCAAGGCATATTTGTGGATGATTCGAAGTTGGAAGCGATAGTGAAGTTCCCTCGACCAAAGAACCGGATTCAGCTCAAGAGCTTCCGCGGTTTATGCGGCTACTATAGAAAGTTTATAAAGGGACAGGTCATGAACAGTATACATTTGAGTGAATTGGAGAAGATCAGCACGCCGTGGGTATGGACCACAGAGTGTGAAAGGGACTTTATGCAGATCAAGCAAGTCTTGAGAGAGCGCATCGCGGTTGTCACACCCCGACTGGAATCTGGAAGTATGTTTGTCGGCAGATAGCTCGTCATATGGTCTAGGGGCAGAGGTATTTCAAGAAGTAGTAGAAGATGGAGAGGTGGGTCATCGGACGATCGCTTTCGCGAGTCGAATGCTGGGAAAGCACGAACGTCGATACACAGTTACTGAGAAGGAATGTCTCGCCATCGTGTGGAGCTTTCAAAGTTCCGACACATCTTTACTGGAAGAAAGACTATAGTTTACACGGATCATAAGGCACTGTCTTTCTTAATGAGTTGTAGATTGACCCATGGGAGGTTGGCCCGGTGGGCTTTGTTCATGCAAGAGTTCGAGTTTGAAGTGAAATATCTTCCAGGGAAAGAGAACCAAGTGGCGGATTGTCTCTCTAGGTTGCCGGTGGGCTTGGAAGAAGCTGGAGAGGGAGTAGAGGAGCAAGACGATTTTCAGATCAATTTTATTAAGCAAGTGCAGTATGAGAACGATGTAGAGGAATACCTGAGAAGGATAAGAGAATTACAGGAAGATGATAGTGTGATCAAAATGATAAAGGACCAATTACTTGATAACACTACCAGGGGAAGTGTAGGAACTTTTATTGTGTATATAAGGGCGTGGTGTTTCGACGTCAGTCGGAAAATAGCTCCGATTGGAAACTTTGGGTACCGGAAGCATGCGTGGACAAGCTCGTTCTACAACATCACCTGAGCTATGGACACTATGGGCCGAGTAAATGCTACCGAGTTCTAAGGGAGAGCTGCTACTTCAATAATATGGCCCGGAGGGTTGCTAGATTACTGTCAGCTTGTGATGTCTGCCAAAGAGTAAAGGCGGATAATGTTTTGAGAAGGGGGGATATTGAAGAATATATTGCCCAGCAAAAGCTAGAGAGTTAGTAGCAGTGGACGTGTTCGGACCACTACCTGCATTGAGGGCAGGAGTTACACAAGTTCTGGTTGTTATGGATGTGTTTTCCAAATATGTCAGATTATATCCATTGAGGAAAGCCACCGCGAAGGTGTTGGCAAATAAGTTGGTGGAAGGATATTTCCGAGAGGTGGGAAGGGCTGAAAAGGTTCTTTCAGACAATGCACCTCAATTCAGGAGTAAGAACTGGACAGAAAGATTACAGCAAGAAGGGGTGGAGGTGATAAAAACATCATTTTATCATCCCCAGGGAAATCCCTGTGAGCGGGTCATGAGGGACATAGGACGTTGGTTCCGCACCACATGCAGTGACAATCATAAAAGTTGGGCCCTAACTATAAGCGAGTGGGAGGACGTTTATAACAATATACCTCATGACTCCACCTTGTTGGTACCCACGGAGATAATGTACCATGTACCTCCAGAAAGGATAGTGAGGCAACTGGTGGAGTTCCCTGAAGGACCGCCAGTTGATTACCAGGAGAAGATAAGAGCGGCTAAGGAGAATCTAGAGAGGGCAGCTACGAGAAATAAGAGACGACATGACGGTAGAGGAAAGGCTACGACGTACGAGGTGGGGGACCTTGTTTTGGTGCAAACGCATTTTAAGTCGTCCCGAGTAAAGAAGGAGATACGAAAGTTCAAAGTGTTGTACGAAGGTCCCTATAGGGTCAGAGCCTGTTTGAGGGATAATGCTTGCAAGTTGGAATATGCCGATGGGAGAGAAGTTAGCGGAACTTTCAACGTGGTATCCTTGAAGCCTTACAAATATTTCGGTCAGGAGGAGAGTGTTGGTGGGGTCTCAGGCACCGGATAGAAGGGCACACCTCACAGCACTGTCGCATCTCCCGCATCGTTGATCTTTAAATGTTGTCATGATTTATGTAGGTTTTCATGAGTTTCATTTAGCAATCAGTCACGGTTGCAATTTCGGAATTTGTAAGATGTTGTGTCAATAAGTTAGGGACTGAAGTAACTTCGGTGAAGCTGTATCAATAAATTAGAGAATAAAGTAACTTCAGTAGTTGGGCACAGGTTGGTGACCCATGTAGTATTAATACATAGTTGCTGAAGGCATTCTTGCTGGTTGTGGTTCCCAGTAATTTTGGCCCCGAGGCCGGGGAATGTACTTACAAGAGCTGTGATTGTGACATTTTGGAAAAAGGATAGAAAGAGAACAATTTTACAACTGAAGCAATTTTAATTCAGTTTTGTATTCTTTATGTTTGGTATGTATGTTACATGATTGTGACAGTTTGGAAAAATGGTAGAAAGAGGTCAATTTTACAACGGAAGCAATTTTATTTCAGTATTGTATTCTTGATGTTTTTTTTTATTTGTTATATGTGTTGATGGTTTTGTAATGACATTTGTGTATAGTCATAAGTACCTATGATTAATTTGCCGTGAAACCACCAGGTTTATTGGTAATGTTGTGAGATGATGATGTGGTTTGAGTAAATGTTGGCGCAAGATACGCTTTGTCAACCGCATCTTTCGCCACAAACCCAGCGAGGGGGGTGTAACAGAACAATCGATAGATCGATATGTCGATCCTTACCGGAGAGCGGAGTATCAGTAGTGGAAGAGAAGATGGCGCGAGATGATATGGATGTGTAAGCGCGCGAGATAATAACTGGTTGTTCGATGAACTAGTAAACTGTAAGTCAGCTACAGAAACTTTATTAAGTGTGACTACAGACTTAATGGCAGTGATGATTTCGGTGAAAAGTGGTAATAAGTAGGAACTGTGAGCACTAAAGTGTGTTGCCGTTGCATGTGTGTTAGTTGTGGCGATAATTAATGTCTTGTTCATTGCTTAAACGAACCTTCAGATTTACGAAGTTCGATTAGCATTATTCATTTGGTGGTTTCTACGGTTTGTAGTCGTTTGAGAACATTTATGTAATAAATAAGTGTGAACTGTATTCCAGAGTGATGTTTTATTTGCATGCTAGTAGCTCCGTTGAATGACTTTATTTCGGGTAATTTGCCCGTGGCGACTGTGGTCAATATCGAACCTGCAGCATATCTAAAGCTACTCAGAAACTGAATGTAACTGTTTGTTTAGTAAATCAATCTGAACAGACTTATTAATTTATTTATGAACATATACGCTAAAAGCCATAAATCATTTACATGGCACATAAGCGTTACAACCGGCCCGGCAGGGATTCGAACCGACGGCCTTTCTATCTCCGGTCAGACGCCTTAACCACTGAGATTTGATGTTTATATGAATTCTTTCTTCCCTCGTGTCATTCGAGTTTGAGATACAGCCTTTACTTTGGTTAGTTGCACGCCTATGTTATTCACACTAATGTGTGAGGTGGAGAATTTATGCCTCCCATATAAAAACATTTTCCATCTCATAAACATTAGCAACGTTTAAAGTTATACATGCTTTGGCATGGAATTTTCTAAACTTGTAAGGCAATAAATGGATATTGAGTGAATCATCATCATCATCATCATCATCCTCAACAGTTTCCGGCCTCTGGCTGGGTCTGCATTATGCACAAGCCTCTCCATTTCCTTCTTTCTTCCCACCACCTCTCTGTCACCACCCAAAGTCCAACCCCTCCTCCACGTGGTGGGAGATGGGCAACGGCATAAAGTAGGGGATTGCCTGTGGGGGTGAGGTACAGTGGGGACCTAGTGTGCCCCGTGACCGATACGGTAGCTGTGAAGGCCCTACAGGAACCCTGAAAAATGGCGGGCAAGGGGGCTCTGGTGAAGCTACGACAGGCCTAGCAAGCCGGTAGTGGATATATTTCTGCTTTCAAAACAAAAACAAACCTCGGAAAGGACGGAACAATGGACAAACGACATGGCAATGGAAACGGTTTAAGATTTGGATCCTTGAATATACGGACATTAACCGGGAAAGTGGAAGAAATTGTAGACATGATGGAGAGAAGGAAGTAGGATATTTTGGGGTTGAGTGAGACAAAGTGGAAAGGAAAGGGTAGAAAAGAACTGAGAAATGGTTTCCAACTGTATTGGAATGGAAATGAGGAAGGGAGAAGAAATGGAGTAGTGATAGTTATAAGAGAGGGGCTGAAAGAGGAAGTGGAAGAGATTAGTGACAGAATGATGAAGGTTAGGATAGCAGTCAAAGGGAGAAAACTAGACATACTTCAAGTATACGCTCCACAAGTAGGCTGTCAAATTCAGAGAAGGAGGAATTTGAGCAGGAGTTGCAAAGACAGTTAAATGGGCAAAATATTATAATTAATGGAGACTTAAATGCCCATGTAGGCACAGAAAGGGATATGAAGAAGTAATAGGAACAGAAGGATGGGGTGGCAGAAATGAAGAAGGGGAAAGGCTGTTGGATCTCTGCAAAAGAAATGGATTGAAAATAGGAAATTCTTGGTACAAAAAACAAGAGAGCCACAAGGTAACTTGGTACAGTAGCGATTGGCAGAGGAAGTCAGTTGTGGACTACTTTATATTTAATGGTGAATTAAAGCAGAGTGTGTCAGATGTGAAGGTAATACCATCAGAGGCACTGGATAGTGATCACCGGCTATTAGTAATGGAGCTGAGGATTGCGAAAGAGAGGAGAAAATCAGAAAGACAGGATAGGAGATTAAGAATATGGAAGTTGAAAGAGAAGAGCAATGAAGAGGAATACCAGAGAATAATAAGGAGTAAGATACCAATAGCGGAAATGGGGACAGTGGAAGAGGAGTGGGAATATTTTAAAACAACGTTAGTCCAAGCAGCAGAAACAGTGTGTGGAAGGACTGGTAACACAAAAAGGTGGAAAGTAACAGCATGGTGGAATGATAGAGTTAAACAAGCAGTGGAACTCAAGAACAGGGCCTTTAGGGAATGGTTCAAGCAGAGGACACAGGAGACAAGGGATGACTACGTGAAGAAAAAGAAGGAGGCCAAAAAAATAGTAACCGAGGAAAGGAGAAAGTGGCTGGAGAAGTGGACCAACATGATGGAAGAAGATAGCAAAGGAAATAAGAAAGTATTATATGGAATGGTAAAAAGGAAGAGGAAGGAGAGGATAGAAAATGTCAACATGCTGGACGAAGATGGAAACGAAATAAACAACTCAGAAAAACTAAAAAGGTTGTGGAAGGAGTATTTTGAAGCCTTACTGAACCCAAATTGGTCACAGGATGATACAGTTGTTCAGGAGAAGAAGGAAAATAGCAACCGTGTAGGAGAGAAAGAGAAGGATCTAACTTGGGAAGAAGTGGAAACAGCTCTGGGTAAGATGAAGGGTGGAAAGGCACCAGGCATCGATGAAATGAGCGTGGAAATGATAAGGGCAGCGGGAGTAGTAGGAAAGCAGTGGCTATACCGTGTGATGAGAAAGGTATGGAATCAGGGCACAACTCCTGAAGACTGGAAAAAAGGAATAATTGTACCTATATTCAAAAAAGGGAGCAGGAAGGAGTTTAAAAACTATAGAGGTATTACACTGATGTGCCACTGTGCCAAAGTGTATGAGAAGATAATTGAAAAAAGAATACGTGACAGGGTGGAAAAGGGGCTAAGGGAAGAGCTGTATGGCTTCAGATCAGGGAGATCGACGGTAGATTTGATATTTGCCATGAGACAGCTGCAGGAAAAAACATTATGAGTATGGAAAGGACCTACTTTTGGTATTCCTCGATATCGAGAAAGCATATGATTGTGTACACAGGAGTAAGGTATGGAAGGCCTTGGAGAAGAGAGGAGTTCCCAAAGAAACCATCAAGAGAGTGATGGAACTGTACCAAGGAAGTGTGAGCTATGTGAAAATAGGGGAAGGAAGATCAGATTGGCTGGAACAAAGGAATGGACTAAAACAAGGAAGTGCCCTATCACCACTACTCTTCATTGTAATCATGGATGAAATAATGCAGAAGGTGGCAGTGAGGATGGGAGAGGAAAACATGAAGGTGATGGCTTTTGCGGATGATCTGATGATCTGGAGGTGAAGAAGAGGAAGTGCAGCGGCAGTTGGATGTATGGACAGACAGTGTGGAGGAATATGGCCTGAAATTTAATGTAAAGAAATGTGAGTACATGGTAACAACCAGGAAAAAGAATAGAGTAGCCCAAGGAATTGTGATGGTAGGGGAACAACTAAAGAAGGTAAACAGGTTCAAGTACTTGGGGAGTGTATTAGAGGAATGTGGAGGAAATGATGGCGAGATAAGTGAAAGAGGTAGACAAGCAGAGGCGTTCCTAAGGAGCATTAGAAGCCTGATATGGAATAAAGAGGTGCCACAGAGAAGCAAGAGAGTAATCTATCATACATACTATGTGCCTATCTTAACTTATGCTGCTGAAACGTGGACAATGAAAAAGCGGGACATCAGCAGAGTACAAGCAAGTGAAATGAAGTTTTTAAGAGGTAGAATGGGAGTCACTAAAATGGACAGAATAAAGAATGAAGTGATTAGACGCACCATGAAAGAGGAACCCCTACAGGAAAGGGTAGAGAGGACCAGACTGAGATGGTATGGGCATATAAAGAGAATGGGGGCTCAGAGAATCCCGAGAAAGATCCATGAAATTAAGATGGAAGGTAAACGACCCAGAGGAAGACCAAGAGATGGATGGCTGAAAGGAGTGGAGGAGGGTGTACGGAAGAGAGGAGAGGACTGGAACAAGGTGGATATTGAGTGAATAATTAGGTAAAAAGTAGGGGGGGGGCAGTATGTGAAGGCAAGAGAGGCCTATGACACACATGGAATGAAACCATAAGTATTGAATGATGTATTGTTATGCAATAAAATATATTTTAAAATTTCAATAAATCTGTATCATTTATCAAGAAGTTATGTTTTTTATTTAATGAAACCCTTACCCGACAATTTTGTATATTCCTTGAGTATGATGGAGTAGTATAGTATTCTTATTACGAGTATGAAATATTAGAAATAAAAAGAGGAGTTTAAAACTGACATATCACAAGAGGCGCGTTGGGTTAAGAGCATGACTATCAAGGGTAATAAGACAATTGAAGTGGTTAAAAAATGGCAGCTAGATACATACGAAGAAATGACCAATTTGCAGAAGGTGACGAAAAAATAAATTCAGAATTTAATTTATGATAATTTAAAAATTGATGAATTATAATAGTTCAATATATCAATAACACCTGACAAAGTGCTACTTACTTTTAATTCTATTATAACAAATCAAATAGGTTATACACTCTCTCAGTATGGAAACTAACATTTTGATTATCGTTTTCAAAATACGTAACTTAACACCATCAGACGATGTATTTCCCTATTTTAGAGTGTTTCAGGGATAGGAATATTTACGTGTGCCTGCGCCGGCGACACCGGACACTCGATTTCATCAGGGGTCTAAAATAGCACCAACAAGCAGTGGACGACATGACGCGCGTATTCCAATCTTCCTGCACTGCATGTCTAGACGCGCCCTGCATATCGAGCAGCGGCTTGTGGCGTCACGTGGGTCATGCGGAGCAGTCCGAAATACCGGTGTTCGCTTGAGGCGATGTCGTGTCAGAATTAAGGTTCCTGCTTTCGCGCCGGCAATTGCACCCACTCTTGTTCTCCTGCGCCTATGTGTTAAAATTGAGGACAGCCACGCCGGCCATGCGATCGACATTAGCGACACCAGCTAGTGCTGCCTCTGGTGGCGGGTTGGAAAACTAAACACGGCAGCCTTGCCGTGGTCTACCTCCACTCCACCACCTGCCCTGTGATGTCACGTAACGGTAAACGAGCCAGCTAATATCACTCCACCTACTCCCAAAGTATCGTCTCACAGTCCTCTACAACTTCAAGGGCTATTTCAGCATAATCCTCTTCGTTCTGGCGGACAGCAAGTACCGATTTATTTATATTGATGTTGTTTCAAACGGTAAGGAAAATGATAGCATAATTTTTCCAAATTCTAATTAATTAATGCGTTCAATATTTCTACTCCAAGAGAAGCGTGCATTCTGTCAGGTTGACCGAACACACATTGGTCTGATAGATATTTCTTTCACTACGCGGAATGACCATACCTCCCATGGACTCTACCTTATTGGGAGTAGCATCAGGAGACGCCAGTTGGAAATGCACCTCGTCCCACGATGGAATAGTATTTGCGAATTACAGTGGATATTGATTGTACCAACGGGTTGTTAAGTAGCTAATTTGTTACCAATTGCTGGCTATATTAATAATAAGCATATGTAACGTTCCACATCCCTGAGACTGTTCTCACATGGGATCAAAGCCAAGATATCAAACTATCAATCTAACTTGTTTGTTGAGCTCGCACGCCAAAAGTTGGTCATAAACCAAGTCCACTATCTTCAGTCAACTGACTGTCTTGAATCTGTTGACACGAGGAGAGTAACTATCAAGTGCTGCGCGCACACCCAAGACAGTACACTCAAACAGAATGGTTTCTTTCGGTGTTATAGATCGTTTATTCACAATAAAACAAAAACATAAAACTCTGGAGATTTTGTCATTAAGCATGTCATGTTTTCGAAGATCTCAACAAATACCTTAAATGAGTTGATTTATCCAACTAACAAATACTCAAAAGTCAAGATTTCCTTTGCACATATAAAATAAATTATATATATTCTCATATAACATATCATTTCAGAAAAAATATGATATGTATAATGGCCAAGCAACCAGAGTTTATTATTATTATTATTATTAGTAGGAGGGGAAGGGGGAAGCTGGGCCATATCCCGTTATAGGGCAGGTGGTGGGGGGACCTCCCTCCCCTCCCCTCCCCGCCGCGCCGGCACCAGGCGGCAGCACCGCTCGGGTTTGCGCAAAGTGGCGGCCAAGGCCATATGACTAGATGGCAGCACAAACCTCAATCTGCGCAGACATTCCATGGCTCGCGTGACGTCACAGCCTCTCTACTGGAACTCTAGCGCATAAATGCCATTACACCAGACAGCTCACCCTCAGTTCCCGGTCGATCAATTGCAGTTCACTATGGCTAGTGAGGTTCTCCTGTTTTCAACATGCTACAAGTTAAACAGCAGTGACACCAAGCGGATCACTGTTGGTTTGTCGCCTAAATTGGAATTTAATCCAGTAGTTGTACTCGAAAAAGTTGGGTACAATAAAGTCACTCTCACACATGATGAGTGGGATGTACTGAGACAGTTGGTCTATACAACTGGTGGCTTTTTCAACAACACTGAGCATTTGCAAACGAGTGTCTCACTAGGCAATCACACCATCTCTTCACGAGCCGTGGCTGGAGCGAAAACTATATGGTTTTACAACAACGCTGTTCATGCTTATGGTGTGTTTCTCGGTGAATCAACATGGGCCAACATGGTCGACGCCATGCCTGCAGTGACCGGCGCCATCAACACCATGAAGCCCTGGAGTTATCAAGTTACCAAGTACTACAACGAGTTTGTGAATACGTTATCAGTGAAAGTGATTCGTGACTTCCCCCGTTGTTCTGTGAATGGCCTGATAGATTTGCATTTTGATAATGTACATGTCAATGAAGTATCATACAGCCCCTGTTCAACACTAGTCTATGAACGTTTAAAGTTAGAAATTAAAGCATATAAAAAACTGTTAGTGTATGACGATGTTAAACGCAAAGTTGAACAAGATTTCAAAGGAACTGATGTATTTAGCAGAGGTGGTGATGACGTATGCGGTAATAAGTGTCACTCAGTCCGCAGTTCTACAATTGACTTTGTGCAACTAAAAAAAATATTGATTGCACTTGAATTGTGAGTAAATAAAATCATTTTACCAGATTTTTCTTTTGTCATTTCACCTATCCTAATTAAATAATAAGATAGTATATATTTTTTTAAAATCTTTTATTTCACCCACCAATTGGCGATTAAAAATACATTTTCATTTGCACACATATTATTACAAAATATATGTAAGTTACAAAGTTTTCTCAAATTATTTTTCTTGAGTTCTCGCAGTGGTGGACATCCTAAATCTTCTATATTGTAGCATACTTTCTTCCTGATGATTTTCTGTAGCCATCTAGCCATCTCCCGTCCTTTAACGTAAATGATTGAATCATCCTCATTGGTTATTGCATGTAGTGTAGAGCACATCTTGCTGAAGGAAACGCCATCTGCGTTCCAAGGTATTCCATGATAATTGTGTGTTAGCCATCTAACTGATGGTTCATTACCTCCACGCGATGGTGATGCTACTGAAATACAATGTGTAGCGATAATTTTGTCTGAGTGTACTATGCATAAAGCAACTTCTTTGAAAATAAATCCTCCATCCTTCATCGTGAAGCCCTGTGCGTCCAGGAAGATGGTCGGCATGGTAATGGTTGACAGGACTCGCTGCTACTTGATTTTATGTCAGCTTACGCACGACACTTGTTAGAGGCACATATTCTACTACTCGATCGTGCAAAATCAAGCAGTATGCAGCGGTGTAGGCAGGAAAATTCTCACTGCTATCAAACTCCATACGAATGTCAACAGGGCCTGTTTTAACAGACTCATTTTGATGTGAACAGTCTACTACGGCGAAAGGTGTAGTTTCTATAAAGTCGTAACGTTTTAGTAGCGGTAAAGGATGGTCTCTCTCGTAGTAAGACTGTTGGAATCTTGCATACATATCATACAACAATGTGGTTCGGTTTTTCTTAAAGTCCAAATTCATGTTCTCATATGGATATGCCACATCATTTAGGAACACTTTGACATTGGCGAGATTGCAGTCGTCAAATATGGCTGCACTGAATTCCGCATTCCGTTTCCTGTTTGTTTTTAATCCCAGAACCACGAACCTAGGTTTCTTCAGTTGCGTTGATGTTTTCAAAGACCAAATTTGAGTCTTGCTGATTGGAAGCAACGGGTACTCCAACAGATCCCAACTTCTGAAATTAATGCAAAGTGGCTTCCCACTGTCTGCAATCTTAAGCAGCGCTAGATTTTCTCTTTCACCTATTTGCAAATGAGGCATCACCCATGCCAGTTTGCTGATGGTGAATTTACTTTCCTGAGGATTTGGATTGGCTTGGACATATGAATTTGTATCGTACCTAGCTCGAATCAATATTAGTTCTTGTTTTACATTTGCAAGTATCTTTTTAAAATCTTCGCAAAACCCCAAGAGCATACTCAAAGGTATACATACATCAAAGTAACCATTTCCAGGAGCGCGTTGACCCCATCCTGCATTGATCAACACGCCCATTTGTGGGGGGCTTGCAGAAATAAGCGTTTTCAATGTGCTTGTGATACCAACGTTTCTATTTCGGTCAATTTCAGTTCCATTAAGTTCATATCGAATTTCCTCAAACAGAAAAGCGAATGCATTGGATGTGATAATTGAATTTGTTACTGCTCCATCCGATTTCATGAATCTTCCTTCAATATGCAAGTAGCTTTCGCATGGTAGAGTATATGTATCTTGGTTCTGAATTGGTATACGAATTTCATCATTGTTATTAAATGTAGTTGGCGTATGCGGTTGGTGACTCAAATATTGTTTGCGCGTCACCGACTCGTCAAACTCAACACTAGAAGTTACGTCTAGCACCTCATCCATGATTTTTAACTGTATAGCCTAACGACTGTAGGAAGAGCAGGTTCTCAGGTGTTAATCGTGTCACTGTTGGTTCACGACTGACAGCTTTGCGTTGTTGACGCTTCTTGTTATACGTAATGTTGATTCTGTCGGCAACAATACTAGACGGAAGAAGAACGGACCTCTGTTCCCTGAGACAGTGTGAGCAATCATGTGTGGTCCATCAAATTGTGGGAAAACCAATCTTGTGCTGTCCCTGCTGGAACACCCCAATGGTCTTAGATTTGAAAATGTATACGTGTTTTCAAAGTCGTTGTACCAGCCAAAGTATCAATTACTAAGGAAAATTTTTGAACCCATTAAAGAAATTCAGTATTTGACATTTAGTGATAATCAAAGTGTACCTCCTCCAAGTGAAGCTCTACCTAATTCTGTGTTTGTGTTTGACGATGTTTCGTGTGAGAAGCAGAATAATATACGAGATTACTTTTGCATGGGGAGGCACAGATCAGTGGATTCTTTTTACTTGTGTCAGACATATAGCCGTATACCAAAACAGTTGGTCAGAGACAATGCTAACTTGATCGTAATCTTTAAACAGGACGATATGAATCTCAAACACATTTACAACGACCACGTCAACACCGACATGACGTTCAAGGAGTTTAAGAACCTATGTGGGTGCTGCTGGAATGATTGTAAACATGGATTTTTGGTTATTGACAAAGACTGCGACATGTACCATGGAAGATATCGCAACGGATTTGATTCATTTTTGAATAAATAGCTGCACACACTGTCTTCTGACATCATTACAACCAGATTTGGGTTTTCCATGGTTTCCCCAAATCACTCCAGGTGAATGCCGGGATGCTTCCTTCAAAAGGCCATGGCCGAATTCCTTCCCATTCCTTGCCCCCATCCTTTCCCGTCTCTGAAGACCACGTTGTTAAAAAGGGACGTTAAACTGTTAAAAAAAAATAATAAAAAAAATCATTACAACCATGGACAAGTTTGGGAGAACTTCAACGACACAGAATAAGAGAGAGTTTGTGCACCCACCACAGAACATACTTCTTACGAAGGAGGGTAATTTGGATTGCCAGGGTAAATTACTCAAACGTGTGGCCAATCCCATCAAAGAGGACGATGCCGCCACCAAACGATATGTTGATAAATTTATCGAAGAACTGAAAACGGCAGAAGTGGCCTTGGTTATAACTATTGCAGTAACAGATATGCTTCAAGATAACGCATTTATACTAGAGACAGGTCTAAACTATTATGAAATCCCTGTCAATGGTATAATCGACTCAATAGTCAAACAGGGTAGGGTTGATGTGAGACTGAATTGGAGTAAAGATGCAAGGTTACTATATGTGAAGCGAGGTGATAAACTTAGTTTTTTTCCCAACAACTGTAAATAATCAACACTACAAGCCATTTGCAGCAACATTAACAATGAGATATAAAATAGTACAGTGAACACCCACAAGCTTCATTTGATGTGTAAACATGGATGCAACAACAACTAAACGTGGTATCATAAAGGCCCGCAACTTCATCAACAGCTATTTACATGTCATGATCAGCATTAGACAACTTCATCAATTGATATTTGCACGTCATGATAGACAGATGACCAAAAACCTTTGCTTGTACAACTATTTACAATTAATGATATTCACAAATATTTACAACACAACCCACCCTCCAGTGCACTGTAAAATATACACGGGATAAACGCTATATTTAATCTCCATTCATACATATATTTTACAAAACTCATTCACTCTTTGGTACAGACTTGTGCCCCCAAGGTAGGGTCCCAATCCCGTCGGGGTAAATATAGCGTTTATCGTCCAATCTAGACAGACCCAGCTTGGATACTTCAACAGTTGTTACTATATGGAGATTTGATGCAAATCGGAGTTGTTTGTGGTGCTTCACTGGTGCACCATGTAAACAGTCAATATAATCTTGTATATTAAGTTTTTTTGTTACTGTGCGCCCCATACCCTTGGCCCGTCTTGAGGTCTGGTTAGATTCTAGTCGGAATGAATACTATTTCGACCTTAGACCCGCAAACTCCGCAATCAGGGAACCATTCGCCTCATCTTTCATAACTCCAACAACCTTTTCGTTATAGGGCTCTATATTGAAACGATTGTTGGTTTTATATCCGGACGTCTCGAATTCCTCCCTGTTGCGTTTCATTACTTCATATGGATCACAGCCATTCACCATATAGATGAAACTGTCTGTGTCCATATAAAGTAATTTCGGGCGTATAAACTGCGGAATGGCAAATTCATAGTGAAATCGGTACATCCGCAGTTTAGACAGATCGAGAACGCACATCCCGACGTAGAGCGGCTTGTTGAAAAGTATCCGCACTTTCGCCATCTCCAGAGCCACAAAGTCTTTCTCGAAAATAGTCATACGCCTAAAGTGTGGTGAAGCCACATGCTTGCGGGCACCGCGGCGGCCCGGCCAACCTGTACACAATTTCACGTCGCGGTGTTTTCTAAGGTTCTCCATGGTTTTGCCGAAAATTGAATTGTTCATAAGTTTGAAAAAGTCTCTCTCAAATTCAGATTTGGCTGACTGACGAGAACGCGTGTTGAGAGAGATGTATTCTTTCAATCACGGTGACTGATTGAAAGAAATTACCCGGTGTACCGTGCCCAACTTCATCCCCAAGCCTACACATTGCTGGAGGACTCGGTAATGGAGAACATACCGACCCTTATCCTCCAACGTAGTCATCAGCTTGGGGAAAGTAGATCTAGGGGCGGCTTTGTGGTCTGGACATGGCGGTAGGTCTGCTAGATTGTCGTGTGTATCCTGGGGAATCGTCAAGTCTACCTCTAAAACGAAACCCCTAGGTGAGTCGGCTGCTACGCTCATGAAGTCTATGCTAGCAATCTGCTCGCCCGATAACCATCGAAACCCTCCAGAGGGTAGATACTCCGACATGGCCCAGCCGTATAGATTGTTGACATCAAAATACATGATGAAATTTTCAGGTGCGTCGTGGTTGTACTCCGCCATGTACCGATTATTTGCCTTGGCGTACCTATGGACGCACTGACAAATACCACCACGAATTCCACGTTCGAAAAAGAGAAGCATGTCGATATCTGTCAGAAGATCCAGCTCGACACGCGTTCTCTTTAACATGGCCTGCCACGAAAGGCCTGGAGCTGTGAAATAGTGGGCGGGGTCCAGGGTGTACTTGTCCAAACATGCAGCCCTAAATTTTTCAAACAGATCCGCAAGTAGCCGTACATCTTTCTCCATGTACAGACTTGCGTATTCTTCTAAATTCTTGATCTGGAAAATCCGCCACACTTGTGTCGCGTGTTCGTAGTCGTCGTCCGAAATATCAGACTCTGACAGCGAACTATAAAATTTAGACTTGGGAGGGAGCGTGGCCTCTTTGAGTTTATCCCACGAATCCATGTATTCGTAAGGGAAGACTCCTTTTCGCTTAACCAGTTGGAACTGCTCTGGGTCCGTGAAATGCTTACTGGTAATGTACATAAAACGGTCCTCAAGAGTTCCAACCAGCTTATCTAATGAGGACTGCATGAAACGGTATGAGTCCAGAAACCGCAATGTGATTGACGTACCTTTAATCTTTTTAGAAAACGAAATATAACGTTCAGTGTTGATGGGCAGGACATCCATCCCATCTTCATCGAGGTGTGCTAAGGCTCTAACAATGAAGTGCGCATCATACCCAGACAAATTATGGAAAAACACGGGTATGTACCTTTGATTCTTGTACTGTAAATTACAGTTATTGTGTGCAGCCCCTGTGAATGCACCTGTGATGTGGCAATGATCGCGAACCTTAACGGCCCCCGGTGCAAAGCTGTCACCACAGATGTGACATACCGTGGCACTGGTAAATTTTGCCCCGTCATCAGCCAACATAACAAGAGGTGTGACCTCCTTGTAAATTTTATCAACGTCATGGGCCAGTTTCACGTGTTGTTCCACCAGCCACGTCTCAGGGTTTTCACCTGAGAATGAGTCGAATCGGTTCAGCTGAGGGTCGTATGCGCAAACGACCTGGTATGCCGCAGCAAAAGGGATGTGTTCCTGGACTGATGTGGTTTGAGAGGCGTTGGGGTCGGGTCTGCACATATCAAAGGGTTTCAATAAACATTCAAAGTCCGCGTAAACGACGAATGGTACACGCTGTTGGTGTACAAAATCCTTAAACTTCGATGTATTGTCTTCGTCGCCGGGCAGGTCCACTGTTACAGCGCTAACCCTTGCGCAATCAACCTCATGGCGTTCCAAGAGACCTTCGCGACTGAAATGCTGCAGACATCTATCACATATGAAAATTGCATTTTTATGCGTAGTTAATGAGGATCTGACTAACTTGGACATGTTCTTGATCCAGCAGTAGTGAAACTTATCTTCAGCCTCTGTAATCAATAACATGTTGATATGGAAATCGCGTTTCACTGCAGCATGACGGAGGGGGCCTACAACTCTATGTTTTTTACCGTCTGGTTCCAAGCCGTAGACATTGATCGAATATTCAGGGTTTTGCCTCTCAAATTTATAAATGTCTGACAATTTTACAGGGAATTCTATGCCTGCAAAATCTAAATGGTACTTGGAACGGACTTTAATATAATGATTGACTCTATACGCGTGATCATGCACCCGTTCGTGAAATGCCAGGATCGTCCAAAGAAAACAACGATCATCATTGTTATCAACATTGATAATTGCTTTCTTTGCTTGGATATCGGATGGCAGTGCTATAAATGAAGAGCCTCGATACAGCGGTGCGAATTTAGCTACATGGATGTCGAGGGAGTTAATTTGATCGAGGCATTTGCCACTATCCCAGTCCTGGAATTCACTAAATCTCTTCTTGATATCTTGAAACACATAGACTTCATACCACTCTTCCAGGGAAGCGCTTAATGTGAGTTCGCGCATTTTTGGCATAAAGCAAATACGGCTGACGTTAGTGATATTGTTCTTCTGAATTTGGAAAAGGGAATTCAACCCCACCTGGCATTTTACAGCCGGTGTTGAAGGATTGTGAATAATCGCCGAAATTTGGTCTTTAAAAATTCCATAACATGCTCTAATAAAATTGCCTGGATCTTTAAAATTTTCAGTATTTACAACAGTGATGTGAAGCAACCTATTCCCGTAAGCACTTGCCCTGATAGTTGGCTTCAAGCGCGTAGCATCCGGCTTACCTTTTTCCCCACCCTCATTAACGGTTGCTGGTGTATTGGGCAGCCACTGGGACGATGGTTCGTCTGCAGCCCAGAGTGCCTCTACTGGCGACATAGTGGTTAATAGATCGTTTGGATCTTCCCACGCACTGGTGCTGGGATGGGATATGTCCACTGCTGGAATACTCCTCGCACTGGTGCTGGGTTGGTTTATGTCCACTATTGGAATACCCCATAGTTCTGCAAGGTCTGGCTTTGACATATAAACATCTGAAAATAGACACAAAAAATTAGATTCATAGTTACAAGTATGGAAAACAAAGCAGTCTATAAAATGAATACATTACCTGACATTTTAATGCTTTTTGATGGACCGTCATCATGGGTTGCCTTCCGTTTGTGTGTAGGCTGCACACTGGTAAGGCCAACAGTATTCACATCATCTGCAACATAATAAATAATATCTGTCATATATGTATTAAGTATTAACATGAAAAATAATTTAAGTACCTAACCTAACCTAACCTAACCTATTCCCGTAAGCACTTGCCCTGATAGTTGGCTTCAAGCGCGTAGCATCCGGCTTACCTTTTTCCCCACCCTCGTTAACGGTTGCTGGCGTATTGGGTAGCCACTGGGGCTTTGGTTCGTCTGCAGCCCAGAGTGCCTCTACTGGCGACATAGTGGTTAATAGATCGTTTGGATCTTCCCACGCACTGGTGCTGGAATGGGATATGTCCACTGCTGGAATACTCTTCGCACTGGTGTTGGGTTGGTTTATGTCCACTATTGGAATACCCCATAGTGCTGCAAGGTCTGGTGGTGACATATAAACATCTGAAAATAGACACAAAAAATTAGATTCATAGTTACAAGTATGGAAAACAAAGCAGTCTATAAAATGAATACATTACCTGACATTTTAATGCTTTTTGATGGACCGTCATCATGGGTTGCCTTCCGTTTGTGTGTAGGCTGCACACTGGTAAGGCCAACAGTATTCACATCATCTGCAACATAATAAATAATGTCTGTCACATATGCACTAAGTATTCACACAAAAAAATTATTTAAAGTATTAAACACTTGCCAGTAGTAAAACAATCCATCAATTCATGATTGTTAATCACAGGCAAAGGACCTCTACTCACATCTACAACAAAATAAATTATGTCAGTCACATATGCACTAAGTATTCACATAAAAAATTATTTAAAGTATTAGCTACTTACTGGTAACGCCAACAGCATTCATTTCATCATCAACAAAATAAATAATGTCAAGCATATGCTTTAAGCATTCACATAAAAAATAATTTACAATGTTAATCACTTACCGCCTGCAAGATTGTATCGCACCTCAAGGTTGTCCATGGTTACCGATCGTGAGTCTACAAATTCATCACTGATTAGTTGCGAGATGACGGGAAGACCTGTAAAATAAAATTAAAATAAAACTTACTTATTTATAATAATAATTATAATAATAATAAATAATAGAAAATTCACTCACCATTTGCTAAATACTGTTCGATGTCTTCAGCAGTCAGTACTCGATCCATGATGTTCACTCTGTAAGATACTGGTGATCAATGAGGTTGAGAAGAAGTTTGACACAGAATTTATACCCTGTCACGAACGGTAAATTGTGTCGTCGAAAGTAAGTCCCAGTCCACACACACTCCAGGAATAGCGGCTAATGGAATAGTCCTGTACTGCATGTTCAGACGAAAATATTCTTGAAAGACGTGTACAGCGCCTAACGGGACCCGACGCGTCACCCACGCCGAGTTACAGTACGCACTCCAGGAATAGCGTATAACGGGACCCGTTGCTCGCCGACGCATGATCTGTGACGCGCGCCGGGAATAGCAACAACCGTTGTCGCTTGCGGGGGTGTGCGCCCGAAGAAGCTCCACAGAATACTCAGATAGATTCAGGTTACCGCCGTAAGTTGCTGCCGCCTGGTGCCGGCGCGGCGGGGAGGGGAGGGGAGGGAGGTCCCCCCACCACCTGCCCTATAACGGGATATGGCCCAGCTTCCCCCTTCCCCTCCTACTATTATTCTAAATAAATCTAGAACACCGAGAAAAATCATTCTGTTTCACAAAGTGAAGTGAATATACACTGTAAAATGTAAACTTGACTCAGAACACAGTGGCGTACCTAAGGTGGGGTAGGTGGGGCACATGCCCTGGACGCCATTGAAAGTGGGGGCGCAAAATTGGCAAATCATTAAACCTAAAAATCAGAATAAATAAACAATATAATTCATATGTAAATAATCCCTGTGATACCAGCGCGCGACTAGTGAGGTTTCAGGAACGCCGCCGTGGCACCGTCACTGCCTTAGTTTTACAGGCAGGTGGAAGGCAGAGTTTTTGTCCGAAGACATTTACTCCATTGGAATTATGGGGCTGCAATACATTACGGTTGGTGCGTCTGCTTTATGGTGATTTCTTAATAGGCTAAGTGGTCTTCTATGTATGTCGACGCTAGTATCATAGCGGCCGATTGTGTTTACCACTGGGTTGTTGCATTGCCTTGTGCTTTTGTAAAATGTTTCCGCCAATTGTCGGAATCTGTCCCTCACTTTTGGTATTCCGGCTGCCTCATGGAATGCATCCGTGAGGAACCGGTGCGGAAGATGAAGGGCTCTCTTCAAGACTTCAATGCCCTGTTTTGAATTATTTGAAGCTTTCCTATTTGACGGTCGAGAAGGAATGTGTAAAAAGCGAATCGGAACTGCGTGCTCTGGCGAGATGTCTTTGAATGGACCAATAGTAGCGGCTCCTGCCCCGCGCCCGCACTGGCAAATTTTGTTCTAAGGATATAAGACAAGCGATACTTTCTCCATTCCTTGGTTGATGAGATGATTGGCGTGGCGCAGTTGTGCATTTTATTTGCATTAAATTCATCGCGAGCTTACGTGAAGCTACTTTATTTCGCAATAATACCAACACAATGTGAATCGATTATTTTCAAAGAAAAACGTGAGCGGGGCTGGGAGACTGAAGAAACAATAATTGCAGGATGAAGTAGCGGAAGAATCCAGCAAGTACTTCAAGAAGTATAGATACCTTTTCTTGAAAAGCCCGCTGGTGGAAGTTTGACAAGTTTTAAGGAATTGCCTACATCGACATGTACAATAAAATGCAAAGTATTCAACACTAATCCAACACAAGATGAGTAGGATTTAACTTTGCTTAATTCTGGGCGTGACGAGATTCTATATAAGCGCATGTTATCCCATGGGTGGTTTTTTATGCTGAGGGAGGAAGACCCGAAACACGAAATGCAGTTACGGGCAACTCAATCAGATGTAACACCGGAATGTAGGAGGAGCGTAAAAGAATCTCGACAGTTAAAAGTTCTCGTAATTAACTGTAGAAGCGTTTGTAACAAACAACCGGAACTTGATAGCATTATTTGTAGCACAGAAGTGGATATCGTTATCGGCACAGAAAGTTGGCTAAAACGGGGAATAAGTTCCGCCGAAATTTTTAAACATAGCATGAATGTTTTTCGTAAAGACAGATTACATTCTCATGGAGGTGGGGTATTTATAGCTGTGAGTAAATCTCTCCCATGTAATGAAATAGAAGTCGATACGATCTGTGAAATCATATGGATTAAACTCAAAGTTACTGGGTCAAAACTCATCATAGGCCCCTTCTACCGTCCACCCGATTCCGACATAGCTATCGCCGAGGAGTTAAGAAATAATGTAAACAGTATAGCTAGCCGTTTTCAGGATCATGCTATGATTCTAGGAGGCGACTTCAATCTTCCTTATATTGACTGGCGTAATTATGTTCACATTACAGGTAGCAGGGATAAGGCAGCTTCTGAAGTAATTCTCGAATTTTTCTCAAATAATCATCTCGAGCAGCTAGTTAATGAACCTACGCGGTGTCATAACGGTAGCGAAAATATTTTAGATCTGCTGGTTACCAATAGGCCAGAATTATTCACCGAAATTTCAACCAACACAGGAATAAGCGATCACAAAGCGGTAATTGCAACTATCAGACTAATGACCAAGCGAAAAAGGAGAAAACGGCGGATTGTATACAAATTCAGTAAGGCCTCTAAGGAGTCTTTTAGAACCTACCTGAGGAATAATTACCATAGTTTCAAGTCAAAAAAGGTCACCGTTGAAGAGATGTGGCATCGATTTATACGAATAGTCAGGGAAGGTATGGATATACATATACCGAAGCGGATAATAAATGGGGAGGATGATCTACCGTGGTACACATGCGAAGTCAAAAGATTACTCAAAAAACAAAGGAGGATACACGCACGCTCAAGAAGGAAGAGGTGTCGCAGCGATTTAGAAACCTTAGCTGAGTTAAGAGGACGTATTAAGAATGTAATGCGTGAGGCCTTCAACGATTTTCATTCCAACTCTCTCTCTAGGAGTCTCACAGAAAACCCAAAGAAATTCTGGTCGTATGTACGAAAAGTCAATTGTACCAATAGCAATATTCCAGCACTAATTCGTGAAAGTTCAGAGGTTAATGAAAGCCGCGATAAAGCTAACGTACTAAATACTGTATTCAAAAATTCATTTACTGATGAAAATAAGGATAGTGTTCCCGTTTTCCCACGCCGTGTCGAGTTGGTGATGGAATCATTACGGATAGATACTGCAGGTATCATAAAGCAATTAGAGCTCCTGAAATGGGGGAAAGCACCGGGGCCAGGTGGAATTGCAGTTAGAATATTTTCAGAATATGCGGCGGAAATCGGGCCATTTCTGTCTGATATATTCAATAAATCATTAGAAGAGCGAAAAGTATCTTCAGACTGGAAAATAGCGCAAGTAACTCCGATTTTCAAGAAAGGTGATCGAAGTGATCCTGGAAACTATCGTCCAATATCTATAACATCTGTTTGTAGTAGAGTTATGGAGCATATTATATGATCGAACTTTATGAAATTTCTAGAGGATAATGATTTGTTTACAGCAAATCAACACGGATTTCGGAAGAAAAGATCATGTGAAACACAGCTTGCCCTATTTACACACGACGTAATGAAAGTTATTGATGCAGGTTCACAAGTAGATGCAATTTTTTTAGATTTTCAGAAAGCCTTTGACTCTGTGCCACACAACCGCCTTTTAGCGAAGCTACGAGCGTACGGTATATCGGATCAGCTTTGTGAATGGATAAATGATTTTCTAACTGGTCGGTCGCAGTATGTCGTCGTTGAAGGAGAAAGTTCTTCTAGTCTAGATGTTACATCGGGGGTACCTCAAGGAAGTGCAATAGGACCACTTCTTTTCTTAATTTTTATAAACGATCTCGGAGACAAAGTGAAAAGCCTTTTTTGATTGTTTGCTGATGATGCGGTTATTTATAGGGAAGTAAGGAATTTGGCCGATTGCTTAGAAATTCAGTGTGATCTGGATATCATTTTGGTATGGTGCGCTGAGTGGTAACTTACGCTAAATTGTAAAAAGTGCAAGACAATGAGCCTAACTAACAAGAAGAATCCAATTGTTCAGAAATACGAGTTAAACAATTCAGTTATTGATATGGTCGATTCTATGAAATATTTGGGAGTAACAGTACAAAGGAACATGAAATGGGACTTACACATTAATGCGTTGGTAGGTAGAGCTAATTCTAGGCTGCGATGCATAGGTCGAATATTGAAAAATTGTAATGAACAAACAAAGGAGATAGCGTACAAATCTCTTGTGCGTCCACATTTGGACTATTGTTGTGCCATTTGGGATCCGTTTCGTAAGGGGTTAATCGAAAGTATAGAGAAAGTACAGAGAAGAGCCGCTCGATTCGTGACCGCTTGCTACAGTCCTTATGAAAGCGTCACAGAACTGATTAGTAGACTAGTCTGGGAGTGTCTGGTAGATAGACGACGCACGTTCCGTTTAAACTTATTGGAAAACATGTGTACTCCCACTTTCACTTTTGAGTGTAGTGAAATACTTCGTCCACCAACCTATTTGGGTCGGCATGACAGGAAAGATAAGATTAGAGAAATAAGGTGCCGCAATGATTCTTATATGAATTCTTTTTTCCCTCGTACCATTAGGGATTGGAATGCAAAACAAAGAGATTAGCTTTGGTGCTGAGCACCCTCTGCCACCCACAGTTTTGTGAATTGCAGAGTATATATGTAGATGTAGATGTAGATTATCTCACGTTGTTCTATTGATCGAGTCCAGGATCCTAGCATGAATTTTCATAACGCTGCCATTGATATAAAAGCCCTCCGAGACCAATTTACTAATGAAAGAGAGAGGCTAGTTAGTGAGGTTTCAATCTTTGCTAGGAATGGGATCTGATTGAAAGATGCCAAAGGTGAAAAAAACATACGGCTGGAGAGAATGCGAAGGACGCTTGATTGATTGCTAAGGAAGAAATAGAACGAGTTATGAAGGGATTGCTGGATCGTGTTGTGTGTGAAATGTGCGATAGGTTCAGTCGTCTGCATGGAACCAACGCCAATATGGATTTCTCCTAGATATAAAAAAAAACTTTGTTATGGCACTGGCTATTGCGACCATTTAAAAAAGAAATCTAAAGAATTCTGAGACTTTTATGGTTGTGATGTTGGAGAACAGAAATAAAGAAACATTGGATGTTCGAATGCTAATATTCAACAAGAAAAAAGGTAAACATAATGATGTATAGAGCTTCTTGAATTTGTTTTTGAGTACGGAGATGGGAGCGTCTTTCCGAATCAGCGTATTTCAATATAGGTTGTGCTTACGATTGTAATATGCATGGCAAGCGATCTTTCAGTAACCTAAAACTAATACTTTCGTACTTGAGGGCTACAAAGTATCAAGGAAGTCTTTGTCCAGTGTAGAGCGAGAAGAAATCAGAGAAATAGATTTCGAAATTGTTATTAATCTATTTGCGTCGCAGAAAGCAAGAAAGTTGCAATTTTAAGTTGATGATTATGAAATAATTTTATTCTAAAACAGAAAATAAATATGTTTATAAATATTTATGATTATATTATAGGCGCCATTTCAGTTTGGTTCGCCCCTGCTCAGAACAAGATCTCAATAAACATCTCGTCACTAAATAGCCTCGAGACTTGGCCTATTTTTACAAGAATTGTTTTTGTGAGGTTTCTTTTTGTAAGTTGATCGTTTATTCTGGGTTGGTGCTCAAATGTAACTATTCAATTTGAAAATCGATGGATGAGAACATTTCTCAATTCAAGGCATTAATATACACTGCCAACAATGCCCACTCACTCTTCAGATAATGGGTGTGCTCCACTGTCGAGCACGCCGATTGCCGCTGATTTAACTACCGCCTTAAGTTAATAACGAATAACTTACAAACTGAGCGTAGGACGAAAGCAAAATTTAAAATTTCATTTATTCTTGCTGATATCTCTGTATAAACGAAATTTCAGGCACACAGTCTCATTCCGAGCAACGCAATTAACTTGCAAATATGCGTCAAAATTTTTCACGCTTTTAGTTGCCATTTAACAAATACTTCAAAAATCACCAATATTAGACTTTTCTTATGATTTGGGGATGAAACCATATGTGTAGAAAATTACCTGTTTCTATGACCACGAGTATGCGGTAGAATTTTGATGTCGGGATGTTGTAGTATTTTTTTTTTTTTTTTTACTTTCACTATCTTCCAAAGTAGGGGAAGGAAGAAAATAAAATTTAACAGATTGGTTAAACTTATTAAACACCATCTATAATGAAAATCAGAGGCAAGTAACGTTATTAGGGTAGAAAGATATTTCACATTTGAGGTAGATATATTGAAATATCATAGTTTTAAACTTTTCTTATAATCTGAAGGTAAAACTTTATCTATGTACCAAATTTCAGCTTTCTACATCTCACCATCAGTCAGTCAATCATTGATAAAAACGGTGAAATTTGTATATGAATAACATTCAAACTAAGGGCAGGAATGAAACAAAATTTGTTTGTTTGCTAAGATTGCTGGTATCTATGTAGAATATAAATATGAAGCACGTAGCATCAATACGACCGAAGAAATTAAGGTACAAAAATGGCCCGAATCGCTACGAGAAAAGGCGACTTGGCGGGTGCACTACTGCGCATTCAGACTGTATTGTAACATGGATCAAGTTGTCCAACGAAATTTTATGTGTTATCTAAGAAATTCGTGAAAGAATAATTGTATTGTAACATGGATCGAGTTGTTGCAGAACTCTGTAGACCAGCAAGAAGGAATTTTCCGAGATGATATTGTGGAAATTATCCTTAACTCTCGTAACAACAGCGGTTGCAAGTATATACTGATGGTAACTGATAAATATTCAAAGTTTGTGTGTGTAGTACTGCTCAAGTAAATACAGGCAGTGTGGTTGTCAACGCTATGAAGATAATACTAAGTGATCAGACAACTGGAAGGAGTTTTATAATTCAAAGTTTAATGTGCCATGACTAGGCATGGCATTAATCACCATTCAATATAAACTTATTTTAAAGAATCAATACTTTAACAACTAAAGAGAACTATCAAGATTGCAATGTGGAAGAAATTCAGAAGTGGTTCAAATCGGTCGATTAAATTACTTCCTCACTTAATTTACAAATATAATAACAACTGGCATACCACCATCAAACTGAAATCGTGTGATGTTAGAGACAACTCGTTACTTTCAACAGTGTACAGTCATACTAAGATTACTGCTCCAGGATAATTCAAAGTTTGCGATCATACCAGAATCAGTAGATGTGAAGAATTGTTTGAGGAAGGCTACCTGCCAAACTGGTAGACAGACGTGTTTACCATCAGTGAAGTGAAATTAACAAATCCTGTAATTGTCAAGGTAAAAACTTTGCACGAGCATTTTACCAGCAAGAATTACAACTAAAAAAACATCCAAGTACATTTCTGGCTGCACGAGTGATAAAGCGACGGATAGATATGATCTTGTTGAAATGGCTGGGTATTAACAGAGGTGTATTTACAGTTGTACAGAAACGTAGCCTTTTATTTACACAGCATAGCAGATATTTACAAACTAGATACACTAATAAACGGTATGTTTCTTCTTCACTCATATAGTGCTTAAATACATATTCCTACAATTATTCTGTCCGGGAAAATATACCGCATATTATCCGTTCCATAGAGATCTAGTTTGGATTTCTGAACGGTATTTATGATATGCATGTTTGCAGACAGTACTTTGGTGTTTCTCCGTGGAGACAATTTATGAGTCCTCCATCTGGGCCAAATAAACCCTTAGACGGTCTAGACGTTGTAACGAAGGCGTCTTGTGACCGTTAGTTACATTAATAAACATATAGTTTATTTATTTTTAATGGAGAATATTTTAGTTAGCTTGTGGGTGCTAAGCGGCTGGTCAGGAATGTCAGCTGGCCAGGTTCCTAGAACTGGCGGGTGAGTTTTGCTGGGGTGATGCGACGCTGGGAGAGGGGAGTATTGTATTGTGCTAGCCAAGTAGATTTACAGAGTGACGGAGAGGAATTTCTGTTTTCATGTGGCACGGAGGAACATTCGGTGCCGGCCGGCAAGCACGATCGGTCGATGTGCACTGTCTGTGCGCTAATGGGACTATGCTGCCTGGAACGGGACATCAGCTATTTTATTTGAGCAGATGTGCTCAGGCAAAGGACGTCCTGAGGAACTGTGCCGCACTGGTCCGTAGCAGAGCAGAATACTTCATTCATTGTGTGTGGCAGACATCAAAATTCGGTAATTATATATCGCCATATGAAGGACATTGTGCTAGGTACAAGTGCAAGTTCATAGCATTGCCCAGCTACGACCCTGCAGATCAGAACTCTCATAGCCCGGAGCAATCATTTCTTTCAGAAGTGAACAGTCAAAATGTTGAATTTGTTTACTGTTTAATTTTGTGTATTTTATATAAAATACCCTGGCGCCCACAGAAGGACAACTGACTAATTTTAACTAATTTGTTGTATATGTCATGTCAGTAATTGAAATAAAACCATTTGTGATTTCTCATATAAAGTATTCACGCAAGTTCTACCTTTCATGATCATTCAATAAAATAATAACATTAATTATAATTTTGAATCAGGTAATGAGATCAGAACGTTACAACGTTTAGTTGGATTCGATTTTTTTATTTATTTTTAAACTGTTACCTGGCCAGCACTGTAATCAGGGTGCCATTCGACTCGTCTTTCGTAACACCCACGACATTTTCATGGTGGGACTCTATGCCGAAACTATTGCCGGTGCAGTACATAGACGTATCGAACACCTCCCTTTTGCGCTGCATTACTAGTTTATATAGATCACAGCCCGTCACCAAATAAATGAATCCATCAGTGTCCACAGGAAGTAGTTAAGGGCTTCTAAACTGAAGCGTTTATAATGAAATCGATAGACCCTCAGTTTAGAAACGTGAAGGACACACTTAGTTTCGCCATCTCTAATGCCAAAAAGCCTTCGTTTGAGATACTTAATCGCTTAAAGTGTGAAGCTACGTGTTTGCGAGCATCGTGGCGTCCCACTCAGCTCATAAACAGTTTCACATCGTGGTGTTTTTTTAATGTTCACCATTGTATGCGGAGTATGGAATAATACGTTAAATTTTTGAAATCACTTTCAAAATCTGTTTTAGCTAAACAACGAGAACACGTGTTGAGAGATATGTAATCTTTCAACCACGGTGACTGATATTACTGGAGTATTTACGTCACCTCCATTGCCAAGCCTTCATAATCCTGGCAGACTCGGGTACTGCCGATCATACCATGGCGAAAGTACATCCTTTGTGGTCTCGACATTGTGGCAGGTCTGCTAGAACGTTGTATTTATGCCAGAAAATCGTAGATTCTACCTCCGAAACGAAACCCCTGGGCTAGTCGGCTGCGACAATCATGAAACCTGCTCGGCCGATAAACATTTAAACCCACCAGAGGGCAGTTACTCCGACATGGCCTAGCCATACAAATTGTTTTCGTCGAAATACAAGACAAAATTGTTCGTCGCCTCACTGCTGTACTCCGACATTTATCTGTT
Source organism: Vandiemenella viatica (assembly GCA_031002005.1). NCBI lineage: Eukaryota > Metazoa > Arthropoda > Insecta > Orthoptera > Morabidae > Vandiemenella > Vandiemenella viatica. The sequence goes on along the minus strand of CM061919.1, from coordinate 41,808,014 downwards.
AGTTGCGTTCACATTCCTGTGGACGCACTAGCAAATTGATTCCTTAACCTAACTTTAGACGCAGGAGGATAAATATAGTAATTCGTTATTTTAAATAATCTTTAAACTTCGTAAAATTGTTTAATTAATCTCGTAATTTAATCATATTTGCTTTAAATAACATCCTTGCACTGTAGGTTTAGCCAGAAAGAACTTACATTTATTAAGATTGTTTTCCTTTATCGAACTTTGAATTAATCTGACATTAAACGATTACAGAGAGATAAGTAAATTATCTCAAATGAAACAGTTCTTGGACTGTATTTTGCAGTAATTTACGTGTAAAAGTACGTGAAATATTCATCGGTTATCTGCTACGTTATTTTCCATCACACATAAATTTTAAAAACAAGTGGTTATTCAAAATAAAAGGCTCTTTAGATCTACGTAATTAGTTTCCCCGAAATGTGCGGCGCTCGATTGTTAGTTGTGTGACAATCGTAGTCCACCACGGTCGCCGTGGACGGGTGCGCTCAGTGTAACACAAGACGAGTCCAGAAATGGAACAAGAAACGCATGGCAAGGCTTCAGTCAGACACATTACATGCAACCCGGTTTACCGTTTCCAGGATCCTTTGTCGGCTTAGCATTTATAAATGAGTATCATTAATTTACTTACTTACCACCATCAAGCCGTTAAAAGCAGATTACGTCTGTTGTTAGAGATTCTGAAGTTCAACCGCGTTGTCATTTATTTCAAGATCTGCTTTGGAGGACACAACGCAGTTCGGGAAGCATAAGCACTCAGATCGCATTCAACTCCCTCGAGTTGACTGAGACATTGCTGCCTTGTTGGTATCGCTTTCACGGTCCATATCACGTAATATTATAATAGAACACTAGCCGTTTGAGGGTTCCGCACCATTTTTTCTACGTTACTAATCTCTTGCTTCTGTTGTTTAGCGTATAGCTTTATTTAATAATTTCTGCCCTTCAATCTAACTTCTTGTATTAACATATAGAAAGCTTTAACTATGAAAACAAAACTCGGATTATGCGAATCAGTTTGTAGTGTGCTCTTCATGGTAAGATATTAAACTGCACAATGTAATTAGCAACACTAATCTCGGGCAGGGGGACCCTATGCACAATTATAGCAAGTTTAAAAATAATTATGAATTGCAACTCCTTATCAAGTCAAATGACATATTTGCAGGCTGGATAGGATTGATTGAAAGTTGCGTTTACAGTGTGATTTAAGTTAATTTTAGTTCAGTTAATAGTTAATTTAAGTTCAGAAGATCAGATGCGTGTATGTCGCCCACCAGACCACGGCCTCGCAAATTGAGAGCCAATAAGTTCTTTTGAGAACACGAATACCGCTGTAGGAAATATTTTAACGTCCACTATACAAACCGTACCTGAGAATATGTTACAAGCGTTAAACATTCGTAAAGAATTACTGAATCAAAATAATGATTTCAGATATAACCGCTTTGTTTACAGTTCGAAGTGACTGGATGGTAGGACTTCAAGTTGCTCCGAATTCTGCCTCAGTCTTGGCTGGAATTGCAGTTTAACGTGAATCCATACCATAGCGTGTTTTATAAGAACGAAATATGGTTAGACAGAAGTGAGGGCAACTTTAAGAGCCGATGAAAGGACAGAGTGAAAACGCCAACTTTTGAAGCTGTACCATACAATTCCGTGTAAATCTAGTGCTGTCCGTTTGGTTTTTGGGGCGATGGTTCAGTTTATCGGTTAGCGAACCATGTTTTTCAGAAGGTTGCCTTTACCAGACGGAAAGTGGATACCGCCTAGAACTATTACTGGAAACCATTTAAGACCCGTAAACAAACCTCTTGGGACTCTGCTGGTTCGCGGGATATGTTGGCAACTCGAGCCGTAATTGCGGAGAAGCCTGTGTGTGTTCACAAGAACTCCAGCCGACAACTTTCGGCCAACTCGAGTCGCTTCGGCGAAGTTCCCACGCTGTGGAGTAGCAGTTTAGCTCGATACTTGGCCGGCCGAGTAAGAGGATTTCCCTAACAGGAAAACTTGAAAGCAATGAAACGCGCCAAGTTGGCGCAGAGGAAAAGAGACGCCGAAGACAAGCTCGGAACTGGCGGCGGCCGTTACTCAGACTTCGGTCAATTCCGCCCTTGTTCGGTTGGCGTCGGCCTGGCGGGATCAATGGCGCGAGCAACGGAGCAACCTGGTGGCAGACGCCGGAAGTACCGCGACAGGTGTGCAGCCATACACAGAGAGAGCTCAGGCCACGAACCACGTACACTAAAGAACCCTTAATAACTAATAAAAACATCAAGTGTCAAATACCTTATTCATTACTGATGTATGCTGTATAGCAAGATGGAAAAACACTGTTTTCAAACCATATTTATAATTTTTATTAATTTCAAAATTTTTCGTGTATTGTCTGGCATAAAAAAGATAGAGTGATTTTGCTTCTTCTTAGAAGTTGTTTGGTTTCTACAGTTAAGAGCTGGACTACCGATGTCGCTTTTTGGCGAGTCAGTTTTGTTGAAGTTGTACGTTCACGGATAGTTAATGATGCACTAAAATTATTCGCTGTAGATTTCTACGAATACATGGACGTTAAATGAGTGTTTGTAAATAAGTATGAATGGCTTATACATGCAAATTCTTTTCGCAGTCACATTCTAACGGAAGCTTGCATTATCGAATATGAAACCCGATTTTGCTTCTGTTGCTTTGATTCTGGTACAGAGGACGATATTAAAATTATTTTCTGTTCAGATATTGAAGAAACTTTATTTTCTGTAATAATTTGGGAACGCTATGTGAAAGGAATGAGAATAATTCACCAACAATTTGTTCCCTGGCGGGCACGATCTTTATTAAACCAAAATCCAAACGAAAAACTGATGCAACATAAATACGATTAATGCAACAGCCTCCAGAATGGTATAATGCCACTGTATGTTAAATAACGCGCATAACTTCGAACAATATCTCTCACCGTTGTATAGTTGGGCAGTGAAGGCGGCAAGCGTGATAGACATAGTTACATGGTGACCAAGATTAGCGTCGTATAAGTATCGATATGATAAGTAAGAAAAAACATTGAAGGCGAAGAGAGCAGCAATATCAGAGGTAACAATGGGGAACATCAACAAAAAGGTTTAAGGGAAAACTATTAGATTTAACGAAGTAAGCCAATTGTAACAAAATATTTATTTACAAAGGGAACATGTTGGTTGCCTATCTTGACACAGATAAATTACGTTCTCTTTGCTTTTTCTAGGGGTTCCATGGCTCGTCAACGTCCAGGTGAATAGAGCTAGAAGAGGATTTGGGACAAGGAATAGAAAGGAGTTATGGCTTGGTCTTTTACTGATTACGGAATCGAACCCGCGTATACCATAGTATAAGGACCAAGCCTTAACTGCTAACGCGCCATGCTCCACGATTGATTAGTAATGCCTAGAATAAACAACTATATACAAGAAGATTAAAAAGTGTTTGCAGGGTAGCCAGATAATTGTGTGAGTACTAAACGCGGTAGCTATGGCTGCTGCCCTATTGATCCCGCCTAGAGTTGCCTGGGCAAATCGTCAGCGCCCGCTTTATTGTGAGATACTAAGTGGCCGGCAGTCCCGATGCAGGTTTCGGTTTTGTGTCCTTTTAACAGGGCGCGTAGCACATTTTTAAAAGATGCAGTACATCGACGAATTTCTGTCTCGATATCTTTCTTCTGTCTAAAAATTTTCCCATCTCTCTCTGCTAAGTTCCGTGATCTACTCCAACCATTCTGGCCTCGACATTGCTTTTGAATGGTGGATTCCTTCATTGTTTCACTCGTCTATACCAATGTTTGACTCATCCTGGTGTCTGTTGTCAGATATTCATTTCCGGGCTTGTACTTCCTGGTGTTTTTGCACACCTGTTGTCGGAGGCTTGTCGTGAACTTATTTTCCTTTTGTTTACTACACAGCTTTCTAAACTGTATGTCACGAGTGGCACCAGATATGAGTTGTCTGCATACTTGCTAAAGTGACTTCATTATACGAAATTACTTTTCGCTATTGAAGGAAGAATCTTCGGAAATACGAGGATCATTCTTCGATTCTCTCCCCGTTGTTTGATAATATTTTTCTCCCGACCTTGGATCACCTCGCTGAAGACGAAACATAAAATATTCCTGACAGACGACCTATAACAGTTTCGAATGTAAGCAGTAGCAGTTGGAATATACGCCGTTCTCGTCCTTGGTCGTACTTCTTTGGTTGGTTTTTAGAGTTCTGCGAATATGTCACAGAGTTCCAACAAGCAGTGATGCCTGCTGCAACTAATTATTTTACTTTTAATGGCTCAGTGTGTATTGAATGTCTGCTGTCCGCCCCAGCGTTAGTGTCATAGTAGTCTAACGTAATGTTTTTTATTTATTTCGTCGACGTTATTATTTGCAAGGAACGCGAAGAAAACTTGCAGTACTCACCGTTAAGATGAATGCCGAGAGCGCTCACCGGCATTACATTTAGCGCTCTGTTTCGTTCATCATTTACGAGTTTGTTTCTTTATTTAGCCTACGTGAAAACTCGCATCAACTGCACCGCTAATTTCAGCGTAGTAAAAAGTTAAAATACTGTCTCGGAAATGTAATGGTGTGAGAAATAAAATAGAGTGAGAAATGTTGATAGTGCCGCGTGTAATATTCGTGCAGCATACAGGCTGTCTTATCAGCAGTTACCCTTGGTTGATGAGGGATCATGGATACTAAGTTTTATTAACTGTTCCGCTTGTCGGCGGATACGTTAAGTGGCAACTGTACGGAAAATACATTCCACGCGGAGTTTGACAGCTTAATAGACTTAAGCGCATTTATTTCCTTTTGTAACAATTTTCTATTCATCAAAATGTTCACTTAGTGTGAAACCTTTGAGTTAAAAATTGCTCGCACAACTAAAGTTTCAAAACTTATTTCAAATAACTACTAATTTTTGTGTGCTATGGTGACGTATTGCCTTGCGTCACAGTTTGTGTGTTGATCAATTATTATAATGTTACATGTTGAGTCTGTTAGGGCAGAGCTGAGAGGGCGGAACCTTGGTCGGTGACCCGTGAATAATTCAGGCGCGCTGGCCTTATTGACGGGTCGAGCTGTGTAAACTGTGCCCTCCCACTCGCTGGCCTCACACCATAATAAATCACAAAAAACGTGTTAAGAAGATGACGTAATCTCTTTCACGTTTCTTCTAGTTGGATATTTCGTTAATGTACAAGCAAATATTGTATGTGTCTTTGAGCTTAGGTTTTATCTGTTATCTTGTTCTTAGTATTCCTAATCGTTTATTCTCGATTCCGTTACTATACACCTTCATCTCTTAGTTACAGATGGATGTCAGTAATTTCTTTTACTGTAAAAAATACTTCAAATTTTTTATGTAACATACTATTATATGCTCTTTAATATCTCTAACATAAATTTCACTTGTTACACTAAGAGAACGGCTGCGGTAAACTTGTCTAGAGCGTGGTAATATTCTGCATTTTATAAACATCGTTTAATTCTTTTGCTGCCTTCTCCGTCCCACTGTCTTCAGCCTCACAGAACCTTCTTACTAATCGCAGGTCTAAAATCCATTGGGAGTCCTCTTCTCCGAAACATTCATTTTAATCCCATTCATTTTCCTTGAAGCAGATACGTCATTCATTAATTAATGGGTGTTTTCGAATTCTGAACACACAGATAGAATGATGATGGTACAAGTTAACAGGTAGGTTAAAATTCAATGTTTCTCGATCTCTTGAATGACTAGCGTGGTGAAAATTAGTTTTGCCACAACAAGGCCGATAAACATATTTCTCATTATGGCTTAACCTGAGATTTCAATACAGCGTAGTAATATTGAAATGATTATTTATCTCTAAACGTAATGTTTTCCTTTTCATATTAAAACGTTTAATTTCTACGTAACTTTTTTGAACATTTGATTCGTTACTTTCTAAAATTATATTAAGTTAAAACGTAAATAAAAACTTCCTGTTAAGTGGAGGAGCACCAGAAATAATCAAGTAGCTAAATGAAACGAAACTTGTTAAATAACATTAAGCTCTCTTTCCTTCTCACACACTAAGGTTCTCGCGGGTGAAGCAGTGGACAAATGCTAGTTTATTAAAATTCAGCGATTAATTTGTTTACTGGATTAATAAGTGTTAGAATGTACATCCGCTTAGAGAATTAAATTAATTTTTACCCAATCAAACTCACAAGATGCTCAATAATTACCATTATAGTTCCTTATTGTAATGGCGCAACGGTGACTGAAATACACAGTGAAGAACAATAGTGATAATTAAAACATTGTATGATACAATTTGCTCAAATGTGATTTAACGAAAAAGTTTTGCCCATATTAAAAAAGGAAGCAGTTTTTTAACGAAATATAAATGAAAAGTTGTGTCCTATATGTATAGCAATTATTTCCGTGTAGATAGTTATATAATAATCTCTGATCAGGCCGAAGATTTAAAAACGATATTGATTTACGTGTTAGCAAAAAAGACGGCGTTAGTCTCCTAAGTGTCCCCCTTTTTTTCTTTTTACGAAGACTGCAGCATGATAGCGGATTGGCTACATTGTATGCGGCGCCCGTGTTTAGACAAGCGCTTCCCCTGCCAATATTGTTTCTCCGCAGAGTAAACACGAGTGGGCCAGCTGTTCCGACATAGTTACGGCGACGGCCGCTCGGTGGCAGCACGCTTCCTACGACACCCGTCGCAACATTATGGCTGCCAGGACACGCCTCCCGCCCCACCACGCCGCTCCGTTGTCATGGCCACGCAGCAGACGCCATCATACCCCCTCCCCGGGCATGATTGTCTTTTTTTCGGTCTATCTTTTTTCACTGGGAAATTCTAGTGAGCATGTGAGAGCGGTGAACAGGTTTTCCTTTGTGAGTGTTGCCCTGGGAACGACGTTCCGCGCTTGTTAACTGGAGGCCGGCTGACGTCGAGTGGGATGAGGTGGGAGGGGGAAACAGCGGCAGGCAAGCATACACTGTAGGCGGCAACGCTGAACGGGCAAGCTGTCAGCTTCATGTCTTGCAGCATGATTTCAGAACAGTTACTAATAGCATGAATGACGTTCAATTTTAATTTAGTTACAAAAAATATTTCTTTTACTGATTATCAAGTTTTAATCACTTACCTCAAACGAGGCCAGATCGTAACTATCATCTTAATTACCCATTCTAGTCGACTGTTTCTAGTCCCGTGGATGCTAGAATATTGCTAAACTATTGCATTCCAGAACTATCAGTTAAATGCCAAATCTCTCCGCAGTGCAGACGCAATGAGAACACACAAGATATTTAGTCTGAGGGCACGGAGATCAGTTAAGTCTCGAGTTATGGCCCTTGTTAGACTTTTTATTTTCGTGCCATCATTAGTCTCTCGACTGACTTGAAGCAATTCTCCATCTCTTCCTATTTTGAGCTAACATGTTCATCTCAATGTACCCCTTATAGCCCAAGTTCTCAATTTTCTGTTTCATATTATATTCTGTAACAGAATGACCAAATATGGGTCATTCCGTACATTTTTATATATAATATTTTGTATATTTTTATATATAAAAAGAATAAGAAAGGAAGTTTACGGAGAGGATTGTCAATGTTTGTGGGACCTGAGCTAGACGCGCCAGATTGTCGCGACAGGCCGGCGGCTGCCAGGGACAATGGACACCAGCTACCCTTTCTCACGCATTTGGTCAAGCGTATAATCCCTTGGCTCCGGGGAAACTGTACACTGGGGTGAATGATCGTATCCAAACACCAGGCTTTCGAACGGGCAGTTTGGAGGTCACAGGTGACGAATAAGTCCGAGGCTATCCCGAGTTCACACGAATCGAGAAAGACAATGTTCGCCTATCGTGACAGCCAGAAGGAGGAGCTTGAAAATGGCACGACCAATCGAGAGAGACTTTCCTTTGCATTTTGTAATGCCGGTGTATTTTTGTTTTTGCTCTATATAAACCACGAGCGACGGGAGGAGGCTTTTTCCGGCGGACGCTGGAGGGGACTTGACTCCGAGCCTTCAGACTAGAAGGAGCGGATCTTCCGAAGCTGAAGATCGCTCCGTCTTGGCATCGAACCTGAGGGTCAATAAGCGTGTCTTGTACAGTGAGGTCGCTGTGCACGCATCCAGTACGCTTGCTGACGGACGTGGTGCACTATCTGCTATAGCCAAGGGGCTATAGTAATTCCGACGTCGCGGGAAATACATCGCCGTCACGGTAATAATTCTACAGTGCAGTGTGGTACTTTTATTCGGTCATTGAGTACAGCCCTGTAACGACCACTGAATGATTAGGAGTTCTCGCACCCCCAAATATTGAGCTAGCTGGGGCAGACTTTCTTAAAGCCACACTTGGTGGATAATTTAAATTATCCTGGCGCCCGGCATTTGAGATCGGATAGAGTTAATGTCAATACTGTATTTGATTTATGGTTCCCGATCATTGTGAAGGGAACTTTCATTTTAAAAAATCAAGTGTGAAGCTTTCTTGCTTGCCAATTAACATTGGGAGTTTGTTTCAAGATTAATTTTAAAAGTGGTTGTGTTTTAATGCTTTGTTTATTTGTTAATATGTTGGCAATTGTAAGAAGTGGCTTTGCATAGTTCTTTTTATCATATTTCAATGTGTCAATGTTAACGATAAATAAGCCTAGCCTGTACGCCATTATGAGTACCCAATAAATTAGCAGCCTAGGGTTTCTTTGAATTATAAAAAGAAGCAAAAGGTTTTCACCCTTACCTTCCCACCGGCACATCACGCTACAATTGTAATCATTGTCTTCCTAAATAGTGTTATCCTTCGACTGTTCTCTCCACTAACAAATTAACCAACACTACATGTTTTAAAATATGACCCACCATCCTCTCTTCTGTCTATAACACTCTTTCACAAACGTCTTTCCTACCTAGCGTGGTGGCAGAGCGGTTAACGCTCTAGCCTCATATTGGGGAGATGCCGGTTCGAATCCCCGTCCGAGCGTCCAGATTTGGGTATTCCATGGTTCCCCAAATCACTCCAGACGAATGCCGGGATGCTTCTTTCAAAAAGGCCATGGCCGAATTCCTTCCCGTTCCTTGTCCCCAGTCCCATCCCACCTCTAATGACGTCGACAAGGCGTAAAAAAAAAAAGTACGTGTTTCCTAACATGTTACCGGTACATTCATTTTGTACACTATTTCCATTTAATTTTCAACATCCTATTATAGCATCACATTTTAGTCGTTACTGTTTTAATTCTTTCTGGTCTTCCTGAAGTCTACCATAAGTGCTGTACTGTATACATAAAATTTTACAAAGTTTTTGGTGTTTCCTATACGAATATTTCAAATTAGAAGATTTCATATACTTTTTAAGAAGGCTCTTTTCGAATTTCTATTCAACAGAATTCACGAACTTCTCGTATTACATATGATTCTATTTTTATATAATTATGGTTGTGAAAACTGCAGTACCATGGATACATGTGATTACGATGAAATTTATTCAACAGATAAGGGACTTTACACAAAAGATTAGAATTACAGTACTGTACATGCACTTTGACCGAGAGGATGCCCTATGGTGTGCAGTAGGGGTGTCCACTTAGAAAGTACATCGATGTTTTTATTCGATGTAAAACATCGGAAACCTGCATCGATGTTTTACGATGCATCGCTTAAAAACATCGATGTTTTCAACATCGATTTTTATACAATTGTAAATGAAAACACCGTCTATTAGCAACTGGTTTTATTGATATAGGCTCAGACGCGTTTCGCCTTTGTGGAATGGGGCATCGTCAGTGACTGTGGATGTATATACATGTTGGTGTTAACAAAATTACAATATTAATATACATAATTAACTAATATACGCGTCTGAGCCTATATCAATAAAACCAGTTGCTAATAGACGGTATTTTCATTTAAAATTGTGTAACAAGCAACGGCGGAAGGATGGCCAATATACCATATATCGATTTTTATGTTTTTCTTAGCTCAAAAAATACAAACGAACAACTTTAGTCAGCAAATGTCGTTTCATTTATTTCTTACTTGTTCTTTTCAAATCGCCAAGAGAAAATGTGACAACAGCTTAATACTCACCATTTCCAGTTGAACGCAGATAGTTCTTCCTTCGATCCGTGTAAACACAGAGTAATACTATACCTGCTGTGTAGTGCTGTTGCTGTAATGGTGTGTTTAGTTTTATCCTATTTTTGTTTATGGCTTTGCACCACGTCGACGTCGAGGTCATTAGAGGGGGTAAAGGACTGAGAGCAAGCAACGGGAAGGAATTTGGCACAGGCCTTTTGAAGGAACCATTCCGGCATTCACCTAGAGTAATTTGGGGAGACCATGGAAAACTCGAATCTGGATGCCCGGACGGAGATTCGAAGCGCATCCTCTTGAATGCGAGGTCAGAGAGTTACTGTTCACCCAACATTAAAAAATTAACTTTATAATACTGTGTGTTGGTTAAGTAATGTTATATGAGTGAGGTATAGCTTTTTAAGTGAATCAAAAACTACAGATTAACAGAAATACTTCATTACGATACCAGACCATAACAACAAATAAAAGTAATTAAATACTAAATCTGCCTAAAAATATTAATTTTAAGTCTTTAACCACTTAACACTTGGTGTTTAGGCAAACTTTGAAGAAAAATGTTAATTCAATCGTTTTCCTTTCATTCTATTCCTCTGCTGATTGACTATTTCAATAGCCTTCGAATAAACGTTCGGGTGGAACAGAAGTTTCTACAATAGTCAAGTATTTTAAGGCAATTTTATAAAGCTTAGGAAACTTTTAGATCATTCCAGATTTCCAAAGGATTCTCATTGAGTCTTCCTACTGGACTATGTTACAGCCCAAAACCTAAAATTAAATGTAATTGTATTTTATAAATTATTGGTAGTAAGCTAGAGATTGGTTAAATATGATCTGGTATGTTTGTTTTGCAATTTCCTGTAAATCGGTGTATATAGACTTTGTTTTTTGAAAAGAAATTATTTAGAGGCCATTTAATGTGTTTAAGAACAGAATTATGTAAGATAATTGCTTAAATGTTGGTAATTCCAAGTATTAATGCAGATGTCAAAAGGACAATTTGCTACAGTTTAAAATGATTTCTCTGAATAATTTTGTGTTTAAGTATCGTATCTTTAATTTCCATTTCTGACCATTTTGTATTGATTGTAAATGATCCTATTAATTCTGATTGTTTTTAATATGTTTCAATTGTTTAAGTATGTTCGAGAATTATCTGGCGGAAGCTTTTGAAGTGTTCTAGAAATTTCGGTGGAGTTTATATAAAATGTTCTTCCAAGGAAGTTAGTTAGTTAGTTTTTCGGCAAAGTTTTTCACCAACTCAGTTTGCGACGGCCGAAAACTGTATTATCTGTGGAAGAAGTGTTGTACATGGAGGAAGGAAATATATGGAGGAAAAGTGACGTTAAATCTGTGAAGCAGGCTCTAAACTCTCGCGCATGCGCAGTGGCGGCAGCGGCGATATTTCGATCCCAAACAAATGCAATGTTCACATTGTGTTAGATGCTGTGATTATTTCATTTTGTAATGTGTACAAGTGTTTTATAATGCCATCTTGTGTTGCATACGGTTGCAAAAATAGGCAAGAGAGGAAAGAACCTGGAATATCATTTCATAAGTAAGTTGAATTCTAATAATCGTTGTTGAAGTGGGCGGTAGGTTTTGCAAACTTCGGTGCCTGTCTATAAATGTTTAGTCATAGCTCTCAATGGGATGACTTTGTTCTCAAATTTTTGTTGGTGTAGTGTAGAAAATCAGCATACCTTGCTATTTTGCACATAATAGACTAGCATTACTTTTTAACGAGTGTTGAAAATGAGATTTAAAGGGGTGTGTTTTACATCGCGATTGCGTTTTCTTTCGTCACGTTGCAGTTTATGCTGACAGTGTATGATGAAATTAAATGTGTTAAATTATGTTATGCAATCTAGGAATCTTGGTGAAGCAAACGATGTTGTTACCGCCAATACAGTTTGCGATTCAAATACAGGTGTGTGGGTATGTCTACATAGTTACATTCTGTAGCGGCAATTAAATGGAGACTGTGGTTAGGTCTAAATGCAGTCTGTACCAGAATGGTTTTGTTGTTCCATTAGGGACAAAGAATTTATCTATTACTCTTAGTAATTTCATGAGAACCAAGTTAGTTACAAAACGTGTATCGCGATATAAACTGCTTCCAGGTATTCCCAATTAAGCTTACGATGTATGGTAACAAGATAACTATTTTTATTCTGATCTAGACCGCATTTCAACCTAACAACAAGTGGTAGTAAAAAAACTGAAATATCCATTCTGCATGTCCACCATTGTGGCTTTGGCAGAATTAATTTTTGATCCAGGCCGCATATCAACCCAATCCCAGTAAATCCCGAAAACTAAGCAATATATCGAAAAATTTTATTAATGCAGTCTGTACCAGAATGGTTTTGTTGTTCCATTAGGGACAAAGAATTTATCTATTACTCTTAGTAATTTCATGAGAACCAAGTTAGTGACAAAACGTGTATCGCGATATAAACTGCTTCCAGGTATTCCCAATTAAGCTTACGATGTATGGTAACAAGATAACTATTTTTATTCTGATCTAGACCGCATTTCAACCTAACAACAAGTGGTAGTAAAAAAACTGAAATATCCATTCTGCATGTCCACCATTGTGGCTTTGGCAGAATTAATTTTTGATCCAGGCCGCATATCAACCCAATCCCAGTAAATCCCGAAAACTAAGCAATATATCGAAAAATTTTATTCTTTATTTTAGATTTGTATCGTCGTGTTACGTAAGAATCGATCATTAAATTTGACGTTTGCGAAATATTTCTTCTGTATTTCAATATAAGACACCTCACTTTTGATACAGTATATCTCGAGAACTATGCGAGAAATCGAAAATGTTTATTCTTTATTTGTCTCGTCTTTTTAAATAAGAATCCGTCATCAAATTTGACGTTGACCAATTTTTTCTTCTGAATTTCAACCAAAACCATTTCACGTTTGAGACAGAATATCTCGAAAACTAAGCATGATATCAAAAAAAAAGTATTCTTCATTTTTTATTTGTCTCATCGAGTTACATAATAATCTATCACCAGATTGCGGCTTTACGTTTATCCTAGAGTCCCCTTGAGGTTTTTGTACATATACCCCGTGTCTGTATGGGTTCGGCCTAGCCCCCCACTCCTCCTCCGCCAGGCTTCACTTCAATGCGTGGTGTAGGTCGCTTGCGTCGTCTCCATATATTTCCTTCCTCCATGGTGTTGTACACAACCTCTGGATTTTATCTATGCATGTAAACAGTATCTTTGACGTCGTGTTTTCTTGGTGAATAAAAACAAATTTTAAACTGAACTTTATGGTGGACTGATTATTTATCTTATTAATTAAACGACCAACAATCAAGTAAATTGATAATTCATCAGAAATTTCATTCTCAGACTGTGTTAATTTCCAACTCTTGTTTACTAATTTTTTGTGATCTTCCCATAAAGAAAAGCACTCTTCTGGTTTTTCAGATTAGTCTGAATCAGATTCCGGCATTTCAATATTTTGTGTATTATTTGTCATTAAGAATTTGATGTTTGCGACTGCTGTACAGCAAGAAAGTGCGTCCCTGAAGTGCATGTTTTTAAACCTCGGATCCAGTATAGTGGCTATGGCGAGTGGAGTCACTCTCTCTATAGCGCTCATTCTTTTATCAATTTCTTTAAGCACAAACGATTTCAATTCTTAGGCTAGTGAGTCCAAACTGAGGGATTGCATTTTTAAAACTAAGCAATGGATTATCGAAATCACTTTGATGCTAGTGCAGTACCTATCACCAGACACCTCTTTGGTTGCAGCTTCGAGGGGAAGTAATACTTGTAAAATAGAATAGATAATTGACAGTTCTGACGCACTGAGCATAAGTTGTGCATTTTTATGGCGAATAATTATATTATTGACGACAATGTGTAACTCTAAAAACCTCTCAATCATATAGTACGTGCTGTTCCATCTTGTCGGAATTTGTTGAATCACCGGCAAACAGTAGGAGCGAACTGAAGAAATTAATTTAATTCATTCACTCGTACGGACAGGATAGTCAGCCGCAAGAAAAATTCACCTTCACAGTTGTTATACCCTGCTAGTTGCTCACAAGCGTCACTTCCTGTTAATGACAGTTAATTCAATTTGAAATAAATTAATTTAATCTTGAATAAATTTAGTAATCTTAAAAATTATTTCTATTGTTCTTTATCATTACTCGTTACTTTTTTAATTTATTCGATGTTTTTATATTAAAAAAATCGATGCATCGTATAGAAAAATTCTTTGTCAAAACATCGAATGAATCCGATGTATTGTATGGCAAACATCGAATGGATACGATGCATCGATGTTTAATCAATATCCCTAGTGTGCAGTCTTGAGTCGCCGTGGCCAGCCGCAGTTGAACCACGCTGTGATATAATGCCTTTAGTTTTAGCTACATATAAGTAAATTAAGTTAATCGCTTTCTTATTGGGCGCAGTGAGAGTTATCATCACATCTGCGATGTCTTCTGTATGTAGAGCGTCTTTTAATATGGTACTTCTGTGTTCGCGGTGGGGCCTACATCTTAGCAGGAAGTGGTAAATATCCTCCACTTCGTCACAGGATTCGCAGTTCGGAGAATCAGAGCCCTTCAGTAGAAATTTTTTATCATTCAGCCAGTTGTGTCCCGTTTTTAACCGACTAAACAGCGTGAATGCCTTCATAGGAAAATCCACTTCATGGAACCATGGTTTCAACGTAACTTTACTAGCGATGGCGCGGTACCATAGCCCTTTTCTTTGGTCCTTTTCGTTCCACTTCCTTTCCCATGCGTTGAGAGCTCTTGCTGAGGCGATCCTTCTGAAGTCGGTATAAGGCACTGGAATGTTCTCAGTATCGGGAACCTGGAGATGCCGTCGAGCGATTTTATCCGCTACCTCTTTCCCTGTCACTCCCACGTGACCCAAGATCCATTGTAGGCACACTTCTAAACCTCTGTGTATGGCTTTCCAAAGTTCTCCGCCAACTTCATATGTCAGGTAGTTTCTGCACTGGCCTTTAGGGATGCTTGTGATAGTCTGCAAGGCACTTTGAGAATCCGAACATATCACTGGTTTGGTCCGTACTGACCGTTGTATATATTGTATGGCTCTCAGGATTGCGTACATCTCGGATGAGAAGATTGAGAGTTCTGCCGGCAATCTACAAGCTTCATAAACTCCACCATCTGCATCGACCCAAGCAGCCGCGCTGGTGGATTGCCTTACCCTTGAACCATCGGTAAATACTCTCCGCCATCCCTTCCATCGTGTATTCAAGGTTTTTTTTGCCCGCTGCTTTAATTCTGTCTGAAGGGTAGTTTTTTTTGTCTACCGGACCCTTAATCAATGACAGGTGGATTCGCGACGAGATCTCCGCCCTTTACCACGTATCTTCTTCGCTTAACCTCTCGTTGATCTCTTGTCTGTGTATATTCCACAGGGCCGTTGTCCTGAAAATACTGTACCAGGCTGGGTTTTTTCTGTTGTTGAGGTGATTTGGCTGAACTTTCATAGGCAAGGAGCTGCACCTTCCTCTGTAGGGTGTGTGACTTCATGGACCTACACCTTTAGCCAGAATTTTAACCACGATTTTCTTCTTCTTGTACTCAACGGTGGAATGGCTAATTCTGCCTCCATCACAGCGATGGAGGTGGACTTCACAAAGCCTCCGATTACTCGCATAGCTGCTGATTGAATGCAGTCCAATTTTGTTAGGAGTGAGTTGGCGGCAGTTTGTCGGCTCCTCAGTAGACAGCAGAATACATGCCGGAGTAGTCGAGGGTCCACACTCCAGGTCGGGGCGGCGAGGGCTTTGAATCAGTTCAGGCGTTGCATACACGACTGCTGCAGTTCCATGATATGCTTTCTCCATGTTAGCTTCGAATCTAACCACATTCCCAGGAATTTTATCTCTTTAACCAACTCCAGTGTGCATCCATTTAGTGTAATTGCACAGTCTTTTCCCTGTAGCTGTCTTTGAGTGAACTCACAAATTTTGATTTTTTCCAATGATATTTCTATCCCCCTTGTCCAGCAATCTCTATACTATTAAATTACTGTAACTGACCACTGATTCACCAGAAGTTCTGTGAATATTACACGACCGCAGTTAGCACTGTTGATAGTCGCCGGGAGATGAGTCCGCTTCGCTGCCACTCACACTCGCGCAGTTAAACACGTCTCACTTCCTCACTCTATCACACCTCTTACTTCCTTACTCGTCGGCTGCAAGCAGCAAACTGCCGGCTGATGCATTAGCTCTGTCTTGGGGGTTGTGCCTGTGGACACCACTAGTAGGTGGCGTTGTAGTGATCGAGGTCG
>CM061919.1:41770532-41790566 GCA_031002005.1 Vandiemenella viatica | reverse complement strand
TATTAATTTTTGATCCAGGCCGCATATCAACCCAATCCCAGTAAATCCCGAAAACTAAGCAATATATCGAAAATTTATTCTTTATTTTAGATTTGTATCGTCGTGTTACGTAAGAATCGATCATTAAATTTGACGTTTGCGAAATATTTCTTCTGTATTTCAATATAAGACACCTCACTTTTGATACAGTATATCTCGAGAACTATGCGAGAAATCGAAAATGTTTATTCTTTATTTGTCTCGTCTTTTTAAATAAGAATCCGTCATCAAATTTGACGTTGACCAATTTTTTCTTCTGAATTTCAACCAAAACCATTTCACGTTTGAGACAGAATATCTCGAAAACTAAGCATGATATCAAAAAAAAAGTATTCTTCATTTTTTATTTGTCTCATCGAGTTACATAATAATCTATCACCAGATTGCGGCTTTACGTTTATCCTAGAGTCCCCTTGAGGTTTTTGTACATATACCCCGTGTCTGTATGGGTTCGGCCTAGCCCCCCACTCCTCCTCCGCCAGGCTTCACTTCAATGCGTGGTGTAGGTCGCTTGCGTCGTCTCCATATATTTCCTTCCTCCATGGTGTTGTACACAACCTCTGGATTTTATCTATGCATGTAAACAGTATCTTTGACGTCGTGTTTTCTTGGTGAATAAAAACAAATTTAAACTGAACTTTATGGTGGACTGATTATTTATCTTATTAATTAAACGACCAACAATCAAGTAAATTGATAATTCATCAGAAATTTCATTCTCAGACTGTGTTAATTTCCAACTCTTGTTTACTAATTTTTTGTGATCTTCCCATAAAGAAAAGCACTCTTCTGGTTTTTCAGATTAGTCTGAATCAGATTCCGGCATTTCAATATTTGTGTATTATTTGTCATTAAGAATTTGATGTTTGCGACTGCTGTACAGCAAGAAAGTGCGTCCCTGAAGTGCATGTTTTTAAACCTCGGATCCAGTATAGTGGCTATGGCGAGTGGAGTCACTCTCTCTATAGCGCTCTTTTATCAATTTCTTTAAGCACAAACGATTTCAATTCTTAGGCTAGTGAGTCCAAACTGAGGGATTGCATTTTTAAAACTAAGCAATGGATTATCGAAATCACTTTGATGCTAGTGCAGTACCTATCACCAGACACCTCTTTGGTTGCAGCTTCGAGGGGAAGTAATACTTGTAAAATAGAATAGATAATTGACAGTTCTGACGCACTGAGCATAAGTTGTGCATTTTTATGGCGAATAATTATATTATTGACGACAATGTGTAACTCTAAAAACCTCTCAATCATATAGTACGTGCTGTTCCATCTTGTCGGAATTTGTTGAATCACCGGCAAACAGTAGGAGCGAACTGAAGAAATTAATTTAATTCATTCACTCGTACGGACAGGATAGTCAGCCGCAAGAAAAATTCACCTTCACAGTTGTTATACCCTGCTAGTTGCTCACAAGCGTCACTTCCTGTTAATGACAGTTAATTCAATTTGAAATAAATTAATTTAATCTTGAATAAATTTAGTAATCTTAAAAATTATTTCTATTGTTCTTTATCATTACTCGTTACTTTTTTAATTTATTCGATGTTTTTATATTAAAAAAATCGATGCATCGTATAGAAAAATTCTTTGTCAAAACATCGAATGAATCCGATGTATTTTATGGCAAACATCGAATGGATACGATGCATCGATGTTTAATCAATATCCCTAGTGTGCAGTCTTGAGTCGCCGTGGCCAGCCGCAGTTGAACCACGCTGTGATATAATGCCTTTAGTTTTAGCTACATATAAGTAAATTAAGTTAATCGCTCTCTTATTGGGCGCAGCGAGAGTTATCATCACATCTGCGAGTGTTCTGTATGTAGAGCGTCTTTTAATATGGTACTTCTGTGTTCGCGGTGGGGCCTACATTTTAGCAGGAAGTGGTAAATATCACTTCGTCACAGATTCGCAGTCGGAGAATCAGAGCCCTTCAGTAGAAATTTTTATCATTCAGCCAGTTGTGTCCCGTTCTTAACCTACTAAACAGCGTGATTGCCTTCCTAGGAAAATCCACTTCATGGAACCATGGTTTCAACGTAACTTTACTAGCGATGGCGCGGTACCATAGCCCTTTTCTTTGGTCCTTTTCGTTCCACTTCCTTTCTCAGGCGTTGAGAGCCCTTGCTGAGGCGATCCTTCTGAAGTCGGTATAAGGCACTGGAATGTTCTCAGTACCGGGAACCTGGAGATGCCGGTCGAGCGATTTTATCCGCTACCCTCGTTCCCTGTCACTCCCACGTGACCCAAGATCCATTGTAGGCACACTTCTAAACCTCTGTGTATGGCTTTCCAAAGTTCTCCGCCAACTTCATATGTCAGGTAGTTTCTGCACTGGCCTTTAGGGATGCTTGTGATAGTCTGCAAGGCACTTTGAGAATCCGAACATATCACTGGTTTGGTCCGTACTGACCGTTGTATATATTGTATGGCTCTCAGGATTGCGTACATCTCGGATGAGAAGATTGAGAGTTCTGCCGCCAATCTACAAGCTTCATAAACTCCACCATCTGCATCGACCCAAGCAGCCGCGCTGGTGGATTGCCTTACCCTTGAACCATCGGTAAATACTTTCCGCCATCCCTTCCATCGTGTATTCAAGGTTTTTTTGCCCGCTGCTTTAATTCTGTCTGAAGGGTAGTTTTTTTTTTGTCTACCGGACCCTTAATCAATGACAGGTGGATTCGCGACGAGATCTCCGCCCTTTACCACGTATCTTCTTCGCTTAACCTCTCGTTGATCTCTTGTCTGTGTATATTCCACAGGGTCGTTGCCTGAAAATACTGTACCAGGCTGGGTTTTTTTCTGTTGTTGACGTGATTTGCTGAACTTTCATAGGCAAGGAGCTGCACCTTCCTCTGTAGGGTGTGTGACTTCATGGACTATACCTTTAGCCAGAATTTTAACCACAATTTTCTTCTTCTTGTACTCAACGGTGGAATGGCTAATTCTGCCTCCATCACAGCGATGGGGGTGGACTTCACAAAGCCTCCGATTACTCGCATAGCTGCTGATTGAATGCAGTCCAATTTTGTTAGGAGTGAGTTGGTGGCAGTTTGTCGGCTCCTCAGTAGACAGCAGAATACATGCCGGAGTAGTCGAGGGTCCACACTCCAGGTCGGGGCGGCGAGGGCTTTGAATCATTTCAGGCATTGCATACACGACTGCTGCAGTTCCATAATATGCTTTCTCCATGTTAGCTTCGAGTCTAACCACATTCCCAGGAATTTTATCTCTTTAACCAACTCCAGTGCGCATCCATTTAGTGTAATTGCACAGTCTTTTCCCTGTAGCTGTCTTTGAGTGAACTCACAGATTTTGCTTTTTTCCAATGATATTTCTACCCCCTTGTCCAGCAATCTCTATACTATTAAATTACTATAACTGACCACTGATTCACCAGAAGTTCTGTGAATATTACACGACCGCAGTTAGCACTGTTGATAGTCGCCGGGAGATGAGTCCGCTTCGCTGCCACTCACACTCGCGCAGGTAAACACGTCTCACTTCCTCACTCTATCACACCTCTTACTTCCTTACTCGTCGGCTGCAAGCAGCAAACTGCCAGCTGATGCATTAGCTCTGTCTTGGGGGTTGTGCCTGTGGACACCACTGGTAGGTGGCGTTGTAGTGATAAAGGTCGATCACTTGCCTAAAGCCCTGGTATTTCTCAAGTTAGTATCCAGGGTGGGGGAGCATGAAATAATTAAGCTATGACCTGAGAAGTAGCACGCCAATCAGCAAGCTATAAGTCGCCAGTTGCCAAGCGCCAGTCATTACTGCAAGCTGGTAAAATAACCTCACGCAGAAGGTCAGCGAGGAGTATTGCCCTCTCTACACAGTCGTAATAGGAAGGGTGATTGTATTTAAACACTGGGGGCAGGGGTCTGTGGAGCTCTCTACGAGTCTTTCATTGTACCACATCGACGCAGGGGGCGTCGTCGCCGGGGTCGCCGAGGTGGCTATCGCAGACGAGAATATGATGACAGGGGTGGGCTCTATTGTGATTGCTGGGTGTGGACACTCAGAGGGTCAATCATATGGTCATAGTCATGTGGGCATAGTCTTCGGGGAATGTTCCATTCAATTTGGGCTGCAAGGCGCCCATCAGTTACATGCTCGCCTAGTCCCTGACCCTATCTCTAATGTCCTGTTACAAAGTCAATTAGACAATGTAAATATTCACGTATGACATTAGTCATTTCTCATTCAAATAAATGTGTAAATATGTAACTGCCGTTTACAGTAATTTAACCTCCATTCCTATATTAATATCTGAATGTACTGAGTCATACAACCTATAAAGTGTTGCAGTATGGACCTAAGACGAATATTTATATCAGAACTATGGTCGACTTTTATGATCGACCCTTACCCACGGCTCCAGTGGAAGTTTACCCTGTCCCAGTACTCTAGTCCGCTCTTGTCGATCAGCTGACAGGAACACCACACCGTTTTGGGAGAACAGCCAGTGTAATAAACTGCTCCGGTGGTCGATAATTTCTGACTAGTTAGCTAATGCTGTAAGGTAGCCCATTTCCAGTTATGATGCTAAAGAAATAGATGAAGCTGTTGAAACAATAACAGATTGGGGGCACAACTCTGAATGCGAAAGTCAGTGCTGAAACTATTATAAAGCCAGTAATAAGAGGGTAAGTGGTAAACTGTAGAAGTCTAACGAACTAAGTAGTATAATTAGAATACAGATTCATGATCCACAAGTAATTATAGGTTTAGAATCTTGGTTAAAAGAAGTAGTATTAGACAATGAATTTTACCGCATAGATATAGGCGCAATTGGTGGAAATTGTATTCATACCGGTTAGCAAAGACTACTACAGTACTCTGGTGATAATAGATCATAACAAGGGGTAGACTTATGGGACGATAAAAAAAGAAAAATCAGGGTTTTGGTTGCTTACCGCATTGAAAGTATGAATGATGAACGTGAGGCTTTTGGGGAAAAACTAAACTCGTATTCAGAGTTCAGAAGTGAGCGTAGAATTTTTATTATTTGCGGGAATTTAAATTTTCCATGTGTTAACTGGGTAGGAATTAGTATTAACAACACAAGACAACACAGATGTGCAACTACCTAAGTAAGGGAAGGAGGCTTCACACAAGTGGTATAGCAGAGCGCAAGCGGATTGAAAATATCGGATATCTACCTAATAAAGATTTATGGTAACTCTGGGAGATGTCAGATAACAGAAGGAATAAGTGATTATGAAGAAGTTCTGGTAGATATTGGAGGATTCAGGAGCCAGTGGCCAAAATTGAAAGGTGAAAAAGGTATAAATATAAAAAGGCAAAAATTTAGAACCTGGGGAGATATTTTAGGGTAAGGTTCAGTATATAGAAGGAAGGGAGACTAAAACAGATAAGTATGTGAAAATAAATGTTTTTGCCAAAACAAAAAATAAGTATTAGTATGGAACCTACATATTTTAGCTGGGAAACTGGCAGCATTAAGGCTGGTAAGAAGAGAACCCAACAGAATTAAGAGACAGCGAGGTACTAGGGAACACTTGAAACAACTAAACAAGGAATTAATAGCAGCAAAGAAGGAGATAAAGACAGGTTTATGAAGAATATTATTGGGGCAGGGTGACCGCTATATAATGCATCTAGGAACAGGGCTAGGTTTAGGATTTTGTGGCCCGGGGTAAGCGTTCTTAGCAGTCGCGTAACCAGTTGGGGGCCCTTGGCCAATTCATCGGTTAGGGCCCTCCATCACTCCAAATGGCCGACCTTTTTTTTAGCTCTACAACTTTTCGAGCGGGGCTACACCCCTACAGTGGGTGATAGGGTCCCCCATCAGCCGGACGGGCCCGGGTACATTTGACCCGCTGACCCCTCCCCCTAACGCCGGCCCTGTATAGGAATTTCTATGGTTATGTTAGATAGCTGAGGGGATGGGAATGTTTTCCTCAATTATAGACAAAGAGAGAGAAGAATTTACTGAGGATTTAAAAAAGGCAAAGATATTAACTAACTGGTTTGATGTAACCATTTGGAAATATAATTCAGAAATCTTCTTTTTCTTCTAAGCATTAATCCCACGTTTACAGGGAATAGAGTTGATTGCCAGATTGAGCCCACACAAAAAACTGTCAATCATTTTCACATCTATTGTTCTTTTGTTATGCTAATTAGGCCACTTGACTAACCTCACTTTCAGCTACCTCCTATTGCTCTTTTGTTAGGCCACTTGAGAATCTATTGTTCTATTGCTATGCCACTTGAGTGACCACCTGTCAATCATTGTCACGCCTATTGCTCTTTTGTTAGGCCACTTGAGCTACCACCTGGTCCCAATAACCCCAATTATACTTCCCCCTCCTTTCGCTCTTTTCTTAGGCCACTTGAGCGACCACCTGCCAATCATTTTTACACCAGTCCCTCCTATTACTCTTTTGTTAGGCCACTTGAGCGACGACCTGGCCCACTAACCCAGTTACACTCCCCCCTCCTATTGCTCTTTTGTTAGGCGACTTGAGCGACCACCTGTCATTCATTTTCACACCTCCCCCTCCTATTGCTCTTTTGTTAGACCACTTGAGCGACCACCTGGTCTCACTAACCGTCACCTGCCTTCCCCACCCTTTTTGTGAGGCAAGCAGATGTTCACACACAATGGCATTATGCGTTTCAGCTGTCAATGCAGGCTCACCCCACTACCCAGCACGCCACCAGGTCTGAACAGGCTCACCCCCCCACCACTCCAGCAAGCAGGATTAGGCAACCCAACCGGCCTGCTGACCTCAGTGTTCAGACATGGCTCGTCCGGTACTGTTGTTCTCGTCCGTGTATCAGCTCAACGCCGGTGACTCAAAGCATTTGACGATAGGGTTATCGTCCAAGCATGAATTAGTGCCAGTAGTAGTGCTCGAAAAAGTGGGTCACCGCACCAAACTTATACTAACGTATGATGAATGGGACGTGCTGACTCAAGTATTGGACGTTGTATCAGATTTGTTCAACACAGGCAGCGCCCAGACCGACGATCCACTCGGCGAGCGCATTGTCTGCTGCCGTACTGTTGTCGGAGTGAAAACAATATATTTCACCCCAAATGCTGATCCTGCCAGCGACGTATACTTCGGTGATTCAACTTGGAAGAACCTCATCGACACGCAGCCTGCAATGACCAGTGCCTTGGCCATCAAGAAGAGGTGGGGGTACTTAGTTTCAAGGTAGACTACTACACAGAATTTGTGGACATTTTATCTAGTAAAGTGCTACGAGACTTTAATATGGCCAAAGTGCAAAAACTGGTTGATATATACATTAACGATGTTTATGTGGCTCAAGTGACACCCAGTTCGTCATTGCATTATAATCTAATGAAATATGAACTTATTGCATATAAAAATTTACTTGTATTGCCTGATGTTAATATCATTGTAATTAAGAATTACAATCCCAGGTATGATGTTTGTGAACCGTATATGATGCCTGTAGACAATAAGTGCAAGAACTGATGTGTTCATCTGTATGAAATTTTTTGTTAGTAAATACATGTATAAAAAGTATAAATAAAAACGCATTGTATTTGATTTGACTTCTGTTTATTTCACCCACTATTGAGCAATTAAATATACGTTTTCAACAGCACATACAGCATTACAAAATAAATGTCCTTTACAAAATTTTATCAAATTATTCTTCCTGAGTTCTCGTAGAGGTGGACAAACTAAATCTTCTATATTGTAGCAGACCTTCTTCCTGATAATCTTCTGAAACCATCGAGCCTTCTCCAGTCCTTTAACACGTATAATTGCGTCATCTACATTGGTGATTGCATGTAGAATAGTACTTAGTCTACTGAAGGTTACACCAGTAACATTCCAAGCTATTCCATGGTAATTATGTGTCAACCATCTCGCTGTTGAATCGTTACCTCCACGTCTTGGTGAATTTACAGAGATGCAATGTGAAGTGATAATGTTGTCTGATTGTACTACATACACGGCAACTTCTTTGAAGATAAAAGTTACTTCTCTCGTCTTGAATCCTTGCGCATCCAGGAAGATGGTCACCATGATAATGAACGGCGTTGGACGGTGCTACACCGTTTTATGTGAGTTTACGCACAACACTTGTTAGCGGCACGTATTCCACAACACAGTCGTGAAGGATTAGGCAGTATGCGGCGGTGTAGGCTGGAAAATTGTCACTGCTATCAAACTCCATATGAATATCCACAGGCCCTGTATTTACCGACTCGTTTCGATGTGAACAATCAATTATTGCAATAGGAGCATTGGCGATAAAGTCTTCTCGGTCTACTAGTGGTGAAGGATGATCTCGTTCGTAGTAAGCCTGCTGGAATCTTGTATACATGTCGAACAATATTGTGGTTCGGTTTTTCATAAAGTCCAAATTCATGTTCTCGCACGGGTACGCCACATCATTTAGGAACACTTTGACCTTGGTGAGACTACAGTGGTCAAAGATGGCTGCACTTAATTCCGCATTCCGTTTCCTGTTTGTTTGAAATCCCAGAACCACAAACCTAGGTTTCTCCAGTTGCGTTGATGTTTACAAAGACCAAATTTGAGACTTACTTATAGGAAGCAGCGGCTACTCCAACTGATCCCAACTTCTGAAATTAATGTGAAGTGGCTTCCTGCTGTCTTCAATCTTAAGCAACGATAGTCTTTCACTTACTTGCAAATGTGGCACCACCCATGCGAGTTTACTGATAGTAAATTTACTTTTCCGAGGTTTGGATTGGCTTATACGTATGAATTTGTATCGTCCCTAGTTCGAATAAGTATTAGTTCTTGTTTTATATTTGCAAGTATCTTTTTAAAGTCTTCACAAAAACCCAACAGCGTAATCAAAGGAATACATACACCGAAGTAACCATTTCCAAGATCGCGTTGCCCCCATCCTGCGTTCTTCAACATACCAATTTATAGAGGGCTGGCAGAAATTAGTCTTCAATATGCTTGTGACGCCTACATTTCTATTTCGGTATATTTCAACTCCATTAAGATTTAACCGAAGTTCCTCAGATAGAAACGCGAATGCATTGGATGTGAGAAGTGAATTTGTAGCTCCCGCTCCATCCTATTTAACAATCTTCCTTCAATATGCAAGTAACTTACATATCTTGGTTCTGAATAGGTATCCGAATTTCATCATTATTATTAAACGTTGTTGGCGTATGTGGATGATAACTCAAAAACTGTTTACACGTCATCGACTCGCCAAATTTCACACTGGAAGTTATATCAACCACTTCAACATTTTTATTTACTGTATAGCCTAACGACTGCAGGAAGAGCACGTTAGCAGGTGTTAACCGTTTCACTGACGGTTCACTACTGACAACTGTTTGAGTCCGATGCTTCTTATTATAACGAGCGCCCATTCTTTATATGTAGTCTCAGAGTAATAGTTTCTCCTTTCAAATCCACTAAGTTGCCGTCCTGGTCGACAACTCTAATGTGAATGTTGTTGAGCGTTTTCACCGTGATTGGGAGATAGATGACATTTGCAGGTACTTCTACAATATTGTACCCTGGAGGTAGTGTTGGAAAAAGCTCGTGTAGTGTATGTCCCAGCTTTTCGTTGACGTATTTTCCAGTACATATGCTGCACTCTATATGTATCGCGTTAACTTTGAATATCTGCACAGTGTAGTCTGAGGTACGAAATCCAGGCTTTAATATTCGTCTCGAAAATCGGAGCAGTGAACCAGTTGAGTCTGGTTTCGTGAAGTCTATTTCCACAGGTGTTTGTATCTCACACTTGAGCGGGTTGTTGTTTGCTCTAAAAACTAGTTTCTCGTTATTTGCGAACCGAGCCAAATAACTTGCCATATCGTCAATATCGTACGATCCTGTGGGTATATCTACCACTTTATTCTTCGAGTAATGAAATTTACTATTTGTCACATCAATGTTAGGAATGCTGGAACACACTGGATACTATAAATCAAGCACAAGGGTGGAGTAGTTGATTTTCAAACATACAATTCGATTCCGAACATTGATGAGACAAATAGTAAACTTCTTTAATAAAATCAAATTATTTGTAAATCGATCAGAAAATTAGGTAAACTAAACTATACTCTCATAAAAACCAAATTGGTAATTAGCCCAACAAAAAACAAATTAGATACTTCCAATTAAAAAAAAGAAAATTATTGCAAAATTTACTTAGTTAATAAAATTTATTTAGTAGTGGAGCTCCAGTCATATAATAGTTATAGCCTGTAAATGACAAAGTATATTTAAGGAATAATAGCTTAGCTGCTTTATCGCCTATTAGTAGATTCCTAAGTGGATCATAAATTCAAACAGCTCCGCTAAAAAGTTTTTTACTTGGAACTGCACCTGTTACATGCCTAAAAGCTTGAAATTTCCTGTTCATTTTCCATCACAACAATGGGTCCTCGCTTTGTTGGAGCTTATTTTATGTATTATATTCATTTAATTATGTTTTTCGCATCATGGTATCTTCTTCATCACTGCTGTTTGCCAGATTGGAATAAATATTTTAAGATGGTGCTATTTAAGAACCTATTATTAATTATATTAGGTTCTATTCTTCATTTTTTTGTACACAAGAGCTCAGATATTGTTACTTCTTTTTTTACTTATGGCTTTACGCATCGTCGAGGTCGAGGTCATTAGAGGCGGGATGAGATTGGGGACAAGGAACGGGAAGGAATTCGGCCAGGGCCTTTTGAAGGAAGCAGCCTGGCATTCACCTGGAGTGATTTGGGGAAACCATGGAATACCCAAATCTGGATGCCTGAATGGGGATTCGAATCCTCATCCTCCCGAGTGGGAGGCCAGAACGTTAACCGTTCACCCACCACTCTCGGTACTATTGTTACTTTTTGTCTCAACACTTCCTTTTCCAAGACCCAAATCATTATGCAGCCTAGAATGCAGTGCGTCTGGGGTGAGTCTAGTTTTGCCAGGTCAAGGTTGTTAAAAATCGGGACGGAAGGTAAAAAAAAAAAAAAAAAAAAAAATGGGGATTCGGGGTTACAAATCGGGACAACCCCCCCCCCCCCAAAAAAAAGGTTTAGTATAATGCAGACTATTTTTATAATGTATGTATTACAGGGGTATTTTCTATCCTCTTTAATAAAATGCATTGAATCTAGAGACTGCACACCTCCATGGTTAGGCGAATCTCGATAATGCACGATGTGCTGCCACCACAGCGCTGCTTGGCTAATCAGAAATAACTACATTTGATTTTATTTGCGCTTATAATGCTACAAGGAAGAGTAAATTTCTTACAAAAGATCGAATTTTATTTTATTTGCAGTTACATTATTAAAAGAAAGTGTAACTGCGGTGCTAACTGGAGTTAACATTAAAAAAATTTTAATGCGAGGCAGAGATTAAAAAAAAAAATGCAGTGCGACGTTTGTTTAAATTTATATGTTACTTTTTGTTTATTTATGTCGACTATATGTAGAAATTCACCCGCGGTGAAGAGCATTCGTTCGTTACGCTGTATTATCTGTATCAATTACCGAAAAAAGTTCAATATATCCTAAGAATTTTTACGACGGACGATAACAAACATGGGAGTGTATTAAAACACAGAGAATGTTTACACGAAAAAAAAATTGTAATTGTGTTTATTTGCAATTATAATGTCAAAAAGAAATGCGATGTCAGCTAAAAGTAAAAAATATAAAACTATCTAATTAAACATTGTTGATTTATGACAATTAAATCCATAAATTCATATAATGATCTGTTCCCTGCAGCAGTTATTAGAACGAGGTGCAATGTAACATATATATATATATATATATATATTTTAAATTGGCATTTGGCGAGTAGCCACAACCATGCCACATACATTTATATTTACATATTTAACTATTTATATATTTAGGTGTTTATATATTTAACTACATACACTTTAAACTTTACTATTTACATGTAAGCCAACATTTTCATAAATAGAGACAAATTATCTATACCTCATGTTTTAATCGAGTATGGATATTTCTGTCTACGTTACCACAGTCTGAAATTTTTTTTAGATCTTTATGTTCTTTCTGACGACAAAGTTATACTGAAACCGGTATACGTTTAAGTTATTTGAGGCTAGAAGGGATGGTATAGATGTTGGTAGTTGCTGCCCTTCCCTTACCAGGGCCCTTATGAGAGTGTCGCTTGACGCAACGTATTTGCAGCAGCCAAAAAATATGTGGTCTGGCCGCAGGGGTGCGATTAAGCATAGGATGCCTAGGCTGTAGCCTAGGGGGGAAAATAGGTCGCCCATGAATCGTTACGCCACTGCCGATTGCCGACAGGGGCTGCACCACATGTATAGCCTGGGGGCCCACAAAGCCTAATGCGGCCCTGGATCTGGAGTTTCTTCTTCATTCCTGTCGCAATCGCAGGTTGGATTATCGACAAGTGGTGTCGCCAGCGCCCCTGATTTGTTCTTAGGAGGACCATCGTTGTTACTAGTTTTTGGGCATGTACTTTTGTCGAACCCCAGTTTGATTGGGATATGTTGCAGTACTGATTCGTATAACCTTCTTTTCGTCTAGGCGTCTGTCTTCCAATCTTGCTGCCACGCAGTTGTCAGTTTGTTTCTAAAGGTACTGAAGTAGTCGGAGAAGGACTCATCGATGTGTTTCACTACGCAGTGGCCAGTGCATCTGCTGTTTTATTCCCCACTATTCCACAGTGTGGTCTGATCCACCCCTTAGTGACTGGCTGACTCCTTTCCTGTATGATGGATATCCAGTTTATGGTGCCGAGGGCCTAACGATTTGGACGCACAGTGGTTGTCTTTTAGGAGCTGCAATGCCGACATTGAGTCAGACATGATAATAACTGGTTTACGTTCGGAGTGGCTGGCATTCCGCAAGGCTTCTAAAATCACCGTTAGTTCCGCTGTCAGTATGCTCGCGGAAGGAGGTAGATTGTATTTCCCGCACCTGTTTGTTTGTGTTTCCGCGAATGCACATCCTATAGCGTCTGCATACTTAGAACCATCTCCATAGTAAATCAAGGGATCTCCCCAATGCGCTCTGAGCTGTGCCAATGTTGATGTAATAACCTGTGAGTTTCGTTGATGGCAGAGGTCTAACTGAATGTTTAGTTCTTTTAGGAGATTTAGTGTTGCTTATGGTGTAGCATCCTATATGCCATGACTTAGTGATTTGTTTTTGTAAGGGTTGTATGTCGTGTAGACTGCTGCTATGCACGGCATTGTCGTGTACTTACTTTACTTTTTCGTGTTAGACATCATAATCGTTTTGCCCAATATGCTCAATATTGGAAAAAGTTGTAAATCTCTCTTCCTGTTCATAGATCTTTGAGTGTTGTTGAAAACTGGCATTGCTCGCAAGCATAGAGTTTATCTATGGTCTTCTGTTCTCCACATTCACATCGATCGTCTTTTGTCAGACACCATCTATATTTGTTAGCTTTTACTGGAGCGACTCCTGATCTTATACGGTTGAGGGTTCTCCATTTTACCCAATCCAGTTTTATGCCAGAAGGTTTTTTCTCTTTTTTTTTTTCTTTTTGCAATCGGATTTACAGCCACTCAGCCAGCCCTCAATGTATTTTTTATTATCGTCAATGTTAATGGAGCTTTCCCAATTTCATGTGAACATTCGATTGTAGGACAACACAGGACACACACAACACACCTCGCATTCGGGAGGACGGCGGCTCGAATCCCTGTCCGGGCATCCAGATTTGGGTTTTCCATGGTTCCCCAAATCACTCCAGGCAAATGCCGCGATGCTTCCTTCAAAAGGCCATGGCTGGATTCCTTCCCATTCCTTGCCCCCATCCTTTCCTGTCTCTAAAGACCTTTCTGTTAG
The DNA here is from genome assembly GCA_031002005.1 of Vandiemenella viatica. Classification (NCBI taxonomy): domain Eukaryota; kingdom Metazoa; phylum Arthropoda; class Insecta; order Orthoptera; family Morabidae; genus Vandiemenella; species Vandiemenella viatica. Next base: position 41,776,683 of record CM061919.1, on the reverse strand, counting down.
GGAGACATTAAGCAGATTAAAAAAAAAAACACACACAGACACACAACACAACACTTAACCTATACACCCACGCCCCGGCCGGACTGGAACCGGCAACCACTCTAGCCACTTCGCTACCGAGGCCTGCTGCCAAAAAGGTCTTCGTCAAAGATTGGATACCACTTTGGAGTATTGTGCGTTTCAGAAAAGGAGTTCTAGAACCTTCTATGTGGAGGGCTTGGAATCCTAAACATTACGTGCCTCTCATCGAACGTTCATTTGAATCGCTCTGTCTACTCATGTGGCTTACGGCGTATTTTTGGTTCAGCAAATGCAGCTACTGTGCTCAATTGGTGTATTGGGGTCGGTTTCATGCAGTCAGTCACGACCCGACAAGTTTCATTCAAGGCTATATCTGCTTTCTTTGAATATGCGGATTGGTTCCAAACAGGGCTTGCATACTCTGCAGTGGAAGACTAGATTGCTTTAGCATACGTGTGCTAGACTACAGAATTCGCTCCCCATTTACTGCAACATAACTTTTTTAGAATATTTTCTCGTGTGTACTTTAGCTGCAGTTATATGGCAGTGCTTCTTATAAGTAAGATTTTTGTCTTCAGTGACTCCTAAATATTTAGGCTGGTTGGTCTGTAGGTTCCAATGAATGGTCTTCTCAGGCAACATATAGTTTTCGTTTTGCCTCTCTTGAACGCAGATGGAATGCGCAGATCTGGGGTTTGGATGGGTTTGGTTTCAAAGAGTTGCTTTTGTAGTAAGTGGATATGGTTGACAGGGCTTGTTCTAACTGGTCTTCGACACGTTGGAACATAGGTTCCTGTACAACGATTGCCAAGTCGTCAGCGTATAGGTAGTGTTTGACACTGGGATTCACAGGTTGGTCATTTGTACAGTTATTAAATAAAATAGGCGATAGAACGTTGTCCTGGGGTAAACCATTCTTTTGAATTTTCCACCTACTCTTCTTGTTATCCAGAATAACATAGAAACGTCTATTAGTCAGTAGAGATTCGGTGAGTTTCATTCAGCTAAAATCTCTGCGCATTCATATATTTCTGTAAATAGTAGGCAGTGGTTAATGGTGTCATACGCCGCAGAGAGCCCCACTAGTGCTACTCGTGTCACACGTTTGTTCTGGAAACCTTCTTCTATATGTTTCGTCAAGTTTAACACTTTCCTGGACGGAAACCCGCTTGTTGTAGAATAAGTTGTTGTTCTATCTTGTGTCCGATTCGAGGTAGGATTAAACGTTCATAAAGCTTAAATAAAAGGAAGCGCGATGAAATAGGCAAGTAACTGCTTGGCTTATCTGGTTCTTTACCCGGTTTCAGAAGAGCAACAACTTTTGATTTTCTCCACATTTTAGGAAGAGAGTAGGTTTTACGGCAGTGGTTAAACATATTCAAAATCCATAGTTTTGTAATCGGAACACAAGCAATATTTTCATAAGTTGAATGAAAATAATGATCTAAACGAACCATTATCACTCATGGTATTACATATATATGCTAATAAGAATAATAAAAATTATTACAATTTTTTGCAAAAATAATTATTAATGACACATCTTGAGATAACTTTAAATTATTAGGGCCAGCGAATTTATGTTCAATTTCACACCTAGACGTACAGTAGTTTTTTCAAAATGGTTACCACAAAAATCTAAAAATTGTCGGCTAGTGTCGCTCGCTCTAATAAGATCAGTGAAAGATTCTGACTTACAAAGTTTGTGGAGACAAACATCCAGATCGGAAAAAATTTTGATGGGACATTATTGATGAATGATATTATATTGGTTTGCCAGCACAGGAATACTAATTAAAGAATGAAAATGTCACCACGCGCTTTCATTAGGTATGAATTCATTGTGATAAATATTTTTTCGTTTCTACGGTCCGAAAAGGAAAGTATGAATTAATATTTAAGGTAATTATGTACAATCGGTATTTATTTTCATAGCCACATTTTCATACCTTACTTCCATCGTAAAGGAAAACTCGATTGATTAAAAGAATTAATTTTTCTTTCTAAAAAAAATCCTTATTTACTTAAAACAATGAAAACCTGACAGTGAAATTATTGTTAGCCGTTTTAAACACCTTTTAAATGAAGGATTACGTATGTTCATTGTAGTATAGAGAACGTTCGCCTGAAAAAAAATAAAAAAAAATAAAAAAATAAACACTGAATTGAATTCTGGACTGCGTATCCAAACCGCGTCCTATATAAGTGGAGAATCATAGAAAGTGTGTAATATGAACCAGGAAAACAAGGGAAAAAGCACCAGATGACCGAAATTTCATCACAGAAATTCAACTACTAACAAACAATTACTTCTATTCTGTTCAGAAATTTCCTAAAGTTTTCAGTTGCTTTCACCTTCAAACATTTGTACCCAAGATACGGAACGTGTAACCTTATTGTAATGCATATTTACTGTTAGCTAAACGAAATTCTCTACCGAATGATCTATACGATTTCTTGTGGGAAAAATACGTATACAGTTAAGTCAACTGAACTAACTGTGGACGCCTGTTATTTTTCTGTTTTCAATAGCAAATTAAAGTTTTGCTTTAAAGTTTCTGGATGCCTTGCTGCTCCTACGGTACTAATTTCCTCAAAAACTTATGAGCAATAGTGGCAGATTAAGATGGAAGCCACTGTGCTTGCATTACAAAAAGTCAGTAGACTTGTCTGAAAACTGAATAGTTACTAATATATTGCACAGAAACTGCTCCTGTTAAAGAAAATCGCCAAATAAAAATAATCAGCTGTTTTCACTTACCTTGATCCGAATCGTTTCGTAAAACTCGAATATCTTGATCATAACTCGTCGTTCCACTACATTAAAAAGCTATGACACACAATTCTATAGCAGTAATACAGAATAACGCCCCTTCTTCCACATTGAATCACGCAGTTGACTGGCTGTTGTTGAATGTAGTACATTTTTAAATAGTTTGACTCCAGCAAGGACTGGGGGCAAGTAACAGGAAGGAATTCAGCCAAGGCCCTTTCGAAGGAAGCATCCCGGCAATTGCCTGGAGTGATTTGGTGAAACCATCGAAAACCCAAATCTGGATGCCCGGACGAGAATTTGAACCCGCGTCCTCCAGAATGCGAGGCCAGAGCGTAAACCGATTGGGAATTCGTGGTGAAAGCGGAACAATACAGAAATTTACGTAATATTTTTATGAAGATATGGTGATGAAAACAGCTTTCGTTGAGTCACTTCACCGACAGAAACTGGTCGGTATCAGAGGCTCGGTGTTCTTGGAGACGTAACCATTATCTTTGAAATGCAGACGGTGTTGTTGATGCGGATTTCGAGTGATCCCATTGCATAGTAAGACCTCTCGTTTTACTAAATATTTTATGGTCCTTGTGTTTGGCTTCATTAAACTACCTACCTGCATGCATTTTTGGTTTGTTTCAGTTACGTGGAAACATATTTCTCCCGCTAAACAGTTCTCAGAATCTCCAAATGTAGAGTGTGCTTTAATTTAGATTTTCATTAAGCTTTGCATAGTTTAGCAAAAAAAAATACGGTTATTTAAATAACCGATTAAGGGAGGCAACAGGATTTCTTTGTATAATTACAAAACCGCCGCATCTACATTTCACAGTTTTTTTTTTTTTTTTTTTTTTTTTTTTTTTTTTTTTTTTTTTTTTTACAACGACGTTTCAGCAACCATAGATCATCATTAATATAAAAAATAAATTAATATCTCTCTTTCTGGAGCATAAGTTCATTTTTTCTCAATAGTTCAGTTTGTAGCAACGTTATTTTCGATTAAAGTTTGAAGAGTACAATTAGGTGTACCTTCCTTTTATTCTTTAATTTTGATTAAACTTTATATAGTTTGTCAGTAAAATTACATAGTTATTTAAATAACTGATTAGGGGAAAAAGCGGGATTTTTTTGTATAATTACAAAACCAATGCATCTACATTTATACAAGTCACTGATTTATTTACAAAGAACATTCAACAACCATAGATAATCTTTAATACATAAACTTATTTCACTTTCTGTCATCAATCTTTTGACTGGTTTGATGAAATCCTCCATCCCTTCCTATCTTGTGCTAACCTCTTCATGTCTACATGTGGAAGGATATCAATCATAAAATGTTCTTGGTGTGCACGTAATTTTTGTTTCAAATGTTGCTATGATTTACATCATTTATGATTTGTGTATTTCGCATATGAAAATAAATAATTTGGATAGTTTGTTTCAAAACAAGTTTGAAATGCTACAAAAATCAAATAGCAATAAAAAATACAAACAGAAAAAAAAATTCGCTGGTGATAGGATCGAACTGAGGACCTCCCACTCAACAACCCACCGCGTCAACGAGCACGGCTAACCCAACGTTAGTAACAAGGGGCCTTCCGTAGCGATTTAAGGCATGTAGGTACAATTTTTTTTACACTTTTAATCCCCGATTTCTCTTAAAAGGAGGCCCACCAGACTGAACTGCTTTAGGGCGAGGAACTACAGGTGACGTACTACTTACCAGACTTGTTCATTCTACGATAGCGACTTACAAACTGAAGACCTCTCCTTGCCAGCAAGCACGAATAAAAATCATGACAATTTATTTGTTTTTTGCAAAAATAATGATTGATGGCACATCTACAATGGACTTTGAATTAGTATGTTCAATTTAACGTCTTTAGGTGCCGCAGTTTTTTTAAAAAGTGTACCACTAGGTGTGCATAATCCGTCGCCTAGTGTAAGCGCATGCCTCGCTCGCCCTAATAATTAATTTTAATTGCGATGCAGCTAACGCTCCGGTGGCATTAACCATAGTCATCAATTAACCCCTTTTATATTATTTCTTTAAAATTTTCTTTTATAATTTGAGTATTAAATTTTTCTCCTATTTACTTTTCCTTTTTACAAACTTTAATTTTAAATTTCTTAAGCGTTTTTGATAAATTATTAATAACTTCACTTGGTAATTTGCTCCAATCACTGACACCCTTACCAACAAAAGAAAAATTTCCCACTCCCTTATGCATGAAATCGAGCGCCAGCTTATGGTCATGGTCGCCTTTCCCCTTCCATGCACTATTCCTAATTCTCTAACAATATCCCTCCAAGCCCCTTCACCAACATATTCCCTGTACATTCCCAGCTCTCTCTTCACCCTTCTCCTTTCCTCCAATGACTCTCAATCCAGCTCCTTAACCATATAAGTTACTGGCTGGGTCCTGCGATAATCTGCATAAACAAATCTAGCTACTTTTCTTCGTACACCCTCCAACTCCTGTATTTAATAACCAGAATGTGGGTTCCAGTATATTCAACAAATGGTCTGACCAAAGTTTTGTAACCCAATTCCCTAACTTCTCTGATACATCCTCTCAGCACCGTCGCCAGTAAATGAAGGATTTTGTTACCTTTTCCTACCACCCTGCCCAATGTGCTCTGCCCAGTTGAGTTTGTTCTCAAACGCTATGCCTGATCAGCAACGGTCCCAGTACACTACCCTGTGGCACTCTCATATTTACTTCCATCTCTTTTGATAAAATTATTTCCTACTCTAAAACTTTGCTTTCTGGCTTTAAAAATTCCTCTACCCTGCAGGTAACTTTTTCATCCAATCCAATAGATTTCAGTTAATTTAAAACCATTTTTAGGCTCACTCTGCCAAATGCCTTAGACCAGGGGTGGCCCACCTTGAACATTTTTTCGGCCCGCGAGATTCATCACACTTTTACAAAATATTTTTTATACTCAATTTTTAGTGTTATATATTTCTTTGCAATGTGCGTTTAGTATCATTATTATTATATTATCTAGGTTTACATGTAAGAATGATAGTAAACAGAATAATAACTCATGTTTCAATTTTTCACTCCAAAAAAATATCTGAAGTATGGAATGCACTGGGTGGTTTTTTAGGCTGAGGGAGGAAGACCCGAAACACGAAACACAGCTACGGGCAACCCAATCAGATGAAACACCGGATTGCAGGAGGAGCGTAAAAGAATCTCGACAGTTAAAAGTTCTTGTAATTAACTGTAGAAGCGTTTGTAACAAACAACCGGAACTTGATAGCATTATTTGTAGCACAGAATTGGATATCGTTATCGGTACAGAAAGTTGGCTAAAACCGGAAATAAGTTCCACCGAAATTTTTAA
>CM061919.1:41557670-41769532 GCA_031002005.1 Vandiemenella viatica | reverse complement strand
ACACTCAGAGGGTCAATCATTTGGTCATAGTCATGTGGGCATAGTTTTCGGGGAATGTTCCATTCAATTTGGGCTGCAAGGCGCCCATCAGTTACATGCTCGCCTAGTCCTTGACCCTATCTCTAATGTTCTGTTACAAAGTCAATTAGACAATGTAAATATTCACGTATGACATTAGTCATTTCTCATTCAAATAAATGTGTAAATATGTAACTGCCGTTTACAGTAATTTAACCTCCATTCCTATATTAATATTTGAATGTACTGAGTCATACAACCTATAAAGTGTTGCAGTATGGACCTAAGACGAATATTTATATCAGAACTATGGTCTACTTTTATGATCGACCCTAACCCACGGCTCCAGTGGAAGTTTACCCTGTCCCAGTACTCTAGTCCGCTCTTGTCGATCAGCTGACAGGAGCACCACACCATTTTGGGAGAACAGCCAGTGCAGTAAACTGCTCCGGTGGTCGATAATTTCTGACTAGTTAGCTAATGCTGTAAGGTAGCCCATTTCCAGTTATGATGCTAAAGAAATAGATGAAGCTGTTGAAACAATAACAGATTGGGGGCACAACTCTGAATGCGAAAGTCAGTGCTGAAACTATCATAAAGCCAGTAATAAGAGGGTAAGTGGTAAACTGTAGAAGTCTAACGAACTAAGTAGTATAATTAGAATACAGATTCATGATCCACAAGTAATTATAGGTTTAGAATCTTGGTTAAAAGAAGTAGTATTAGACAATGAATTTTACCGCATAGATATAGGCGCAATTGGTGGAAATTGTATTCATACCGGTTAGCAAAGACTACTACAGTACTCTGGTGATAATAGATCATAACAAGGGGTAGACTTATGGGACGATAAAAAAAGAAAAATCAGGGTTTTGGCTGCTTACCGCATTGAAAGTATGAATGATGAACGTGAGGCTTTTGGGAAGAAACTAAACTCGTATTCAGAGTTCAGAAGTGAGCGTAGAATTTTTATTATTTGCGGGAATTTAAATTTTCCATGTGTTAACTGGGTAGGAATTAGTATTAACAACACAAGACAACACAGATGTGCAACTACCCTAAGTAAGGGAAGGAGGCTTCACACAAGTGGTATAGCAGAGCGCAAGCGGATTGAAAATATCGGATATCTACATCTACATCTACATATATTACTCTGCAAATCACAAAACTGTGGGTGGGCAGAGGGTGCTCAGCACCAAACCTAATCTCTTTGTTGTGCATTCCAATCCCTAATGGTACGAGGAAAAAAGGAATTCATATAAGAATCAGTGTGGCACCTTATTTCTCTAATTTTATCTTTCTTCTGTCATGCCGACCCAAATAGGTTGGTGGACGAAGTATTTCACTTCACTCGTAAGTGATCTAATAAAGATTTATGGTAACTCTGGGAGATGTCAGATAACAGAAGGAATAAGTGATTATGAAGAAGTTCTGTTAGATATTGGAGGATTCAGGAGCCAGTGGCCAAAATTGAAAGGTGAAAAGGTATAAATATAAAAAGGCAAAAATTTAGAACCTGGAGAGATATTTTAGGGTAAGGTTCAGTATATAGACGGAAGGGGGGACTCAAACAGATAAATATGTGAAAATAAATGTTTTTGCCAAACAAAAAATAAGTATTAGTACGAACCTACATATTTTAGCTGGGAAACTGGCAGCATTAAGGCTGGTAAGAAGAGAACCCAACAGAATTAAGAGACAGCGAGGTACTAGGGAACACTTGAAACAACTAAACAAGGAATTAATAGCAGCAAAGAAGGAGATAAGACAGGTTTATGAAGAATATTATTGGGGCAGGGTGACCGCTATATAATGCATCTAGGAACAGGGCTGGGGTTAGGATTTTGTGGCCCGGGGTAAGCGTTCTTAGCAGTCGCGTAACCAGTTGGGGGCCCTTGGCCAATTCATCGGTTAGGGCCCTCCATCACTCCAAATGGGCGACCTTTTTCTTTTGCTCTACAACTTTTCGAGCGGGGCTACACCCCTACAGTGGGTGATAGGGTCCCCATCAGCCGGACGGGCCCGGGTACATTTGACCCGCTGACCCCTCCCCCTAACGCCGGCCCTGTATAGGAATTTCTATGGCTATGTTAGATAGCTGAGGGGATGGGAATGTTTTCCTCAATTATAGACAAAGAGAGAGAAGAATTTGCTGAGGATTTAAAAAAGGCAAAGATATTAACTAACTGGTTTGATGTAACCATTTGGAAATATAATTCAGAAATCTTCTTTTTCTTCTAAGCATTAATCCCGCGATTACAGGGAATAGAGTTGATTGCCAGATTGAGCCCACACAAAAAAATCATTTTCACATCTATTGTTCTTTTGTTATGCTAATTAGGCCACTTGACTAACCTCAGTTTCAGCTGCCTCCTATTGCTCTTTAGGCCACTTGAGAATCTATTGTTCTATTGTTATGCCACTTGAGTGACCACCTGTCAATCATTGTCACGCCTATTGCTCTTTTGTTAGGCCACTTGAGCTACCACCTGGTCCCAATAACCCCAGTTATACTTCCCCCTCCTTTCGCTCTTTTCTTAGGCCATTTGAGCGACCACCTGCCAATCATTTTTACACCAGCCCCTCCTATTACTCTTTTGTTAGGCCACTTGAGCGACCACCTGGTCCCACTAACCCAGTTACACTCCCCCCTCCTATTGCTCTTTTGTTAGGCGACTTGAGCGACCACCTGTCATTCATTTTCACACCTCCCCCTTCTATTGCTCTTTTGTTAGACCACTTGAGCGACCACCTGGTCTCACTAACCGTCACCTGCCTTCCCCACCCTTTTTGTGAGGCAAGCAGATGTTCACACACAATGGCATTATGCGTTTCAGCTGTCAACGCAGGCTCACCCCACTACCCAGCACGCCACCAGGTCTGAACAGGCTCACCCACCACCACTCCAGCAAGCAGGATTAGGCAACCCAACCGGCCTGCTGACCTCAGTGTTCAGACATGGCTCGTCCGGTACTGTTGTTCTCGTCCGTGTATCAGCTCAACGCCGGTGACTCAAAGCATTTGACGATAGGGTTATCGTCCAAGCATGAATTAGTGCCAGTAGTAGTGCTCGAAAAAGTGGGTCACCGCACCAAACTTATACTAACGTATGATGAATGGGACGTGCTGACTCAAGTATTGGACGTTGTATCAGATTTGTTCAACACAGGCAGCGCCCAGACCGACGATCCACTCGGCGAGCGCATTGTCTGCTGCCGTACTGTTGCCGGAGTGAAAACAATATATTTCACCCCAAATGCTGATCCTGCCAGCGACGTATACTTCGGTAATTCAACTTGGAAGAACCTCATCGACACGCAGCCTGCAATGACCAGTGCCTTGGCCATCAAGAAGAGGTGGGGGTACTTAGTTTCAAGGTAGACTACTACACAGAATTTGTGGACATTTTATTTAGTAAAGTACTACGAGACTTTAATATGGCCAAAGTGCAAAAACTGGTTGATATATACATTAACGATGTTTATGTGGCTCAAGTGACACCCAGTTCATCATTGCATTATAATCTAATAAAATATGAACTTATTGCATATAAAAATTTACTTGTATTGCCCGATGTTAATATCATTGTAGTTAAGAATTACAATCCCAGGTATGATGTTTGTGAACCGTATATGATGCCTGTAGACAATAAGTGCAAGAACAGATGTGTTCATCTGTATGAAATTTTTTGTTAGTAAATACATGTATAAAAAGTATAAATAAAATCGCATTGTATTTGATTTGACTTCTGTTTATTTCACCCACTATTGAGCAATTAAATATACGTTTTCAACAGCACATACAGCATTACAAAATAAATGTCCTTTACAAAATTTTATCAAATTATTCTTCCTGAGTTCTCGTAGAGGTGGACATCCTAAATCTTCTATATTGTAGCAGACCTTCTTCCTGATAATCTTCTGAAACCATCGAGCCTTCTCCAGTCCTTTAACACGTATAATTGCATCATCTACATTGGTGATTGCATGTAGAATAGTACTTAGTCTACTGAAGGTTACACCAGTAACATTCCAAGCTATTCCATGGTAATTATGTGTCAACCATCTCGCTGTTGGATCGTTACCTCCACGTCTTGGTGAATTTACAGAGATGCAATGTGAAGCGATAATGTTGTCTGATTGTACTACATACACGGCAACTTCTTTGAAGATAAACGCTACTTCTCTCGTCTTGAATCCTTGCGCATCCAGGAAGATGGTCACCATGATAATGAACGGCGTTGGACGGTGCTACACCGTTTTATGTGAGTTTACGCACAACACTTGTTAGCGGCACGTATTCCACAACACAGACGTGAAAGATTAGGCAGTATGCGGCGGTGTAGGCTGGAAAATTGTCACTGCTATCAAACTCCATATGAATATCCACAGGCCCTGTATTTACCGACTCGTTTCGATGTGAACAATCAATTATTGCAATAGGAGCATTGGCGATAAAGTCTTCTCGGTCTACTAGTGGTGAAGGATGATCTCGTTCGTAGTAAGCCTGCTGGAATCTTGCATACATGTCGAACAACACTGTGGTTCGGTTTTTCATAAAGTCCAAATTCATGTTCTCGCACGGGTACGCCACATCATTTAGGAACACTTTGACATTGGTGAGACTACAGTGGTCAAAGATGGCTGCACTTAATTCCGCATTCCGTTTCCTGTTTGTTTGAAATCCCAGAACCACAAACCTAGGTTTCTCCAGATGCGTTGATGTTTACAAAGACCAAATTTGAGACTTACTTATAGGAAGCAGCGGCTACTCCAACTGATCCCAACTTCTGAAATTAATGTGAAGTGGCTTCCCACTGTCTACAATCTACTCACTTACTTGCAAATGTGGCACCACCCATGCGAGTTTACTGATAGTAAATTTACTTTTCCGAGGGTTTGGATTGGCTTATAAGTATGAATTTGTATCGTCCCTAGTTCGAATAAGTATTAGTTCTTGTTTTACATTTGCAAGTATCTTTTTAAAGTCTTCACAAAAACCCAACAGCATAATCAAAGGAATACATACATCGAAGTAACCATTTCCAAGAACGCGTTGCCCCCATCCTGCGTTCTTCAACATACCAATTTATAGAGGGCCGGCAGAAATTAGTCTTCAATATGCTTGTGACGCCTACATTTCTATTTCGGTATATTTCAACTCCATTAAGATTTAACCGAAGTTCCTCAGATAGAAACGCGAATGCATTGGATGTGAGAAGTGAATTTGTAGCTCCCGCTCCATCCTATTTAACAATCTTCCTTCAATATGCAAGTAACTTATGTATCTTGGTTCTGAATAAGTATCCGAATTTCATCATTATTATTAAACGTTGTTGACGTATGCGGATGATGACTCAAAAACTGTTTACACGTCATCGACTCGCCAAATTCCACACTGGAAGTTATATCAACCACCTCATCAATTTTATTTACTGTATAGCCTAACTACTGCAGGAAGAGCACGTTAGCAGGTGTTAACCGTTTCACTGACGGTTCACTACTGACAACTGTTTGAGTCCGACGCTTCTTATTATAACGAGCGCCCATTCTTTATATGTAGTCTCAGAGTAATAGTTTCTCCTTTCAAATCCACTAAGTTGCCGTCCTGGTCGACAACTCTAATGTGAATGTTGTTGAGCGTTTTCACCGTGATTGGGAGATAGATGACATTTGCAGGTACTTCTACAATATTGTACTCTTGAGGTACTGTTGGAAAAAGCTCGTGTAGTGTATGTCCCAGCTTTTCGTTGACGTAATTTCCAGTACATATGCTGCACTCTATATGTATCGCGTTAACTTTGAATATCTGCACAGTGTAGTCTGAGGTACGAAATCCAGGCTTTAATATTCGTCTCGAAAATCGGAGCAGTGAACCAGTTGAGTCTGGTTTCGTGAAGTCTATTTCCACAGGTGTTTGTATCTCACACTTGAGCGGGTTGTTGTTTGCTCTAAAAACTTGTTTCTCGTTATTTGCGAACCGAGCCAAATAACTTGCCATATCGTCAATATCGTACGATCCTGTGGGTATATCTACCACTTTATTCTTCGAGTAATGAAATTTACTATTTGTCTCATCAATGTTAGGAATGCTGGAACACACTGGATACTATACATCAAGCACAAGGGTGGAGTAGTTGATTTTCAAACATACAATTCGATTCCGAACATTGATGAGACAAATAGTAAACTTCTTTAATAAAATCAAATTATTTGTAAATCGATCAGAAAATTAGGTAAACTAAACTATACTCTCATAAAAACCAAATAGGTAATTAGCCCAACAAAAAACAAATTAGATACTTCCAATTAAAAAAAATAAAATTATTGCAAAATTTACTTAGTTAATAAAATTTATTTAGTAGTGGAGCTCCAGTCATATAATAATTATAGCCTGTAAATGACAAAGTATATTTAAGGAATAATAGCTTAGCTGCTTTATCGCCTATTAGTAGATTCCTAAGTGGATCATAAATTCAACCAGCTCCGCTAAAAAGTTTTTTTCTTGGAACTGCACCTGTTACATGCCTAAAAGCTTGAAATTTCCTGTTCATTTTCCATCACAGCAATGGGTCCTCGCTTTGTTGGAGCTTATTTTATGTATTATATTCATTTAATTATGTTTTTCGCATTATGGTATCTTCTTCATCACTGCTGTTTGCCAGATTGAAATAAATATTTTAAGATGGTGCTATTTAAGAACCTATTATTAATTATATTAGGTTCTATTCTTCATTTTTTGTACACAAGAGCTCAGATATTGTTACTTCTTTTTTTACTTATGGCTTTACGCCTCGTCGAGGTCGAGGTCATTAGAGGCGGGATGAGATTGGGGACAAGGAACGGGAAGGAATTCGGCCAGGGCCTTTTGAAGGAAGCAGCCTGGCATTCGCCTGGAGTGATTTGGGGAAACCATGGAAAACCCAAATCTGGATGCCTGAATGGGGATTCGAACCTTCATCCTCCCGAGTGGGAGGCCAGAACGTTAACCATTCACCCACCACTCTCGGTACTATTGTTACTTTTTGTCTCAACACTTCCTTTTCCAAGACCCAAATCATTATGCAGCCTAGAATGCAGTGCGTCTGGGGTGAGTCTAGTGTTGCCAGGTCAAGGTTGTTAAAAATCGGGACGGAAGGTAAAAAAAAAAAAAATGGGGATTCGGGGTTACAAATCGGGACAACCCCCCCCCCCAAAAAAAGGTTTAGTATAATGCAGACTATTTTTATAATGTATGTATTACAGGGGTATTTTCTATCCTCTTTAATAAAATGCATTGAATCTAGAGACTGCACACCTCCATGGTTCGGCAGCCTTCGGCGAATCTCGATAGTGCACGATGTGCTGCCACCACAGCGCTGCTTGGATAATCAGAAATAACTACATTTGATTTTATTTACGCTTATAATGCTACAAGGAAGAGTAAATTTCTTACAAAAGATCGAATTTTATTTTATTTGCAGTTACATTATTAAAAGAAAGTGTAACTGCGGTGCTAACTGGAGTTAACATTAAAAAAATTTTAATGCGAGGCAGAGATTAAAAAAAAAAAAAAATGCAGTGCGACGTTTGTTTAAATTTATATGTTGCTTTTTGTTTATTTACGTCGACTATATGTAGAAATTCACCCGCGGTGAAGAGCATTCGTTCGTTACGCTGTATTATCTGTATCAATTACCGAAAAAAGTTCAATATATCCTAAGAATTTTTACGACGGACGATAACAAACATGGAAGTGTATTAAAACACAGAGAATGTTTACACGAAAAAAAAAACTGTAATTGTGTTTATTTGCAATTATAATGTCAAAAAGAAATGCGATGTCAGCTAAAAGTAAAAAATATAAAACTATCTAATTAAACATTGTTGATTTATGACAATTAAATCCATAAATTCATATAATGATCTGTTCCCTGCAGCAGTTATTAGAACGAGGTGCAATGTAACATATATATATATATATATATATATATATATATATATATATATATATATATTAAATTGGCATTTGGCGAGTAGCCACAACCATGCCACATACATTTATATTTACATATTTAACTATTTATATATTTAGGTGTTTATATATTTAACTACATACACTTTAAACTTTACTATTTACATGTGAGCCAACATTTTCATAAATAGAGACAAATTATTTATTCCTCATGTTTTAATCGAGTATGGATATTTCTGTCTACGTTACCACAGTCTGAATTTTTTTTTAGATCTTTATGTTCTTTCTGACGACAAGGTTATACAGAAACCGGTATACGTTTAAGTTATTTGAGGCTAGAAGGGATGGTATAGATGTTGGTAGTTGCTGCCCTTCCCTTACCAAGGCCCTTATGAGAGTGTCGCTATACGCAACGTATTTGCAGCAGCCAAAAAATATGTGGTCTGGCCGCAGGGGTCCGATTAAGCATAGGATGCCTAGGCTGTAGCCTAGGGTGGAAAATAGGTCGCCCATGAATCGTTACGCCACTGCCGATTGCCGACAGGGGCTGCACCACATGTATAGCCTGGGAGCCCACAAAGCCTAATGCGGCCCTGGATCTGGAGTTTCTTCTTCATTCCTGTCGCAATCGCAGGTTGGATTATCGACAAGTGGTGTCGCCAGCGCCCCTGATTTGTTCTTAGGAGGACCATCGTTGTTACTAGTTTTTGGGCATGTACTTTTGTCGAACCCCAGTTTGATTGGGATATGTTGCTGTACTGATTCGTATAACCTTCTTTTCGTCTAGGCGTCTGTCTTCCAATCTTGCTGCCACGCAATTGTCAGTTTGTTTCTAAAGGTACTGAAGTAGTCGGAGAAGGACTCATCGATGTGTTTCACTACGCCATTATAGGCCTCTTCCGTGGCCAGTGCATCTGCTGTTTTATTCCCCACTATTCCACCCCATAGTGACTGGCTGACTCCTTTCCTGTATGATGGATATCCAGTTTATGGTGCCGAGGGCCAGACGATTTGGACGCACGGTGGTTGTCTTTTTTTAGGAGCTGCAATGCCGACATTGAGTCAGACATGATAATAACTGGTTTACATTCGGAGTGGCTGGCATTCCGCAAGGCTTCTAAAATCACCGTTAGTTCCGCTGTCAGTATGCTCGCGGAAGGAGGTAGATTGTATTTCCCGCACCTGTTTGTTTGTGTTTCCGCGAATGCACATCCTATCGCGTCTGCATACTTAGAACCATCTGCATAGTAAATCAAGGTATCTCCCCAATGCGCTCTGAGCTGTGCCAATGTTGATGTAATAACCTGTGAGTTTCGTTGATGGCAGAGGTCTAACTGAATGTTTAGTTCTTTTAGGAGATTTAGTGTTGCTTATGGTGTAACATCCTATATGCCATGACTTAGTGATTTGTTTTTGTAAGGGTTGTATGTCATGTAGACTGCTGCTATGCACGGCATTGTCGTGTACTTACTTTACTTTTTCGTGTCAGACATCATAATCGTTTGGCCCAATATGCCCAATATTGGAAAAAGTTGTAAATCTCTCTTCCTTTTCATAGATCTTTGAGTGTTGTTGAAAACTGGCATTGCTCGCAAGCATAGAGATTATCTATGGTCTTCTGTTCTCCACATTCACATCGATCGTCTTTTGTCAGACACCATCTATATTTGTTAGCTTTTACTGGAGCGACTCCTGATCTTATACGGTTGAGGGTTCTCCATTTTACCCAATCCAGTTTTATGCCAGAAGGGTTTTTTTTTTTTTTTTGGTAATCGGATTTACAGCCACTCAGCCAGCCCTCAATGTATTTTTTATTATCGTCAATGTTAATGGAGCTTTCCCAATTTCATGTGAACATTCGATTGTAGGACAACACAGGACACACACAACACACCTCGCATTCGGGAGGACGGCGGCTCGAATCCCTGTCCGGGCATCCAGATTTGGGTTTTCCATGGTTCCCCAAATCACTCCAGGCAAATGCCGCGATGCTTCCTTCAAAAGGCCATGGCTGGATTCCTTCCCATTCCTTGCCCCCATCCTTTCCCGTCTCTAAAGACCTCTCTGTTAGGGAGACATTAAGCAGATTAAAAAAAAAAAAAAAACACACACACACAACACAACACTTAACCTATACACCCACTCCCTCGGCCGGACTGGAACCGGCAACCACTCTAGCCACTTCGCTACCGAGGCCTGCTGCCAAAAAGTTCTTCGTCAGAGATTGGATACCACTTTGGAGTATTGTACGTTTCAGAAAAGGAGTTCTAGAGATTAACCTTCTATGTGGAGGGCTTGGAATCCCAAACATTACGTGCCTCTCATCGAACGTTTATTTGAATCGCTCTGTCTACTCATGTGGCTTACGGCGTATTTTTGGTTCAGCAAATGCAGCTACTTTGCTCAATAGGTGTATTGGGGTTGGTTTCATGCAGTCAGTCACGACCCGACAAGTTTCATTCAAGGCTATATCTGCTTTCTTTGAATATGCGGATTGGTTCCAAACAGGGCTTGCATACTCTGCAGTGGAAGACTAGATTGCTTTAGCATACGTGTGCTAGACTACCGAATTCGCTCCCCATTTACTGCAACATAACTTTTTTAGAATATTTTCTCGTGTGTACTTTAGCTGCAGTTATATGGCAGTGCTTCTTATAAGTAAGATTTTTGTCTTCAGTGACTCCTAAATATTTAGGCTGGTTGGACTGTAGGTTCCAATGAATGGTCTTCCCAGGCAACATATAGTTTTCGTTTTGCCTCTCTTGAACGCAGATGGAATTCGCAGATCTGGGGTTTGGATGGGTTTGGTTTCAAAGAGTTGCTTTTGTAGTAAGTGGATATGGTTGACAGGGCTTGTTCTAACTGGTCTTCGACACGTTGGAACATAGGTTCCTGTACAACGATTGCCAAGTCGTCAGCGTATAGGTAGTGTTTGACACTGGGATTCACAGGTTGGTCATTTGTACAGTTATTAAATAAAATAGGGGATAGAACGTTGTCTTGGGGTAAACCATTCTTTTGAATTTTCCACCTACTCTTCTTGTTATCCAGAATAACATAGAAACGTCTATTAGTCAGTAGAGATTCGGTGAGTTTCATTCAGCTAAAATCTCTGCGCATTCATATATTTCTGTAAATAGTAGGCAGTGGTTAATGGTGTCATACGCCGCAGAGAGGCCCACTAGTGCTACTCGTGTCACAAGTTTGTTCTGCAAACCCTCTTCTATATGTTTCGTCAAGTTTAACACTTTCCTGTACGGAAACCCGCTTGTTGTAGAATAAGTTGTTGTTCTGTCATGGGTCCGATTCGAGGTAGGATTAAACGTTCATAAAGCTTAAATAAACGGAAGCGCGATGAAATAGGCAACTAACTGCTTGGCTTATCTGGTTCTTTACCCGGTTTCAGAAGAGCGACAACTTTTGATTTTCTCCACATTTTAGGAAGAGAGTAGGTTTTACGGCAGTGGTTAAACATATTCAAAATCCATAGTTTTGGAATCGGAACACAAGCACTATTTTCATAAGTTGAATGACAATAATGATCTAAACGAACCATTATCACTCATGGTATTACATATATATGCTAATAAAAATTATTACAATTTTTTGCAAAAATAATTATTAATGACACATCTTGAGATAACTTTAAATTATTAGGGCCAGCGAATTTATGTTCAATTTCACACCTAGACGTACAGTAGTTTTTTCAAAATGGTTACCACAAAAATCTAAAAATTGTCGGCTAGTGTCGCTCGCTCTAATAAGATCAGTGAAAGATTCTGACTTACAAAGTTTGTGAAGACAAACATCCAGATCGGAAAAAATTTTGATGGGACATTATTGATGAATGATATTATATTGGTTTTCCAGCACAGGAATACTAATTAAAGAACGAAAATGTCACCACGCGCTTTCATTAGGTATGAATTGTGAGAAATATTTTTTCGTTTCTACGGTCCGAAAAGGATAGTATGAATTAATATTTAAGGTAATTATGTACAATCGGTATTTATTTTCATAGCCACATTTTCATACCTTACTTCCATCGTAAAGGAAAACTCGATTGATTAAAAAAATTAATTTTTCTTTCTAAAAAAAATCCTTATTTACTTAAAACAATGAAAACCTGACAGTGAAATTATTGTTAGCCGTTTTAAACACCTTTTAAATGAAGGATTACGTATGTTCATTGTAGTATAGAGAACGTTCGCCTGAAAAAAAATAAAAAAAATAAACACTGAATTGAATTCTGGACTGCGTATCCAACCCGCGTCCTATATAAGTGGAGAATCATAGAAAGTGTGTAATATGAACCAGGAAAACAAGGGAAAAAGCACCAGATGACCGAAATTTCATCACAGAAATTCAACTACTAACAAACAATTACTTCTATTCTGTTCAGAAATTTCCTAAAGTTTTCAGTTGCTTTCTCCTTCAAACATTTGTACCCAAGATACGGAACGTGTAACCTTATTGTAATGCATATTTACTGTTAGCTAAACGAAATTCTCTACCGAATGATCTATACGATTTCTTGTGGGAAAAATACGTACACAGTTAAGTCAACTGAACTAACTGTGGACGCCTGTTATTTTTCTGTTTCCAATAGACAAATTAAAGTTTTGCTTTAAAGTTTCTGGATGCCTTGCTGCTCCTACGGTACTAATTTCCTCAAAAACTTATGAGCAATAGTGGCAGATAAAGATGGAAGCCACTGTGCTTGCATTACAAAAAGTCAGTAGACTTGTCTGAAAACTGAATAGTTACCAATATATTGCACAGAAACTGCTCCTGTTAAAGAAAATCGCCAAATAAAAATAATCAGCTGTTGTCACTTACCTTGATCCGAATCGTTTCGTAAAACTCGAATATCTTGATCACAACTCGTCGTTCCACTACATTAAAAAGCTGACACACAATTCTATAGCAGTAATACAGAATAACGCCCCTTCTTCCAAATTGAATCACGCAGTTGACTGGCTGTTATTGATTGTAGTACATTTTTAAATAGTTTGACTCCAGCAAGGACTGGGGGCAAGTAACAGGAAGGAATTCAGCCAAGGCCCTTTCGAAGGAAGCATCCCGGCAATTGCCTGGAGTGATTTGGTGAAACCATCGAAAACCCAAATCTGGATGCCCGGACGAGAATTTGAACCCGCGTCCTCCAGAATGCGAGGCCAGAGCGTAAACCGATTGGGAATTCGTGGTGAAAGCGGAACAATACAGAAATTTACGTAATATTTTTTATGAAGATATGGTGATGAAAACAGCTTTCGTTGAGTCACTTCACCGACAGAAACTGGTCGGTATCAGAAGCTCGGTGTTCTTGGAGACGTAACCATTATCTTTGAAATGCTGACGGTATTGTTGATGCGGATTTCGAGTGATCCCATTGCATAGTAAGACCTCTCGTTTTACTAAATATTTTATGGTTCTTGTGTTTGGCTTCATTAAACTACCTACCTGCATGCATTTTTGGTTTGTTTCAGTTACGTGGAAACATATTTCTCCCGCTAAACAGTTCTCAAAATCTCCAAATGTAGAGTGTGCTTTAATTTAGATTTTCATTAAGCTTTGCATAGTTTAGCAAAAAAAAAAAATACGGTTATTTAAATAACCGATTAAGGGAGGCAACAGGATTTCTTTGTATAATTACAAAACCGCCGCATCTACATTTCACAGTTTTTTTTTTTTTTTTTTTTTTTTTTTTTTTTTTTTTTTTTTTTTTTTTTTTTACAACGACGTTTCAGCAACCATAGATCATCATTAATATAAAAAATAAATTAATATCTCTCTTTTTGGAGCATAAGTTCATTTTTTCTCAATAGTTCAGTTTGTAGCAACGTTATTTTCGATTAAAGTTTGAAGAGTACAATTAGGTGTACCTTCCTTTTATTCTTTAATTTTGATTAAACTTTATGTAGTTTGTCAGTAAAATTATATAGTTATTTAAATAACTGATTAGGGGAAAAAGCGGGATTTTTTTTGTATAATTACAAAACCAATGCATCTACATTTATACAAGTCACTGATTTATTTACAAAGAACATTCAACAACCATAGATAATCTTTAATATATAAACTTATTTCACTTTCTGGAGAATAAGTGACTGTGGAAGGTTTTTTTATCTGTCATCAATCTTTTGACTGGTTTGATGAAATCCTCCATCCCTTCCTATCTTGTGCTAACCTCTTCATGTCTACATGTGGAAGGATATCAATCATAAAATGTTCTTGGTGTGCACGTAATTTTTGTTTCAAATGTTGCTATGATTTACATCATTCATGATTTGTGTATTTCGCATATGAAAATAAATAATTTGGATAGTTTGTTTCAAAACAAGTTTGAAATGCTACAAAATCAAATAGCAATAAAAAATACAAACAGAAAAAAAATTCGCTGGTGATAGGATCGAACTGAGGACCTCCCACTCATCAACCCACCGCGCCAACGAGCACGGCTAAACCAACGTTAGTAACTAGTGGCCTTCCGTAGCGATTTAAGGCATGTAGGTAAAAAATTTTTTACACTTTTTAATCCCCGATTTCTCTTAAAAGGAGGCCCACCAGACTGAACTGCTTTAGGGCGAGGAACTACAGGTGACGTACTACTTTCCAGACTTGTTCATTCTACGATAGCGACTTACAAACTGAAGACCTCTCCTTGCCAGCAAGCACGAATAAAAATCATGACAATTTATTTGTTTTTTGCAAAAATAATGATTGATGGCACATCTACAATGGACTTTGAATTAGTATGTTCAATTTAACGTCTTTAGGTGCCGCAGTTTTTTTAAAAAGTGTACCACTAGGTGTGCATAATCCGTCGCCTAGTGTAAACGCATGCCTCGCTCGCCCTAATTATTAATTTTAATTGCGATGCAGCTAACGCTCCGGTGGCATTAACCATAGTAATCAATTAACCCCTTTTATATTATTTCTTTAAAATTTTCTTTTATAATTTGAGTATTAAATTTTTCTCCTATTTACTTTTCCTTTTTTACAAACTTTAATTTTAAATTTCTTAAGCGTTTTTGATAAATTATTAATAACTTCACTTGGTAATTTGCTCCAATCACTGACACCCTTACCAACAAAAGAAAATTTTCCCACTCCCTTATGCATGTAATCGAGCGCCAGCTTGTGGTCATGGTCGTCTTTCCCCTTCCATGCACTATTCCTAATTCTCTAACCAATATCCCTCCAAGCCCCTTCACCAACATATTCCCTGTACATTCCCAGCTCTCTCTTCACCCTTCTCCTTTCCTCCAATGTCTCCCAATCCAGCTCCTTAACCATATAAGTTACTGGCTGGGTCCTGCGATAATCTGCATAAACAAATCTAGCTACTTTTCTTCGTACACCCTCCAACTCCTGTATTTAATAACCCGAATGTGGGTTCCAGTATATTCAACAAATGGTCTGAGCAAAGTTTTGTAACCCAATTCCCTAACTTCTCTGATACATCCTCTCAGCACCGTCTCCAGTAAATGAAGGATTTTGTTACCTTTTCCTACCACCTGCCCAATGTGCTCTGCCCAGTTGAGTTTGTTCTCAAACGCTATGCCTGATCAGCAACGGTCCCAGTACACTACCCTGTGGCACTCTCATATTTACTTCCATCTCTTTTGATAAAATTATTTCCTACTCTAAAACTTTGCTTTCTGGCTTTAAAAATTCCTCTACCCAGCAGGTAACTTTTTCATCCAATCCAATAGATTTCAGTTAATTTAAAACCATTTTTAGGCTCACTCTGAAAATGCCTTAGACCAGGGGTGGCCCACCTTGAACATTTTTCCGGCCCGCGAGATTCATCACACTTTTACAAAATATTTTTTATACTCAATTTTTAATGTTATATATTTCTTTGCAATGTGCGTTTAGTATCGCTATTATTATATTATCTAGGTTTACATGTAAGAATGATAGTAAACAGAATAATAACTCATGTTTCAATTTTTCACTCCAAAAAAATATCTGAAGTATGGAATGCACTGGGTGGTTTTTTAGGCTGAGGGAGGAAGACCCGAAACACGAAACACAGCTACGGGCAACCCAATCAGATCAAACACCGGATTGCACGAGGAGCGTAAAAGAATCTCGACAGTTAAAAGTTCTCGTAATTAACTGTAGAAGCGTTTGTAACAAACAACCGGAACTTGATAGCATTATTTGTAGCACAGAATTGGATATCGTTATCGGTACAGAAAGTTGGCTAAAACTGGAAATAAGTTCCACCGAAATTTTTAAAGATAGCATGAATGTTTTTCATAAAGACAGATTACATTCTCATGGAGGTGGGGTATTTATAGCTGTGAGTAAATTTCTCCCATGTAATGAAATAGAAGTCGATACGATCTGTGAAATCATATGGATTAAACTCAATGTTGCTGGGTCAAAACTCATCATAGGCACCTTCTACCGTCCACCCGATTCCGACATAGCTATCGCCGAGGAGTTCAGAAATAATGTAAACAGTGTAGCTAGCCGTTTTCAGGATCATGCTATGATTCTAGGAGGCGACTTCAATCTGCCTTATATTGACTGGCGTAATTACGTTCACTTCACAGGTAGCAGGGATAAGGCAGCTTCTGAAGTAATTCTCGAATAATCATCTCGAGCAGCTAGTTAATGAACCTACGCGGTGTCATAATGGTAGCGAAAATATTTTAGATCTGCTGGTTACCAAAAGGCCAGAATTATTCACCGACATTTCAACGACCACTGGCATAAGCGATCACAAAGCGGTAATTGCAACTATCAGACTAATGACCAAGCGAAAAAGGAGAAAAGTGCGGATTGTATACAGATTCAGTAAGGCCTCTAACGAGTGTTTTAGAGCCTACCTGAGGAATAATTATCATAACTTTAAGTTAACATGAGACGTGGCATCGATTTATACGAATAGTCAGGGAAGGTGTGGATATACATATACCGAAGCGGATAATAAATGGGGAGGATGATCCATCGTGATACACATGCGAAGTCAAAAGATTACTCAAAAAACAAAGGAGGATACACGCACGTTCAAGAAGGAAGGGGTGTCGCAGAGATTTAGAAACCCTAGCTGAGTTAAGAGGACGTATTAAGAATGTAATGCGTGAGGCCTTCAACGATTTTCATTCCAACTCTCTCTCTAAGAGTCTCACAGAATTTAATGATAAGATTTGATACAAGTTTCTTTCAAGATTATTATTTAAACATGTATGTAAATAATTTATTTCCATATCTATTTTAGTATTGTGTTTAATATAACTTTGCATTTGGGAAGGCTACCTGAATTCACGTGCTTCTGTCGGTAAAAAATTGTAAAACGGCCAAAAGGACATATGCTCCCGTTATAAATTCACCTTACAAGGCAGGAATACCGATGGTTATTGGAATCACATTTAAAATTAATGTAATTGTAAAAATGCTTCAGTTTTTGTTGAGTAGCAATGGAGATAGAATTAGGTTGTTTAAAAAATAAAATTATTTAATCATAATTTTATTTTCACCAACGGACGGCCATATTGTAACATGACGCGCTGTCGCCACGTTACAAGGTGCATTTTTATTATATATGTCATAATGTTAGAGTAATTTACATAAATCTTGGGCGACCACCTAAATAGATTTATGTTGTAATTTTATAAAGTACGCAAGATTCCAAGTGAGGACTGTAATGAAATGGTGAACATACAGTGTATCTTGGTAAAGCGAATATTCAAGAATTATTGAGCTGTGTAGGCTTGAAGCTAATCGTGGTCTTCCCGAGCCATGGCGACAAGAAGTCACGGATTTGGGGTTTACCGGACCACACACTCTGCTCCCTAGGGGATGGGCGGCCAACAAGGTCACTCACCGGGCGGGAAATGCCTGCCGCCCGAAAACCGAGTCGTCCCCGAACGCAGCCGAATATGTCCGACCTCTGTTAGATACGCTGGGCAAATCACATATCAGGGATATCACGTGACATTGGGTGCCGACCTGAAGATCCAATCCAAAGGAGCGTATAACTTAAAATCCTGGGAATTTCTGTTATATGTGAGCTTCGAGACTACAAGGGGCGGAGCGAGAAGTTTCCTCGCGAGAGAGAAGAGCGATGAGCTGCAATTCGATCTTCGAGTCCATGCTCTGCGAGTCTAGTCTGAGGTTGACTTGGAAAGTTGGCTTCTCTCGCCAACTGCTGTTGTACGATTTCTGGCTGCCAGCTTGCCTTGCTGGAGCAAGCTTATCACGGCAACACAGCCGGTAATGCGATGACGCGCATTGTCGGACCAGAGATGCCTGTAGCCGACTTGTGAGATAGTCACACACACTGTGGGTCCGCTCCGGTCACCGCAGACATCAGACGCAGAACTACAATCGTAACTTATTACGACCAAGCCATCTGATTGTGCATTCCGTGAAACAGAACCCTTAACCGACTTTGAGAGGATAGATCCATGTTCTCACTTTGTAATTGTAAAAACCCCTGAGCTAGTGGCATAATTTGCCAGGACTAGTTATTTTCGAATGATATATTGTTCATTCGTGGCGCCCATGATTGTCTTTTTAACTGTAAAGTCACAGTATTATGATGCCTTTGTCTGAGGTCGTCATAACTTATATTTTTCATTGTTTCCAATTGTCATTATTTCTTGCATTTTGATTCTGAGATATATTTAAAAGTAAATGTACAATTGTTTGCTTGCTCATGACGGCTAATTGTACCTCTGAGCGTTGCTTTTATGATTTTGCCAATTTGTGTTAATGTTAACGGTAAATTTGCTCAGACTTGTAATCGCCAGTGATAAGAAAATAAATGTCATATTGTGACAATTTTTCCTAAATTCCAACTAACGTCGAGATTCTTGCAAATTTAACAAATTTTCACTCCTTCATAAAAATTAAAATAAAAAATCCACAATTATTAATCATAAAGGTATGAAAGATAATTGTAACGTAGTTTGCCCACCAAGGCACCCACTACAGATGTTACATCGGGGGTACCTCAAGGAAGTGTAATAGGACCACTTCTTTTTCTAATTTTTATAAACGATCTCGGAGACAAAGTGAAAAGCCTTTTTAGATTGTTTGCTGATGATGCGGTTATTTATAGGGAAGTAAGGAATTTGGCCGATTGCTTAGAAATTCAGCGTGATCTAGATGTTATTTTGGTATGGTGCGCTGAGTGGCAACTTACGCTAGATTGTAAAAAGTGCAAGACAATGAGCATAACTAACAAAAAGAATCCAATTGTTCAGAAATACGAGTTAAACAATTTAGTTATTGATATGGTCGATTCTATGAAATATTTGGGAGTAACAGTACAAAGGAATATGAAATGGGACTTACACATTAATTCGTTAGTAGGTAGAGCTAATTCTTGGCTGCGATTCATAGGTCGAATATTGAAAAATTGTAATGAACAAACAAAAGAGATGCGTACAAATCTCTTGTGCGTCCACATTTGGACTATTGTTGTGCCATTTGGGATCCGTTTCGTAAGGGGTTGATCGAAAGTATAGAGAAAGTACAGAGAAGAACCGCTCGATTCGTGACCGATTGCTGCAGTCTTTATGAAAGCGTCACAGAACTGTTTAGTAGACTAGGCTGGGAGTCTCTGGTAGATAGACGACGCACGTGTCGTTTAAACTTATTGGTAAACATTTGTACTCCCACTTTCACTCACGAGTGTAGTGAAATACTTCTTCCACCAACCTATTTGAGCCGGAATGACAGGAAAGATAAGATTACAGAAATAAGGTGCCGTAATGATTTTTATTTGAATTCTTTTTTCCCTCATACCATTAGGGATTGGAATGCACAACAAAGAGATTAGCTTTGGTGCTGAGCACCCTCTGCCACCAACAATTTTGTGAATTGCAGAGTATATACGTAGATGTAGATGATATGTAATTTTATATGCGGCCCGCGGCGTTATGATGCACTTCCAAATTGGTCCGCAAGATCATTAGGATTGGCCACCCCTGCCTTAGACAGATCTAGTACTACACTAACAACTTGGCCTCCCTTGTCCAATTCATCTGAAATATCTTGCATATAGCCCACCATCTGAGATTCACATGAATATTCTTGCCTACAGCTATTTTGTCGATCTGCAAACCAGTTACTTTCCTCACAGAGATTTCTGATATAGTAGCATATTAATCTCTCCATCACTTTGCCTATCACTGATGCCAAACTAATTGCACTGTAATTTTCAAACCAGTCAGTACTGTTCTCTTTCAGTTGTTTTACTGAATTTATATGCGTGGATGATGCCTAAACCTAAACGATTATGTGCAATCCCACTGGCCTTTGTTCTTCCAAGTGATAATTTATCAGCACTCTTATAATCGATATACAGACTATGATTGAGTGTATATTCACAATCGAATGAACTGAATGACAAGGTGTGCTTGACCGAGTGGTGTATCTTTTCGAGTTAGGCAGAGTGACACGCGATTTCATTGTTTGTGCTACAAAATCGGGACATTTGGCGTTCTGTTGGAGGGTAAATTGGGACCAGTCCGCAGACCACCGAAAGTCTCCCACATGCGCCTCGACTCATAGTTGCGGTGAATCTGGTGTTTTGCAGGTTAAATTTTTCTACGTCTTTTGTTTTCGGTCTGGGATCGGATTTTCAGAATTATTGAAGAAAACATTGCCAGTGTTGAAATTAACCCGAACAAGAGTTACATACTTTTCTATTGGTTCGTTTCGGGGATTTTTTATTTATTTATTTATTTTTGCAATTCTGTTGAGGAGTACAGCTTCACTTTACTATTTAATTCCCCCACCCACCTACTGTTGATCTTACGAATTTTAATTTCAAATTCTTTCAGCGGTTTTAGTACATTATTCATCAATTAGGTAAAAGTCTAAGTGAACCTGAGCGCCGTTTCGGACCTCCCGGGATCGAATCCCAGTCGTCCGGGCCGGTCGCACTTAGGGAGCGCCCATAAACTACGCGGATCTGTCTAGGGGGCTGGAAGGATACGCTGCGCTACGTGGGGAGTGGGGGGTCCCGTCGATGGTTATTTCGGGCTTGCTGGGCTTCGGAACGTCCAGCAAACCAGCAGAAAATCAAATGAACACACCCACAAGAAAAGAAAGCATTGAGGATGCAACTCAACAGAACACATCCACGGCAACTTCGAGTGTTGCTGATGCTTTGACTGACGAGTTGGGCTACCTACCCCTGACAAAAAACGACCTTGAGCTGCTGGTGCAGAATCTTCCAAAGAAGAAATGAGACGAAACGCGGAGACGAATCATATACAGCGCCACGAGAGTACCAGTTCTAGCCCCACCGACAAACCATGCAGCACCTCCAGATGACACACAGTGTCAAAGTAAGGGCAAGAAAAAAAGAACAGCCGAAACGCCAACTGAAGCACCTGCAAAGAAGCTGGACAATAAGAAGACACCTCCGGCAAGCACCTGCAGGCAGACGAAGCCAGAAGACTGCTTCGAGCCTGCTAATAAAACTGCTCGTCTACGCAAGCAACAACTACCCCAAACAGTTGAAACAACTAACCAGTTTGACGGAATAGAAGCAGACGCGACTGACATCGTCGAGAAAGTGGAACAACATCCTGGACCATTCCAGAAATGCATCCTGCCATTGATGGTTACCTATCCTAGACCATATATGGAACTCTTTAAGAAAGTGCAAGATAAACTTGCAAGAAAAATTGAGGTGAAACCAAAAGGAGCTGATAACTTCAAAATCAACATCTTCAGTACAGAATTTACAAGGCAGTGGTAGGAGAAATAAAAAATGCATCAATTCAATTCTACACTTTCAGTGTAACAATGACCAAATACCTCACAGCGGTGATATGAGGCATCCCTAGCATCATGCTAGTAGAAAACTTAAAATCCGAACTGTATTCGGTTGGATACGAAGCCCGATCTGTGGTTCAGATGACAAAACCAGGCATCACGAGCCCGATGGCACCGTTTCTCGTAATTATTGCAGACACATCAGAAAACAGAAAGATCAACCATCTCAAAAGCTGGAGAAGCTCATTGTAACCGTCGAGAAGGTGAGGGCTATCCGAGGACCTCCTCAGTGCCATCGGGCTAGGCCTTCGGACATGTGCAGAGAAACTGCAACATGCCCGAACGCTGTGTAAAGTGCGGAGGAAGCCACCTGAGTAGCAGCTGTACACTGCAAAAAGACAGCACAGAAGTAAAGTGTGCGTACTGTCGAGAAGGACATGTTGCCTCCTTGAGGGACTGCCCAACTGCTAAACAGACCCGTGAAAGGCAAAATGGGATAACACTGCAACAGTTGAAAACCCATCGCCAAATATCGACGGACGGACAAAAGGAAAGGTATGAAACACCTAAACAGCCACCAGTTCGACTAGAAAAGACAAATCAGGACGCCTGGCCAGCACTGCCGACAGCTACTACCACCCCCATGGACACTTAGCCACCCCTGTCGCTGCAGCCCCGTCCGACTGATCCACCGTGCTAGACACGATGAAAGCCATGGTGGAAGTCATGATGGGACTAGTCGCGCGCCTCGGAGCGCTGACACTGCTTATACTGCTGATAACAACCCCTTCCCCCACCTCCACAGAAAATAGTACCACAAATCATGGACAGACAAATAGAAAGAATATCATTCTGCACATGGAACGCAAATGGTGTATTTCAACAGAGAGGTGAGCTAATCCAGTTCCTACAAGAAGGAGTGGACATATTCCTCATCTGTGAGACGCACCTAAAACCAGGGCTACAGTTCACTGCTCAAAACTATCGCACCTACAGGAAGGACCAGCCAACAGCAGGAGGAGGCACTGCAATAATGATGCGGTGTACACTAAAACAACTACCTGAGATGAACACTATATAGGCAACAGAGGTGGACGTAGAAAGAAGAAACGGGCCAGTCAACGTCATATTTTGCTGGGTTTTAGAACACATCATCTATTCAAATGCTATGCAGTTTTTAAATGAAGGTGAGCTTTTAAACCCAAATCAACATGGGTTCAGAATAGGCCGATGCTGCGAAACTGAACTTGCACTTTTAATTCACTACTTGTGCCGTATGATTGATGGGCAATCCCAGGTTGATCTAATTCTATTAGATTTGAAAAAAAGCTTTCGACACTGTGCCTCACACTAGATTTCTTAGGAAACTTCATGGTTATGGTTACGGCATATCTAGACAAGAATGTAATTGGGAAAGCAACTCTTATGCTTCGATTTCTAGGTCATAATTTAAAACAATACACTCCGGAAGCTAAATCGATTGCATATAAGTCACTAGTGCTTCCTCACTTAGAATATTGTTGTTCTGTATGGGGTACCCATCAAAAGGGGTTAGTTGGAGGGAAAGCATAAGTACGATGTTGAAGGGGTTAGGTTGAGAAGACCTGGAACACCGAGGGCGTTGCTATCGATGTAAGCTAATTAAAAAAATCACAACTGACATATTTCGGAATGACAGTAAACAAATATTGCTACCAGGAATGACCGCAAAGGAAAGATAAGAGAAATCAGGGCCAGAACCGATTCTTTTCTGCATTCAAAACCGAAGGAGTAGAAGGGACCTGCAGACCATTAGAGAAAGTGAACCTGCTAGCAGACGCCTTCGAGAAGAATTTCAAACGAATCACTGAGCCAATGGACGAGAAGCACGTCCGGCACGTCAAACGACGTCTCCGACGATACCTGCGAGATGGTGGAACCGAGGAAGAAGAAATCGAGCCCATCTCTAGCGACGAGTTTCGGGAGGTACTGGCTCAGCTACCACCAGATAAGGCACCCGGACTCGACAATATTACAAAACCTAAACCAGGAAGCCATAGACCGCCTAGTACAACTATTCAACAAAATTATAACACAGGGCATATACTCGAAAGCCTGGAAACACGCGGAA
Source organism: Vandiemenella viatica (assembly GCA_031002005.1). Classification (NCBI taxonomy): domain Eukaryota; kingdom Metazoa; phylum Arthropoda; class Insecta; order Orthoptera; family Morabidae; genus Vandiemenella; species Vandiemenella viatica. Next base: position 41,745,696 of record CM061919.1, on the reverse strand, counting down.
ATTAACAGGCCGATAAATCTCCTTCCGACAACAAGCAAAGTCTTCGAACGTCTGCTGCTGAAGCATCTAATCTGACATGTAGAGGAGGGCAACATGATCCCGGATGTGCAGCATGGTTTCCGAACTGGACACGCCATCACTCACCAACTGATGCGCGTAGTGGAAGCGTAGTGGGGCTTTCAACCAACGAGACTACAGCGGAGTTGTCCTCCTGGATGTTGCAAAGGCTTTTGACTCTATGTGGCACGAGAGTCTGCTATACAAAATGACAACCCGCGGAGTGCCTGGCAGATATCTCAGGCTAATGGAAAGCTGGAGAGCTATCGTAAGCAGTGGAGGTAGACAAAACTCACTCAACAACAAGAACTATCTGCGCCGGCGTCCCACAGGGAAGCATCTTTGGCCCTGTCCTGTACACACTGTACATAGCCGACCTGCCGATGCAGCAAGAACTGGAGACAGCGCTCTACGCGGATGACACCACCGTCTATGCCACGTCACGGATCCCAATACTCGTCATACATCGCCCTCAAGCATAGCTCGACGACATGAGAAATGGGACAGAAAAAGGTGAATAAAAATAAACACCGCGAAGAGCAAGCAATCATGTTAACTAAGAGACGAATGCCAAAAGATCAACACTTAAGCTCTTTGACGAAAGGATCCCGTGGACGGACACAGTTAAGTACCTAGGTGTGACGCTAGACAGAAAGCTGACCTGGAAAGCTGATGTAGACGATATACGAACACGTGTCCACCGCAGACTAGGCCAGCTATATCCAGTGCTAAACAGAACCAGCACCCTGGAACGGACATGTGGCGTGGGTATATATCAGGCGTTGGTGAGACCACTCATGGAGTACTCCTCCCCTCTCTGGTCATATGCTGCTGCAACACACATGGATCGCCTACAAAGAATGCAAAACCAAACACTCAAAAGGGCACTACACCTGTTAGAAAAAGTAAAATTTGCAGAGCAATTAGTTTTTTATATTTAATTGTTGTTATAACAATTGCGAGCTAAAAAATATTAAATTATTGTTTAGAATAACAACCAGAAATATTTAACAAAATTAATAATGCTATAAAATAACTATTATTATATGATCAAAACCTCTGCAGAAGAAGACAGTGTTTCTTCAGCATAGCCATTTTAAAAAAAAATGGTTAAAACTGCTGTTTTAAATGGGCCATACCTGTTACGTCGGTCGCATGGACCGTCCCACGGACTTCGGTCGTATGCGACAAATCCGATCGTGAATGGGTTGGTCGTATAGCGGACCGTACGACCCCTGGAGGAACGAAATATATGGAGGAGAAATGACGTTAAATCTGTGACGCCACCTCTTAACTCTCGACTGACACTGCGCATGCGCGGTGGCGGCAGCGGCCATATTGCGAATCCATACAAATGCAAAGTTCACATTGTGTTTGATGCTGTGATCATTTCATTTTCTAATGTGTACAAGTGTTTTATAACGTCATCTTGTGTTGCATAAGGGACAAAGAATTTATCTATTATTGTTAGTAATTTCATGACAACTATGTTAGTAACAAAACGTGTATCGCAATGGAAACTACTTCCAGCTATTTCCAATTAAGCTTATGATGTATGGCAACAAGATAACTGTTTTTATTCTGGTCTAGGCCACATTTCAACCTAACCTCAAGTGATAGAAATAAAACTGAAATATCCATTCTGCATGTCCACCATGTAATTCATTGTGGCTTTGGCAGAATTAATTTTTGGTCCAGGCCGCGTCCCAACCCAATCCCCTCAATTTGGAGAAAGTATATCCCGAAAACTAAGGAAGATATCGAAAACTTTTATTCTTTATTTTCGATTTTTTTCGTCGTGTTACATAAGAATCCATCATCAAATTTGAATTTTGCAAAATTTTTCTTCTGAATTTCAACTCAAGACACCTCACTTTTGAAAAAAAAATTATTCTTTATTTTTTATTTGTCTCGTCTTTTTAAATAAGAATCCATCATCAAATTTGACTTTGACTAATTTTTTCTTCTAAATTTCAACCAAAACCATCTCACATTTGAGACGGAATATCTCGAAAACTAAGCATGATATCAAAAAATTTTATTCTTCATTTTTTATTTTTCTCATCTAGTTACATAATAATGCATCTGAAGATTGTGGCGTTACGTTTATCCTAGAGTCCCCTTGAGGTTTTTGTACATATACCCCGTGTCTGTATGGATTCGGCCTAGCACCCCCCCTCCTCTCCCCCCACTCCTCCGCCCGGCGTCACTTCAATGCGTGGTGAAGGTCTCTGCGTCGTCTCCATATATTTCTTTCCTGCATGGTACGACCAAGGTCATGTCGCAGGTCCGTTGAAATTGTTATCGAGCCTTGGCACACGACACGCTCCGATCTAACACGACACGTTCCGGTCGCACACGATCGCACCGGTCGTAACGTGAGTGTTGATGTTTGAGACGGTCCGTGCGAACAAGCTATCAGAACAGGGTAGTGTAAAATGTAAAAAAATTGACATTTTAATTTTTTGAGTGAAAGATAATCTACAACAGGGATGGCTAACCCGCGGCCCGCGGGCCGCTTGTGGCCCGCGGAGCTGGATCATTAATTCATTACATACCTAAGCTTTGACTTCTACACTAAGTTAAGCTGATATTCAACCAAGATCATCGCTCGATTGATCGTGCGGGGATGGACAGTGCGCGTGTACAACCGAGCCTTATGACGGCTTATGATCCTGTAACTTTCAGCGCGTTAAGTGGTTCGCCTGACATTCTCGGATCGCTTGCGTCTGTTATTGCAGTTAATGTTTCCACCCATAGATGGAAGTACGCTCTTTGCTTTGATTGTTGTATTTGACGACGGATGGAGCTCCAGCAATGGTTGGAAAACATGAAGGTTTAGTAAAACTGATTGAAAATGAAGCCTGCAAACTTGATAATAACTAATTATTAAATTTTTATTGCATTATTCATCAAGAGAATTTATGTGCCAAGTCTTTAAAAACGGATCATGTTATGAGCGTGGTTATCAAAATAGTGAACTTCATTAGATCTAAGGCGTTGAACCACCGTCAATTCCAAGAATTCCTCATGCATCCGTGCAAAAAATTTTTTAAAAAAGTTTGATTGGAAGGAAGAGATACAATCATTCTATGCCAGAAATTTGAAAAGTATCCAAGAGTTTGAAGACGTGGCTTATGTTTGTCACTTCGCGTTTCTAGTCGACGTATTACTAGCCATTTAAATAACCTGAACATTCGTCTGCAATGCAACAATATGTTTGAAGTTGTTGCCGCGTTTCAGACGAAACTTAGGCTTTGGGACCAACAGTTGAAAACTAAAAATTTCACTAATTTTTCCAAGCTATCATAGCAAGCAGACATGACACAGGTGTTAGCGATTAAGTACAGTTCATTAATATCAGACTTGAACCTTGAGTTTGAAAACTGATTCAAGTTTTCAAAAAATATCATATTCTTTTATCTGCATTTTCAACGCCATTCTCCGTTGATATAAATTCATTGCCAGTAAATTTGCAAATGGAATATTGTGAATTGTAGTGTGACGGACAGCTTAAGGAGAAATTCCACCAGCTTGGTTTGGAAGAATATCTGGACAAGGAGAAATACCCTGCATTTTACAAACATGCTTTTGCGGATGATTTCGCTATATGGAAACACATATGTGTGTGAACAGCTTTTCAGCCGGATGATCAAGTCACAACACAGAACACGAATCACTGATATTCATTTGGAGAACTTTATGCGATATCAATATTGATGCCCTTAGTTCTGCCAAACAATGTCAAAAATCACATTAAGATAATTGTGTATTTAATACTTCATTAAATATCCATATTTTATTTTAAGTGTTTTTTTTACTTCATAAAAATATTTAAGTATTTTTTCCAAGAAAGTAACGCATGCTGCCCGGCAGATAGTTGTAATTCCAAAATTTGGCCCGGCTGCTGAAAAGGTTGGCCACCTATGATCTACAACCTTTCCTGATTACAATGATATACAGTTTATTGGGTACAATACATTTCTTCGGGGTGTTATTGATGGTTTTCATCAACCCTACACTCAGACGCCACACCTTGATTTTTCTCAAAAACTCGAAAATTTCTATGTTTTGTACCTTTTTCTCAAGAATGGAATGTTAAATTAACTTCAAATTTTGCACTATTACAGAAGCTTATTAATAACGATCTGTAAAGCAAATTGAAAATAATTTAAGTAATAGCTAGTGAGTTGAAATATAATAAGTGTCTGAAATATTTGCTAAAAAATAGTTACGTAATCTCAAATTTATAAAATCTAAGTCAGTTTCTTATCAACATTAAGTTTGCTTCACAAGTTGTATTATTAGCATTATATTACACCATACAAATTTTATTAAATTATCTACAGTAACATCAGAAAAAAAGGTAGGAGTCTGTTTTTTTTTTTTTTTTAAAAATGTGTTTATTATTATTTTATTTTTTTTTTTTGCTTTTTCACATGTGAATATTAATGAAATTATACTATACATTTTAATGATATTAAACAGACACTAAAAGAGACAATACGATGACTGTGATGAAATTTTGTAGAACCGTCTATGCGACGAGTCGCAACGTATGTGTGGCCGTTGCAACGGTTCGACTGACCATGGAGGAAGGAAATATATGCAGGAAAAGTGACGTTAAATTGGTGAAGCAGGGGCGGCAGCGGCGATATTGCGCTTCCAAACAATTGCGATATTCCCAGTATATCCCGAAAACTAAGCAAGATATCGAAAAATTTTATTCTTTATTGTCGATTTGTCTCGACGTGTTACATAAGAATCGATCATTAAATTTGACTTTTGCGAAATTTTTCTTCTCCATTTCAACTCAAGACACCTCACTTTTGATACAGTATATCTCTAGAACTAGGTGAGATATTAAAAATTTTTGTTCTTTATTTTTCATTTGTCTCGTCTTTTTAAATATGAATCCATCATCAAATTTGACTTTGACCAATTTTTTCTTCTGAATTTCAACCAAAACCATTTCACATTTGGGACAGAATATCTCGAAAACTAAGCAGGATATCAAAAAATTTTATTCTTAATTTTTTATTTGTCATATCGAGTTACATAATAATCCATCACCAGATATCGGCGTCACTTTTATCCTAGAGTCCCCTTGAGGTTTTTGTACATATTCCCCGTGTCTGTATGGAAGCGGCCATGCCCCCTCCACTCCGGCCATGCCCCCCCCCCCCCCACTCCTCCTCCGCCCTGCTTCACTTCAATGCGTGGTGAAGGTCTCTTGCGTCGTCTCCATATATTCCCTTCCTCTATGCGACTGACAGACTTTGCGACCGTCGTAACCATGGAGGAATATTTCCTTCCTCCATGGTCGTAACGTGTATGGCCTGCTTTAGATGTAGATTTTGTTTTTCTCACACGTCCTTCTGTACTCGCATGACGTTTCATTGCTTTTATACCGTCACATTTTACAGTGAAATTCATTTTACACACTTGACAATACGCGGCGGAATCGTTTACTTTACGTAACCACGTTTTAAATTCGTCATTTGAGAGCCACTCCTCTCTGAAACAACAATAACGTTCCCGTACTTTCTTCGGCAAATCACTCATTACGTATATGTAACATGCTAGGTAGGTTATTGAGACAATAAACCTATCGCTTCACGAGAATCAGATATGCGACAAACTGTTGTCTATTTTTTAACACAAGAGTGAAACAGTTGAATAACGTTCAGCGGGAGGGGAATCATTTTTGAAATTCTTAATAACCGGACATTTTGCGTCCGGTCGCATATAGTGAACCGGACATGAACAAATTAGAACTGGACAGTCCGGCTGAAAACCGGACGGTTGGCAACCATATGTTACACTAGTAGGGATGAATAAATGTGTTGCTGATTCAAAATAGCAGATTGATTTAGAAAAGATGCATTAATAAGTTGGTTGTGAAAATGTACACAGAATTCCGTCACCTAATGTTTAATTATTTTTAAGATCGTATTAATCTAGTTTGTGCTGGATTTAGTTTCTTATGTCGCTGTTCTTGCAACTGTACTTGGACCTACCGAGAATCAATTAACAACTATCCATTTTTCCCCCTTAATTGTTATTGGAGAAACTAGGGCACAAGTTTTGTCACGTGCTGTGTGATATAAATTTAAAAATTATGTAATTATATTATTCTTGTTTAGATCTTGGAGATAATTATTGTTTTTTAAGAGATTTAGAAGAGAAATTCATTCCTTCTTTACAAATAGTAATGGATGGATAAATGCATCCAGGATACAAAGAGAATAAAGTTAATTTTCTAAAGCTCTCGATTTAAAAAAAAAAAAAATAATGCTCTAATCAGTGATAGCTTAGAATTGCTTCATTTCAGGAGACAAAATTTGGTGAAAGAAAATTTTCTTTCTGCCCAAGCACCTACAATGTATATTCCATGTATGTAGCAATCACATTTTTTGCTTTCATTTGTTTCTTTTGGAATGCTGAGGCTCTTTATGTAAACAACAAAAATATTTTGTTAAATGTCTGAAGGTGTGCAGTGCTGCAATAATAATAGAGCGTAAATAAAGATCTAATTAGCCAAAATTTCTTTTATGCAGACAACAAAGACTCCTGTCACGTGACCAAAACATTCTTACGTCACACCTGAGTCCAAGATGGCATACGACTGGTGAGATCTGTGCATTTGCTTGTGCTATGCGTGAGCGTTGCAATTGTGCTTTTAAAGACTGTTGACTATCGAAAACAGTCAACATGATTTCTGCATTCATCTCACGTTTAGTCATGTAAGTATTTCTAGTTATTATTGCTATAACAGCTATTAAACTTATTTTTTTAAACCTACTACGTAGCGGCGAGTCTTGCGAGCGAAATATGAAATTGGTTTAACGGCTTCTCGTGGAGTGTGTTGTGCTCTACAATTTTTATGGCATATATGTTTTATAATATTAATCGAAAACCAACAATTGGCCTATTACTATGGAGTGATAGTTTTATATTATCGGTTGAGAAGTTCACAGCTGATCTGTATTGATTTTCAAGGCTGTTTGTTTCTTTGGGCGCTAGGTTCTTGCTTCATAGAGTTGTTCACCTTAATTCAAAGCCTTGATGTTATGGCTTTGTGTCGATCTTGACAGTTTAATATAATCCTCTTGGATTGTTTTCTGCTATAGCATTTCCAAGTGTTCTTTTAAAATTCCATGTTCATCTCGAAAGAATGTTCCACTCTTCTTCGACAAACACAATGATACTGATTAAGAATTTAAAAATAAAAAAATGTATTTAATCAGCATTGATGACGAGTGTAGTATTTTAAATTCTGGGAACATAAGAGAACAGAAGTGTGTAGTTGAGTCACAAACCCTTTAAATCTTACTGATTACTTTGGCAGTTCTGCAGAGTTTGTTTGATATTAATGTTAAAAGATCATCCATCTTCATCTACTTTGGGCTATGTAATAGGGCTCAGATTATCATTCTACCTAATTTACATCTGGGCTTGTCTGACAGTATTCTACAAGCTTATGAAGTGGTCACAGACTCAGTAAAGATAACTTATTTATTATTATCATTGCATTCATTGTGCTTCTCTTTTATTGATTTGAGTTTCAAGCGCTATTTAAAGAGTGAAGTTAGAGTTGTAATAAAGTGTTTGGAGTCTGTACATACCTTAAAATGATAATAACCTGTTGAAATTTTGGGTAGATGGAGAAAGTGGTGCAGTCCCCAAGCACTCCTCTGCCTGCTGCTGTGATATAAAAAGTACATTATTTCAAAACAGGTGTGTGAAATGATGTTGCTGCTTATCCAAACTGGCAGTTGTCCATAGCTATGCTGTAACTATGGGACCATCTATGAAAAAAATTACAATTTACTTTTCCAAATTCTATGCAAGATAAATTTTCAAGTGGGTAATAGCCCAGACACTGGGACTCATCAAGGAATACTAGTTTTGTCCTGAAAACTGTTGTACGCGTTAGTTGGGTGATATTATTTAATATATGTTGCTCTTGGAGCTGTAAAATATATCAATTCTCAGAAAATTGACTCGAAAAGTGCCGTACCGTTAAGCCGCGCGCGACTGGGAGAAGGCATACGGCGATGTTCCTGCTTCACCTCTGTTCAGGCGGCGCTAATAATTCTCCCCAAAATCACGGTACCTCAATTTTTTTTAAAAAATAAAATTCTTTAAGCTACAACGGGCAGCTTCTATGAACGGTTTAATTCTAGATGGGGATGCCGCTGCCTCGCGACTGTTAACGTGACGTCATCGTGACGACGCGTTCACGTACAGTCATCCGCGTAAAAACATATATTGTGACCGAGCGTAGCGAGGTCACAATAATTTAAAGCTGTACAATATCAACATAAACTGATAGCCCGAAGGTGGATCAGATGCAGGCGGAACATTATGGTCCAGGCTGCATTGAACCTATCCACAAGCGCTGCTAATAATTCTGCTCGAAAATCATGGTAGCTCAAAATTTTTAAATAAATTTCAATTTTTGGATCCGCCTGTCTTTCAACATATCCAAAACCACCGCTAATGCTGCTTGAAAATAAAGAAAAATTAAATCTTTAAGAAATTCAACAGAGTTTTGTTTTAGGTACAGGCTGCATTTCAACCTCAGATTAAAAACATTTATAAATATTAAATTCCTTCATCCCTATGTTAAAACACAAATACTGCCGCTCTTTCATCATAAACACAACTTACGTTAATATTACCCCAACCTACTTTCATAAATGCCATGTGCTAGTATTGTCTCTGGCATGTGTGTACGTAATTATGGCGTCTATGGTTTGCTTACGATTGAAAATTGTGACAATCTTTTTTTTTTTTGTATGCGTGTGCAAATTCTTCCATGAATACATTTTTAAGGGCTGTGACAGCAACATATTCTTAAATAATATCGTTCCAAGAGCAACATATATTAAATAATATCACCCAAGGAACGTGTGTAACAGTTTTCAGACCAAAACTACTGTTCCTTGATGAGTCCCAGTGATTGCGCTCTTGCCTTCAAGTGTTTAGCATTATGCTCATGTAGGCCTATATGTTAGACTTCTTGTTTTGACTTTATATATTATTTAATATATCTGTAACTGAATTATGTGTTTGTTAATTAACTCTTTCCTTTTTGTAATATAAATAGTTAATAACAATAACAATGATGCTGTGTAAACAGTTTTCTTTTTGGTTTGTACACTGTAATTTGATGATAGATTCTTATGTAACTCAACGACACAAATTTAAAGTAAGCAATAAAAATTTTGATATCTCACTTAGTTCTCGAGATTTTGTATCCCAAAATTGATGAGGTTAGGTTTAAATGCAGCCTGGAACAGAAGAATAATTTCGCCATAGCCAAATTTGATGATGAATTCGTATGTAATTTGACAAGACAAATTGAAAATAAAGATTTTCTTTTTTGTTAGTTGATATCTCACTTATTGTTGAGGTATTGTAGGCCCTATCCTCAAAGTTAGGCGGTTAGGGTGAGATACCTATCCAGCCTGGAACCAAAACAAAACAAATCACCAAAACCACTATATCTATATGGTGGAAATGCACTATTTGTGTTTTGTTTTCTTCCTAGTGGTTGTTGTTAGGTTGAAATATGGCCTGGACCAGAAGAAACATCACCAAAAGCACAATGAAATACACCTACAACTGTTTTGAAAAATATTATTCTTTATTTTCGATTTGTTCATTCTATGAGAATTCATCATTAGATTGTGGCGCCACGGTAATGATAGAACTGCCGTTATTTAGCTAACTGTGACTGAGTATCGCTCGCCTACATTTATATTGCAATATATGAGGTTACATATAATTTCACAAATATGCATTTCGAGGATTTGCTATCTTTAGGCACCACATGACATATGTTTAAAGCCCAACCCCCATATTTAATTGTTTTGTTATCATTCCTAGAGTCTCAGACATTCTAATTTAGTAATCTGATGACTTTTATCCTTGTGTGGTTAAAGGGATATTTAATTGGAACACACGCTAAGGTGACAATTTCCCTACACACACATTTTCTCCCTATCCTGTATTCATCTACTTATGTCCTGTACAAATTTAACATTTAAATTGTTTCAATGTTTTGGTAAATTATTCATCATTTCTCTTGGCAACTTATTCCGATCTCTTACAAAAGAAAATCTTCCCACACCCTTGTGCCTGAAATTGAGTGCCAGCTTATAATCATGGTCATCTCTTCCCTTACAAACATTAATTTTAATTCTTATACAAGTATTTTTCTCCACCTCATCACCAATATATGTCCTGTATGCTCCCCTGACTATCGTCACCCTCGTCCTGTCTTCCAAAGAATCCCATACCAGCACTTATCATACTGGTTACTGATTCTGTTCTGCAGTAATTTCCAGAGACAAATCTAGCAGCCATTTTTTGCAACCCTCTAACTCCTTAATTTGATACCCAGAATGTGGGTCCCATACTACACCATAATATTCAAACAATGGTCTGACCAAAGTTCTTTAAATCAATTCCTTTACTTTTCTCGTACGTCCCCTCATCACTCTCTCCAACAAGTACAGGATTTTGAAACCTTTTCCTACTACCCGTCCAATGTGTCTTGTCCAGTTGAGCTTTATCAAATGTTATGCCAAGATATTTAAATTTCATATCATCAAAACTCTCTAAGAAACTTAACCACTGCGGAAATAAATTTATTTCTCATTGCAAATACACATATTTAAGTCTTCCCTTCCGTTAGTTACATCTAAGTTCCCTCAATTATTTTTTTTTTTTTCATGTGTTGTGTATTTGAAGTTTAGACTAGCATGTGCCCGTTGCTTTGTGTGCCTGGGCCCTGGTGAGTGTAGAAATAGTTCACCCTTTTTGTTCTAATATCAATTATAAACACTGTATATCCTGAATGGACCTCTAAAAGCTAACAATTGTTTGTTGATCGTACGAAGTTCATAAGGGTTGTATGAAGATTTGCAGTTTGAGATAAACAGATCCGTAATTGGAGGAAATTTATCCTCGTTCCTCTTAAAATCTTTATATAACCAGGAAATAATAGGAGCTAAGTAGTGAATGGATTTACAAAAAAAGGATAGCGAAATGAACCACCACTTACCTGAAATGATGGTTTTGCAGGGTGAGCACACAAAAAAAACCACAAGAGCAGGAAAAGCAATGAATATTTTGGGAGTTGGCCCTTCGTCAACAGGAGAACATCACGGAGGGAGGGTGGTGCAGGATACGGTCTCACAGAATGACTGTTAGTCAGGAACATGATGGGGACAAATTCAATCTGAGAGGGGGACTGTGAATTGGATGTAGTACATGAGCAATGCAAAATGTTGCAAAAGTTGAGTATAATACATTAAAATGTTCATAACATAAATTTGAGGAAGTAAAATTAAATAAGAAAACAGAATAATTGAAAAAATTAACAAATATAAAAGTAATAAAAAAAGAGCATATATGCAGATAAACATCACCTCTGGTATGTGGTGGTTCAGTATAACCACCACTACCTAGCACAGATCACTGGTGTTTGTGTGTGGTAGTAGCATGGAGTTTCCTATCTTGCACAATGTTGGCCGAATGTCGATAGCTGTGGGTGTAACGGATGTCATCTTTGAGGATGCGGATGTGCAGTGCTTGACATCCACGGATACGGATGTTTTGCGGAAGTGGATGCAGATGTGTAAAAATAAATTTAGATTTTAATATTTTATCAAAAATAAATTTAAAATTGAAATAAGTTTATATTTTATGCCAAATTATGTTTTTCATAAGTAAATTCTATTTCCATTAATACTGCCATAATGACTTGTTGTTGCCTCATCTTTCAACAACAAAAAAACATGGGGTGATTTCACAAGTGAAATAAATTATTTACATAACTACACACGTGTCCAAAAACCAATTTTTGCCATATGAACTTTGCAATGTTCGTGGCTTGACTAATTCAAGCATCAAGCCCAAGGACATGCCATCACACATCTTCATGCTCGCTTTTTTTGGCTTATAATTCTATGCCTCATTGATGTTGAGGTCCTTGGAGGTGTGGAAGGATCGGGGCTAGGAGCGGGAAGGGATTTGGCCATGACCTTTTAAAGGAAGCATTCACCTGCCTGGATGGGGATTCGAACGTGCGTCCTCCCGAATGCGTAGCCAGACCATTAACGCTCACCTGGCACGCTCAGTTCTGCACATTCACAGTTGAACTAGTAGGACCCATAAGATCCGATTTTCGATAAAAGAACTCTTGATGATGGGCCATGAAAGAGGTTACAGGACTACATGTAGGACGTGTTGGATGTTGTTAGACTCCGAGGCAACCAAAAAGTGTCCTTGCTGTTCAGAAAGCTTTTGTAGGAAACATCCTACGACTGTGCGATAAGGACACTGGTGTGCCGCATGAAAATATGAGTGGAAAGGATTGCTTGGAACATCTTGTTGGGCCCCTTCTAGTAGTGTGAACGGGTGAGTGCATCCCATGGTAGTTCTACACGGATATCCTGTAAGTTGGAACATGAATAGGTCGCTTTACTATACAAACAAATTCAAACTTGTAAATTCGTCGCTTAGGTAAAAACATTGTTCTGTTTGTTACTTTTATTGCAAGTTCGTCAGAAAAAAAACATCCACTTTTTTTTGTTAGCTAAGTGATGGTAGGCAGAATCTCTTATAAAGAGAAAAGAATAATATATTTTGCAACGTAAACAAAACACCCGCTATACATCTACATTAAAAATTGCGGATGCGAAAGCGGATGTAGGATTTCAGTGCAAAAGTTTTGCACTTGCAAGTACGGATATCCGTTACATCCCTAGTTAAAAGTGGTCGATGTAGGGCATTTTCATATTTTGATCAAAGACTTGTGTGTCCCTACACTTCTTTCCTGACACAACGACATAGCACAGACCACTGGTGTTTGTGTTTGGTAGTAGCATCGATTCTCCCATCGTGCACTATAGTGGTTAGATGTCGGTAGCTATCGGGGTGACGGAAATATGGTGGTTGAAAGTGGCCGACGTATGCCATTTTCCTATTTCTACCAAATACGTGTGTGTCCATATATTTCACATTGCAGCCAGAACTACCAAGCGCAGACCACGTGCGTTAAGTGGCCGATCAAGAATATTTTCGTATTTCGACCAAAGATGTGTGTCCGTATATTTCACTTTGTTGCCAGAACTACATAGCGTAGACCACTGGTCTTTGTGTGTAGTAGTAGCTCAAGTCTCCCATTGTGCACTGTGGTGGTTAGATGTCAGTAGCTTTTGGGGTGTGGGAGATATGGTGGTTGTAACTGGTCTATCTGGGGCATTTTCATATTTCTGTGTCCCTATGTATCACTTTTCAGCCAAATCTGTCTTGCACAAATCACTGTTGTGTGTGTGTGTGTGTGTGGTAGTAGCATAGTCATCGATCGTGCACTACGTTGGCCGAATGTCGATAGCTGTGGGAGTGTGGGGGATATGGTGGTTGAAAGTGGTCGATCAAGGATATTTTAGTATTTCAACCAAGGAAATGTGTGACCGTATATGTCACTTTACTGCCTCAACTACATAGCGCAGACCACTGGTGATTGTGTGTGGTAGTAACTACATAGCGCAGACCACTGGTGATTGTGTGTGGTAGTGGCCACAAGTCTCCCATCATGAACTATGGTGGTTAGATGTTAGTATCTATGGGGGTGTGGGAGATATAGTGGTTAAAAGTGGTCGATGTAGGGCATTTTCCTATTTCTGCCATTCTGGCCTCGCATTCGGGAGGACGGCGGTTCGAATCCTCGTCCGGGCATCCAGATTTGGGTTTTCCTTGGTTTCCCAAATCACTCCAGGCAAATGCCGGGATGCTTCCTTCAAAAGGCCATGGCCCAATTCCTTCCCATTCCTTGTCCCCCATCCTCTTCCGTCTCTAAAGACCTTGCTGTTAGAGAGACGTTAAGAAGATAAAAAAAAAATATATATATTTCTGCCAAAGACGTGTGTGTCCCTATATTTCACATTGCAGCCAGAACTACCAAGTCTTCCACTAGGGTGATTGCATGTTGGTAGCCATGGAGATGTGGTAGATACGGTGGTTGAAAGGGGTGGACCTGATAATAAATAGACATATATGTCCCTATATTTCACTCCACAGCGAAAACTACACAGTGCAGTCCACTGGTGATTGTGTGTGGTATTAATCTCAAGTCTCCCACTGTGCACCAGGGTGGTGTCATATTGGTAGCTTTGAGGGTCTGGGAGATATGGTGGTTGAAATTGGTTTGAAGAGGGCAGTTTCATATTTTGACCAAAGTAGTAGTAGATTCTGTAAAACCTACCTTGTTTTTTTGTTTATCCAAGCTCCACAAACACTTATTTTCTCATGTACATCATTTAGGCTGCTCATCTTCTAGGTAAACTATAGATCGCGATACCACTCCAGCCACTTACCACCTTGCGATGTAAACACTTCTGGATGGAGAGTGTAGTATGATGTCACCACATTGCTGAATTTCATGAATAAATGGTTGAATGCTTGTACTATAATGAAAAGTAGACCCGCATTTTTGTAGCAAATATTTGTTTAGTGTAATAAGTATGCACGAAAATTTATTGCGAAACAGTTAGGAAAATTTAAAACACACTGTATGTACGCAAACTGTTACTGACCTTAACAGAAAACAACCAACACAAACAAAATGCACACAGCATATCAACATCTCTGTGATATGCGTTACAGTGTGAACAAAATGTTTACATTGGAATTGTATAGCAAATCAAAAAAAATATTCGAATAGCTACTTATTGTATAAAAAGCAGTTTATTGAAATCTGCTGTTGTAATCTAGGGATTTGGCTCTGAACTGTCTCATATGCACAACCACTTTAAGCATCAAATTCCGAAAAATTCTTCCTTAATTTATGATTTTATTTAATTGGTGAACTTAATCTTTAAAACGATATATCATTTATCGATTTCGGTTTGCTATCAAAGGAGATAAATGGCTCGTAATTAAAAAAAACACACTGTAGAAATAATATTGGTACTTTTGCCCTTTAAGGATCGAATTCCAAAAAATTATTTTTATAAAATATGGTGTGACCATAGCAGACATCTTGATCTTTAAAATGACACCTCTTTTATCAATTTCGGTTAGGCACCAAGCAAAGGAAAAGAAAATGTTTTAGAAATGATGGTATTTTTGTCCCTTTTGGCTTGAATTTGGAGAAAATTCTTTCTTAAAATATGATTTAACGAAAGCGGATACTTTAATCTATAAAATAATACTTCATTGATTGATTTTGGTTAGGTATCAAGGGAGATAAATGGCTCGTGACTGAAAAATGTGCTGTAGAAATATTAATAATTTTGCACTTTAAGGGTGGAATATTGAAAAATTTCTTTCTTAAAATATGGTGCAACTAACCTTACAATGATCTCAGTCTTTAAAATGATTCCTTGTTTATCAATTCTGTTTAATTGTCAATGGAGATAAATGACTCAAGACACAAAAAACGCATTTTAGAAATACTGATATTTTTGCCCTTTGAGGTATCAATTCAGAAAAAAAAATCCATTCTTAAAACACAATGTGATCACAGCAGATACCTTAATATTTAGAGTGATACCCCATTTATTTATTTTGGTAAGATATTAATGGAGATAAATGGCTTGTGACACAAAAATGCGTTGTAGAACCATTGATAATTTTCCCCTTTAGGGGTTTAATTCAACAACAAAAAATCCTTCTTAATATATGATGTTACAAAGCTGAGACATTACTCCTCATGATCTTACTTGATTTATCGGTTTTGATTAGATATCCAGGGAGATAAATGGCTCGAGACACAAAAAACGAATTTTAGAAAAATTGATATTTTTGTCGTTTAAGGGTCGAATTATGAAAAATTCCTTTCTTAAAATATAATGTTACCACGGCGGAAACTGTTTTCTTTAATATCATACCTCATTTATCTGTATCGGTTAGATATGAAGTGAGATAAATGGCTCGTGACACAAAAACGCATTGCAAAAATATTGATACTTTTGCCCTTTTAGGGTCGAATTCTGAAAAAAATTTGTCTTAGTATATGTTGTCACTAAATTGGAGATTTTAATCTTAAAAATGATACTTCATTAAATGATTTCAGATAGTTATTGAGGGAGATAAATGACTCATAACACTAAAATCAGCATTTTAGAAATATTGACATTTTTGCCCTTTAAGGGTCAAATTCCGAAAAATTCCTTTCTTAAAATACGATGTGACCAAATTGGAGAACATAAGCTTTAAAATGACACCTCATTCACTGATTTTGGTTAAGTATGAATGGAGATAATGGCTTGTGACAAAGAAACACCTTATAGAAATAATATATATGATATATGAGCCTACTTTACACGAAGTGAAATTTTCACCCATTGTTTTGAGAATTTTCTGTTCACTTTGCACATTGTTTAGAGTATTGAAACATCTGTTGATTTACTAGAAACAATAGGTAATTTCTGAAAATATGTGGTCATGTTATTCCCAGCAATTATGCTGTTAGAAAATAATGCTATTTTGAAAACAGGATATAGAATTATGCGGATGGATTTAATTTTATAAAATAATACCAAGAATGTTGAAAATTGATATTCATTCTTTGGAGAAACCAGACATTTGTAACTTGATTATTTTTTTTTATCACACATAATGTGTAAATTAATTAATATAAAATCCTGAATTAAATTTTGAAATATGTAGTGACATAAGGTATTGCAATATAGAATTATGTGGATGGGCTATATATTAGATACCAGTATCATACTGTACATCTTCAAAACTGCAGTTGAAATTTCAGATTATTATTCAGCTTCATACAGTCAATAAGATTTTTAGTTAACAAAACTTGGATATTTAATTTCTCCCTGCCCAAAAACCCTGTTTTCTGTGCAGTCCAGTAAGTGACATTTGTTGCTTTGCAGAGACTGAATATGTCACAGTGGTGTCATATGTATGTTGTTGTTGGCGATGCAGTAAGTGTTTGTAGCGGTATCGCGATCTGGAGTTTACCCGATCGTTTTCCTCAACTTAATCTCCTCTTTGTTCACTTGAAGTATCCTCTGGGGCTTCCTCAAGATCAGATTGCTGTCTGTGGAATAGTTAACTTGAACCGATAAAATATTGTAAGTATTACACGGGGGTTTCAGAATCCCCAAAACATTTAGAAAACACTGTGCTAGCTAAATGCACTGTCTATAAATGTCTTGCGTCCTATATGAGTAAGGTTATTAACCAAAATATTGTAAATTGTGAGTTTTTTTTTTTTCCCTTGCTCTCCTACAATCATCCGAGATGGGTTATTTTCCCTTATTTTCATTGCTTAGTGGCAGTTTCATTGCACAGTTGGGCAGAAAATTGTTAATCATTAATTAAAAAAGTTAGCAAAATTGTAAAAATTTAACTTTTAGGTTAACACGAAAACTTGTTAACAGTCTTCATAACTTCCGTTAAGTTGAACTACCATTAACTTTAGTCTGTTACATTTTTAGTTGATGTGGTTTGGTATGTTTGAATTTCGCACCATGCCACACTTGTACTTTCGACGAGGTGGATGGCGAACGAATAATAGGTAATACAAAATGCAGGTGTGATGCGTATATATTGTTATGCCAGGGAGGTGTGGGTGTGAACAGGAAAGCTAGAGTTTTGGAGAGTTTCTATTTTACGTCTTCAAACCGGTGGTCACTGCTTGTTTCTAATTCGATCAACGGTTGATTTTGATATTTTATAATTTATTTTTTTACTGCCAGGAAAATTTCACTTTTAATTGGTATTGGTTTGGTGTTCATTAGTGAAATAAGTAATTCTGACATTCGTTACATGATTACGTCATGAAAACAGAAGCTTTTCAATCCGTTAGTGAAAGCAGCAATGCTAACAATAGCAACGAGAATATTAAACAGTTGATTTATAAATTCAAACTTTCTACGATCAATGCTCATGTGTCTAGCCTTAATAATCTTAAACAACATATGAAGGGAATGCATGTATCCAAATATGTACAGTTTTAACAAAAAGTTAAAGCAGTTGACTCGTAGGAAAAAAGAAAAATAATTTAAAGTGCTGTGGCTTCTTCTGATGTAGATATCAGCCAAATTGATTTGTTTTCATTGCCATCTGCTAATACAAATTTATGTCAATAAAAAATGTGGCATCATAGCTACCGGAACTATCGTATTCCAAGCTGGTGTAGACTGATGTATTGCAAACATTTTCGTTGCAACATGATTCCACTATAAGTTGAAGAATCCATTACGTTTGAAAAGCCGGTGAAAACGTTGAACCCCAGTAAAAACTCAATTTCCAGGACATTTTGTAGATGTAGGATCTACTGTTGGTATTTCTTGATATTGAGAGAGAATATGATTGTGTACACAGGAGTAAGGTATGGAAGTCATTGGAGAAGAGAGGAATTCCAAAAGAAACCATCAGGAGAGTGATGGAACTGTATCAAGGAAGTGTGAGCTATGTGAAAATAGGGGAAGGAAGATCAGATTGACTGGAACAAAGGAATGGACTAAAACGAGGAAGTGACCTCTCACCACTACTCTTTATTGTAATAATGGATGATATGATGCAGAAAGTGGCAGTGAGGATGGGAGAGAAAAACATGAAGGTGATGGATGGCTTTTGCGGATGATCTGGGGAGGTGATGAAGTGGAAGTGCAGCGGCAGTTCGATGTATGGACAGACAATGTGGAGGAATATGACCTGAAATTTGATGTAAAGAAATGTGAGTACATCATAAGGGAGCGTGCATAAACCACGTATCTCCATTTTGGCCTCCTGTGAACCCCCCCTCCCCCCCACGTAGCCCTGCGTGGCTTTTGCCTCTACCCCCCCCCCCCCTTCCACGTAGCACGTAGCTTTTTTCCCTTTTGATCCCAGAAGACATTTTGTACTGTTTTCTCTTGACAGATTATTGTAAATTACATGCGGAGATAATTAACTGAGGGAAATAAATGTACACATGCTGTTGTGAGTTCTGTTCCTCATTTTAACTATGAAAAATGTTATGAAAGGAAAGCTACGTGGCCTGGCTCGGAAACCCTCCCCCCCCCCCCCGTAGCCGAGCGTAGCCTTCCAGCCAACCCCTCCCCCCCCCTGGCCCGAGCCACGTAGTTTGTGCATAGTCCCTAACAACCAGGAAAAAGAATAGGATAACCCAGGGAATTGTGATGGCAGGTGAACAACTAAAGAAGGTAAACAGGTTCAAGTACTTGGGGAGTGTATTAGAGGAAGGTGGAGAAAATGATGGCGACATAAGTGAAAGAGGAAGACAAGCAGAGGCATTTCTAAGGAGCATTAGAAGCCTCATATGGAATAAAGAGGTGCCACAGAGAAGCAAGAGAGTAATCTATCATACATTCTATGTGCCTATCTTGACTTATGCTGCTGAAACATGGACAATGAAAAAGCGGGACATCAGCAGAGTACAAGAAAGTGAAATGAAGTTTTTAAGAGGTAGAATGGGAGTCACTAAAATGGACAGAATAAGGAATGAAGTGATTAGACTCACCTTAAAAGAGGAACCCCTACAGGAAAGGGTAGAGAGGACCAGACTGAGATGGTATGGAATGTAAAGAGAATGGGGGATCAATGAGTCCCAAGAAAAATCCATGAATTAAGATGCACGGTAAACGACACAGAGGAAGACCGAGAGATGGATTGCTGAAAGGAGTGGTGGAGTGTGTACGGAAGAGAGGAGAGGATTGGAAGAAAGTCGTGACAGGTGATGGGATGAAAGGGGGAAATGGAGAGGCTTGTGCATGAAGCAGACCCGGCCAGAGGCTGGAAACTGTTGAGGATCATGATGATTATTGATTCTCATTATGGTACATAGCACCTTGGTATTGCTTGCAGTAATACCTATTGCAATATTGGCTAACTTTTAACAGTTAACTTTAACTTGTATTAAATTTGCAAAAATGTAACGCTTTAACGATTATCGAAGTTAACTTTTTAGGTAGTGGATTAACAATTGACAAAGTTAACTTTTCAATTAACTGTGTCCACCTATGTTTCATTGGTACACCATTATCCAATAGGAAAACTATTGAAATTCTATTGATAACTTGAAATACAAAACTGTCAGTAGTTCACTTGCAAACATCACTAATTAGATTAGGATAGCAAAATGTTACCCCGTTTGTGATCTGTAGTCATAAAAAGAGAGATCAAATATTATCCTCTGTGATATGATAGAGGGGCAGAGCAGAGCTTTATTTACTACATTATCGTGACTGAAGCGAACTACATTATTTGCAAATAAACATTGAATTTCATTGTTATATCAATCAGTGCAAAAAAGCTGCAACACATTAATTTGATCTTGGTGGCAAAGCATAGGTTAAGTCTTTGATGTGGTTAACAAATGATTGACTGGGATGCTTCTATACTGGAAACTGCTTGCTTTTTTGTTCACATTGGAATATCATGCCTGAGAATTTAGTTCTATTGACAGACTTCAGCTTTATGACTTTTAATAATGATACTGTAGATTGCTGTATTCTTTTCCTTACAGACAGTGGATTCTCAGTATATACTAGATTTTCAGGGTTCGAAGACTTTTCTTTTAAAAAAATAGTGGACTTTCTTTATCATTATTCTAATGTTTTACTGCAATCTTCTTATTGCCTAAATAATAATATTAATATGATGTTATAATTGTAAAGGAAAATCCTTCATACTAATTAAAACAAATAATAATATTTAATTAAATTACGATGGAGCGCATGTTCCGGTGGCAATTTCCCTACACACCCATCTTCTCTCTTTCCTGCACCCACCTACATTTGCCCTCTGCAAATTTTAGCTTTAAATTCTTTCAACATTTTTGGTAGATTTCATCATTTCTCTTGGTAACTTATTCCAATCCCTGACACCCTTACCCAAAAAAGAGACTCTTCCTACACCCTCGTGCTTGAAATCGGGTGCCATCTTGTGGTCATGGTCATCTTTTCCCTTCCAATGCGCTACTTTTCATACGTACTCCAATATCTTTCCATAACTCATCGCCAGTATACGCCCTGTACACTCCCATGACCCTCCTCATCTCTCATCCTCCTCATACTCCTCCAGTCTTGCAATGAATCCCATTCCAGTTCTTTTATCACTATCTGTCACAGATTGCATTCTGCAAAAATTTCCAGAAACAAATTTAGCAGCCCTTTTTTGCAACCTCTCCAATTCCTGTGTTGGATACACAAAATGTGGGTCCCATACTACACTACCATATTCGAGCAATGGTCTGACCAAAGTTTTGTAACCCTATTCCTTTACTTCTTCCGTACATTCCCTCATCACTCTATCCAACAAGTGCAGAATTTTGAAACTTTTTCCTACCACTTATCCATGTGTCCTGCCCAGTTAAGCTTGTTATCAAATGTAATGCCAAGATATTTACATTTCAAGTCTTCAACAAGCAATTCTTTCCCCACCTTATATTCATAATTAACCTTTTGTTTTATATTTGTGTATCTAATAAACTGACCCTTCTTAGCATTTATCTTCATCCCATGTCTACCAACCCAACTAGTTATCCTGTCTAGATCACCTTGCAGCTGATTACAGTCCTCTACTGTTTTGATCCTTTTATATAGCAGTACCTGGGTGACCGATCTTCACTCGGCATATTTCGATTTCTGTTCAGTATGCAAGATTTCATCGAAATTCTTAGAGAAGTTTGTGTGAAAATAATTTTATATATTTACAAGAGTAGCTCATATAATAGTATTAGATAGATTGGCTAGATTAAATCTATAGACAGTATAAAAACCTAACCTGTAGGTTGGTTGGATCCTCCAGGAGGCATACTAAGCCATTGTATCAGAGGTAGGACGGCCAGTTCCTTTCCTCTGGGACCTACAATTTAACGTAGAATCCGAACCACAGAATGCCCTATCGTAATTCATATGATCAAATACAAATCTTAAGAATTCTTGCCCCAACCTGGATTTGAACCTGTTATCGTAGCCAGAATTTTTTAAGAGCTAGCACAGTAAACTCTTTTTTCCCCACATTTGAACTGCCAGACCGCTCCATATTTGATATAGATTCAATATTTTTCTTTCCTACTTGCATAAAATCTGCAGTCGATTAAATAAAAATCGAAAATAGTATTTTCAACATTTTATTTTAAATAATTAGCTATTTTATGATTTTTATTTATTCATTAATTATAAGTTTCTTTTTATCTTGAACTAATACTTCAATCCATACAATGTTGTGGGTATATCGAGGATTTTCGTTTGGTAGGAGTACTTTTAACGTGTTTGGGTGTTTTACATGAGAAAATGCCACATA
Source organism: Vandiemenella viatica (assembly GCA_031002005.1). Lineage (NCBI taxonomy): Eukaryota > Metazoa > Arthropoda > Insecta > Orthoptera > Morabidae > Vandiemenella > Vandiemenella viatica. The sequence continues at coordinate 41,723,343 of CM061919.1, read as the reverse complement.
CAACATTCCATGCATAAAAACTGGTGATCTTAAGACCACTCCAACAAATTAAAAAGTTTGGCCTTTAGCTTTATGTATTGTTTTGGCAAATGCAGATCTTACGAGAAATTGGTGTCACTGCATGGTACATCCGAGTTGACTTTTTGATGAATCAGGAGTGATTCTGGGTATATGTACTTCTTTGCCAGATTGCTCACCAGTAATGATGTTTGCCTTTATTATATTATTACACAGACTTGTCACAATAAGCCTTACACCATTACATAGACCTTCTGATACGTCCAAATTACACAACAACATTATAACAGCATTTTTTTTTTATCAGTTCATGTGGTGGCAATCTTGACAGTATTACGAAACTCTGTAGATTGGTCTTTCATCGAATCATGACTATAGCAGATTTTGTATTTTCCGGGAATGTCAACATCTTTATTGAGTGGCGCGAGTATTGCTCTGTCTTTCATTGCCTCATAATTTTCGCTGACAAAGCAGTTGTCGAACGCTTCAACTATATTGTTGTTTGAAATGATATTTTTTGGCAATTCGATTTCATCCATTGTATTTAATGCATGTTCGCCGTTGCCTAATTTTAGTAAATACTTAGCAAACTGCTTTTGCTTTATATCAATGCGCGTGTTTTCTTGTAGTGTAAACTTCTTAAAAAGGTATCATTAAGGACATTGCTTAATAGAAAGATCTAATAACTCAGTTTTATTTGCGCGTGGTTGTACATGCAGACATTGGTGAAAATCTCCAACTACTATTACTTTTCCACCTAAAGGGAGATCCGCATTTCCAGTGGATCGCAAAAGTTGATCAATGTTTGCAATCCACATCTAGGAAGCGTCGGAGATTCATCCATAAGAAAAACATCTATTTCTGCTAATTTTCTGCCTTTCGGAGAGTCCGGCATTATGCATCAAGATAGAAGCATTGCCCGTAAAACCCATACATTTAACTTTGCCCTGTTTTCCAGTGAGTATGAAGTACACCGTTTTATAGATGAAGGTCTTTCCAGTGCACCCTGGACCATCAATGAAATATGCATTTTGTTTCACCATTTATAGTTTGAAGAATGGCATTAACAATTTCTGTCTCACACCAAAGATAAAATTCTACAAGATCGCGAGTAGTTATTTTTTTTGTGTAAGCTTCTATATTTTCAAGGATGTCACATATGTCATTATTTTTTTCTAGGAGGTAGTTAAAAGTTTTTCTTATCGGCTTCCCAGGCGTTTGTATGTATTACCAGTAACTATGACGACGGCCATTTCCTAAGTTTGTAAGGTAAAGAAGTTTGGGGGAAAAAAAGCCAGTAGCTATTTTTTTTAAATATCTACGTTTTAAATGTACTGTTAAGGTGGTAGTTTTTAATGGTAACCACTTTTTACAATTCAGTAACTGTCAAAAAGTAAATGTAATACTTTATAACTGGTAATATTAGTTTCAAAGAAGTATCACTTCTGATAAAGCCAATGATAAATTTTTAATTATCTTCCCTTTTAAATTTTTTACTGTTAAACATGCATTTCCACTGGTCAGCTAGTATAAAAGAATTGTTTGTTTAAATATTCATTGAAATCAAAGAGAGATCATTAGTAGGCTTTTTGGTACCTGAATCGTCTACAAGATAGCGTTAGAGCCTTTTTCGAGATCCCAAGTGCAAAAATTGTTTTTATTTTGTAAACTCGCCTTTTTTGCAGGGAAGACAACTATTTAGGTAATCTTAAAAAATAAAAGGTTGTCTAATATGAAATTTCATCCAAATTGTTAGAGCTATTTCCGAGATCCGAAATATATATATATATATATATATATATACACACACATACACACACACACATACTAGACGACCCGTGCGAAAATTTCGCGAATAAAATGCGATTAATAGTGAGGTTGAATGTTTGTAATATAATGAAAAGTAGAACCATACTTTTGTAGCATATATTTATTTTTTTAGTGTAATAGGTACGCAACAAAATACTCGCAACATATTACGAAACAGTTAGGCAAATTTAGAACACTCTGTATTTATGACAAACTGTCACCGACCTTAACAGAATACTACCAACCTGAACAAAATGCACAAAACATATCAACATCTCTGTGATATTTGTTGCTGTGTTACTTTGGAATTGTATAGCAAAACGAAAGTGTTTACATAACAGAAAAAAATATCCGAAAAGCTACTTTTTGAATTAAAAAAAGATTCTTTACATCTCTGTGATATCAGCTGCTGCAATCTAGTGACTTGACTCTGAACTTTCTCATATGCACTACCACTTAGAGCACCAAATTCCAAAAAATTCTTTCTTAATTTATGATTTTACCTAACTGGAGACCTTAATCTTTAAAACGATATAATATTTATCGATTTCGGCTAGGTATCGAAGACGATAAATGGCTTGACATAAAAAAAGGACTCTGTAGAAATAATATTGATACTTTTGCCCTTTAAGGGTCGAATTCCAAAAAATTTCTTTTATAAAATATGTTGTGACCAAAGCAGCCACCTTGGTCATTAAAATGATAACTCATTTATTGATTTCGGTTAGTTATCAAGCGAGAAATGATGATATTTTTGCCCCTTGAGGGTTAAATTTGGAGAAAGTTTTTTCTTAAAATATGATGTGACCAAAGCGGATAATTTAATATTTAAAACGATACCTCATTTATCAATTTCGGTTAGGTATCAAGGGAAATAAATAGCTCCTGACAGAAAAATGCATTGTAGAAATATTAATACTTTTGCCCTCTAAGGTTAGAATTTTGAAAAATTTCTTTCTTAAAATGTGGTATAACGGAACCTAAGACCTTATGAAGACCTCGGTCTTAAAAATGATACCTCGTTTATCAATTTTGTTTAATTATCAAGTGAGATGATAAATGACTCGACACACAAAAAACACATTTTAGAAATACTGATATTTATGCCCTTTAAGAATTCAATTCAGAAAAATTCATTTCTTAAAATGTGATGTTACCACAGCGGAAACCTTAATTTTTAGAATGATAACCCATTTATCTATTTCGATTAGATATTAATGGAGATAGATGGCTTGTGACACAAAAATGAGTTGTAGAACCATTTATACTTTTTCCCATTAAGAGTTAAATTAAAAAAAAAAATCTGTCCTAATATATGATGTCACCAAAGCTGAGTCATTACTCTTCATACTCTTACTTCATTATCGACTTTAGTTAGATATCCAGGGAGATAATTGGCTCCAAACACAAAAAATGCATTTTAGAAATATTGACATTTTTGCCGTTTAAGGGTCGAATTATGAAAAATTCCTTTCTTAAAAAATAATGTTACCTCAGCGGAATCCTTAATGTTTAATATCATATTTCATTTATCTGTATCGGTTAGATATCAAGGGAGATAAATAGCTCGTGACACACACATGCGTCGTAGAACCATTTATACTTTTTCCCTTTAAGGGTTGAATTCCAAAAAACTTCTTTCTTAAAATATGATGTTACAAAGCTGAGACATTATTCCTCATGATCTTACTTGATTTATTTTTTTTGATTAGATATCCAGGGAGATAAATGGCTCGAGGCACAAAAAACGCAATTTTAAAAAAATTGATATTTTTGCCGTTTAAGGGTCGAATTGTGAAAAATTCCTTTCTTAAAATATAATATTACCAAACTGTTTTCTTTAATATGATACCTCATTTATCTGTATTGGTTAGATATGAAGTGAGATAAATGGCTCGTGACACAAAAACTCATTTCAAAAATGTTGATACTTTTGCCCTTTAAGGGTCGAATTCTGAAAAAAAATTTGTTTTAGTATATGATGTCACTAAATTGGAGATCTTAATCTTAAAAATAACACTTCATTAAACGATTTCAGATAGGTATCCAGGGAGATAAATGACTCGTAACACAGAAAACAGCATTTTAGACATATTGACATTTTTGCCCTGTAAGGGTCGAATTACGAAAACTTTCTTTATTAAAATATGATGTGACCAAAGTGGAGACCATAAGCTTTAAAATGACACCTCATTTATTGATTTCTGTTAAGTATGATGGAAGATACGGGCTTGTGACAAAAAAACATCTTATAGAAATAATATATACGACGATACAAGAATTGCTCATCCTATTATATAAAACGCTAACGTGGCGTCTGCGTGCGTCGTCTATAGCTGCTACACGTATTGGCTACAGAACGGTCACGTGACAGCCGTCACTCGCCAATCAACAGCCACCATATTGCATTCCTTCCTTCATGTTGCATTTTGTTTATTTACTACAGTTAAATGCAGAAACTCTTGTAATGAGAATGGTGTTTGATGTTTATGTTATATTATTTGTATCAGTTATACACCAAAATTCATGTAAGGAGAAGGGATTCAATTTTTACGCTATTTTATCTGTGTCAGTTATAAGCCCTAGGTTAAACCATAACCTAAGATTTTTTCGGCAGACTGTAAGAAACAGTGAAGTGTATTTAAAACTTGGAGAAACGTAATGATGTATTGGTCAAATAAATAACAGTTATCCGTTTTCGAAATTACAGTCTACGTGATCTTAAGTAAAATGCATTTATTTATGCAAAATCCTATCCAAATACTCTGATAATCTAACGAGAGTAACGTATTCATATGACAAAAGATATCATTAAAAATGACTAATTCGTTTCTCCTTATAAGCTTTTCCAGAATAAATTCTTACTACCATTATATGTGATACCATTAGTTTTTGATACATTTGTTAACTATTAAATGAGATTTAATATAAACTTTTTATTAGATTTAAACAGTCAAGGATATGACTATTTACAGTATAAGCGATATGACACTCGGAATACAACAACGATATTATTGCCGTAAAAGAGCAGTGAGTAGAGATATTAGAACTACGGAGAGCAGGGAAAAAAATTAATGCGAGGCAATTATGTGTCACAAAGTTACAATTAGTACGTTCGTTTAAATTTACAAATTGCTTTTTATTTATCTACGACAACCAGATGTAAAAAATATTGTATGTGTACGTTATATTACCTGTATCAATAATGAGTACTAGGTTAAAACATAACCTACGATTTTTTTTTTTTTTTTTTTTTTTTTTTTTTGCCAGAGATAAGAAACGATGAAGTTTATTAAAAACTCAGAGGAAGTTTACACAAAATGTACGAATCACAAAATATATCATTAAGATAAATGGTAGTTATCCGTTTTTGATATTATACTTCCCGTCATTTAAAGTAAAATAATGTAAATAAATCGGTATTACTGGAGATCACGATTCTGCCAGGAATTGCTGTGGTAAAATGGAAGAATCCTGTAGAAATATTTTCCGTAGTACATTTAACTGTATAATGCCCGTCCAGGATGTATTACAACCTAATTTCTGCTTGAAAATAATGTTAGTCTACAGGCTGTATTACAACGGAATCACTGCTTAAAAACAATATGTCTTGCGATTGACTACAGCATTTGAGAGTGGTAGAAGTTATGATTTTCGAAAGCAATATTAATGGAGGGTTGGGGAGAAGTTGACCAGAAAGCCCACCGACACATTTGATTACGGCGTAATTCACTCTGAAATGAGTTTTACAAACCAATTAAACTGCTTTCTTATGCGCCAAGTTACTGAAGGTATTAATAAATGCGGGTGAACGTAGTTCGTACCTATCGTGCTGAAGTGTGCCTGGACTAGAAATAAAGCTGATATTACATGGTTAGCAAAATTTTCTGGATTCCTAATTTATTTTTCATTTTATTGGTTCTATACATCCGCCCTCATTAATTCAGTAGAAGTTACTACTGTATTGCTGTGTAGAACATTATCACATCAAGGCCACTAGCATTATCTAATAACAATTCCGTATAATTAACCAACTGCAAAATAATAATAATAAAATGAATTGCCATAATATGGCGTCCAAACCGTCATTTTTGACGGGCTAGAAGCTAGTTTAAAGATATAAGAATATCTCATCTGCAAACAATCTAATTTCTGATAGTAAACAATCAACACAATTATTCATTAGAATAATGAATAGCAATGGTCCCATTACACTACCCTGTGCCACTCCCATTTTTATTTCCACTTCTTTTGATACTGCATTTCTTACGCTAAATTTCTGTTTTCTACATTAAAAAATTCTACTCAGCAAATCACTTTCTCAACCACTCCAATAAATTTTATGGCTATGTCAAAAGTCTTTGAAAGATCTAGTTTTGCACTATCAATTTGGCCTCCCTTGTCCATTTCATCCGAAATGTCTTGCATATATCCCACCAATTGAGATTCGCATGAATATCCTTGCCTAAAGTGATGTTGCATACTTGAAAACCATTTACGCTCCTCATGTATCTTTCAGATGTGGTTGCATATCAATCTTTCCATTAATTTACCTACCACTTATGTTAAACTGATCGTCCTGTAATTTTCAGCTAGCTAGAACCAATTAAATTTAATAATTTTCTGCTGAATTATACTTCTCAATGTTACATTATAAATTAACAAATGTTTATTGATGTTGATGATATTTTATAAATATAACCATTATTTTGATTGCCTATTTTGACATTTTAAGAACCTATTTTGCATTGGAACAGAGGCACCTAAAGTAAGCTTCGTAGAACATAAAAATCTGAAGGGTGTTAATAACCCAGATGTTTTTTTTTAACTGCTTAACATCTCTTAACAGCGAGGTCTTTAAAGACGGAAAAGGATGGAGGGCAAGGAATGGGAAGGAATTCGGCCATGGCCTTTTGAAGGAAGCATCCTGGCATCTTTTCCCGTATCTAAAGACCTCACTGTTAGAGAGACGTTAAGAAGATAAAAAAAGGTCAGATTAACTGGCACCTTTCTGTTCCCAATTTCCAGCAATTGATTTGAGAATATCTCAGCTGATCAATCATTTGGCAGCTGAATACACATTTTTAGTTGATTTCATCTTTACGTGTCGCTACAAAGTAGAGCAAACATTTATTTCTACAACTGGTTTCGATCGAGAAAATACAGGTAATGATTGCATGAAATCTCCTGCAAGCAGTATTAATGCGTTCCCAAATGGTTTCATGTTTCCAAGCAAGTCCTGCAATTATCGTTCAAGCGCCTTGCGCAATTTTTTTGTACGCCATTGTGCATTCATCTCGCTCAATAAATTTTGATTTCTGCTATACTTTTACCATGCTGGATGCCTTGGAAATTTTTCAAGTGGGAGTTTCAATTACATGCATATTCAATTGCAATTTCAAAATGGAATGAGCAATTCTACCTGGTGGTAGCAATGTCGCAGCTATTCCGGATGATGCACGAGCAAAGGCTATGTGATTCTGGGATCGAATTGGTGCCAGAATCAATCTGAATAGTAACATTTTACCAGTTCCTCCTGGCTCATCCAGGACGATGATTTCTACAGTTTGACAGTTTTCATTATTTGATAGGTAAATGTCTTTTTGCTTAAGCGTTATAGCTTCACATTTTATCTTTAGTGGCGTGTGGATTTAGTTAGTTTTGTCTCTGAGTGTTTACTTTTGTAGTAAGTAGACATTAGTTGCAGTCGGACGGTCGCTCAGTAAAGTAGCGTGATTTAGCTTCACATCCACTCCAATGGTTTTTACCTTATTTACTACCATTTTATGGCTTACTCTGTCAAACGCCTTTGACTGATCTAGTGCTACACTATCATTTGGTCTCCCTTGTCCATTTAATCTGAAATATCTTGCATATATCCCACCAACTGAGATTCGCATGAATATCCTTACCTGAACCCATTTTGCCTGCTTGAAAACCACTTACGTTCCTCACATATATTTCTGATGTGGTTGCATATCAATCTTTCCATTAATTTACCTACCACTGATGTCAAACTGAATGGCCTGTAATTCTCAACTCTATTTCTCACCCCTCCTTTATGTACCGGTACTACTATTGCACTTTTCCAGTCCTGTGGTAAGCAACAAGTATCCAGACTCAATTTAAATAATATTTCAAGATAAGGTACAATGTCACATCGGCTATCTTTTTGAGATATCTGTAGTAATATTATCTTCACCAGCCCCTTTATGTTTTTTCAGCTTTCTTATTTCCTTCGTGATTTCCTCAGGATGAATATCAAATTTTTTACTATCATTTCTAATTGTGTTGTTAAGCTCGTTCTCCGAATTAGACCCTCCTATTTCTGATTCATTGTCCCTAATGTTTTTACTTAAAATCTCTGCCTTTTTCAAATCGTCAGTAACTTCTTCTCCATCCTTATCTATAAGTGTCTCTACAACCTCCCTTCCCCTCAGTTTCCTGATATAGCCATAAAAATTTCTAGATGCATCAGTCAATGGTCCTCCTGCACTGACAATACTCTTCATAAACCCATCTTTAGCCATTTTCTTTGCTGTTATTAAGTCCTTGTTTAGTTGTTTTAAATATTCCCTACTACCCTGCTGTCTCTTAACTCTGTTATGTTCTTTTCTTACCAACTTCTTTAACCTCCTCTCTTCCCTATTATAGTACATAGGTTCTCTACTTCTCTTTATTTTCTGCCTTGGAATAAATTTTTCTTCCCCCTTTCTTATTATCTCCTTGAACTCTTCCCACCTTGACTCTACTGTACTTGAGCCTTCCTTCCATTTGCTGAATTGTTCTCTGAAATATCTCTTCAAATTCGAAACCTGTGTGTTTTTATAATTGTACCTATTTTCCCCCTTCAATTTTGGCTGCTGGTTTACTGAATCCTCTAATATCCATCAGAACTGCTTCATGATCACTTATTCCTTCAGTTACTTGATACCTCAAAAGGTTTTCATCGGACTTAATTAAAAATATATCCAAAATATTTTATCCCCTAGTGTTTTGCTCAACCACTTGTGTAATTCCTCCTTGCAAATCTTTGTTCCCTTGTGTTATTTATCTTATTCCCTTCCCAGTTTACACCTGGTAAATTTAAATCCCCACCGATGATGATCATTCTATTCTCACCTCTGGAATCTGAGTATGAATTTAATTTCTCCCCAAGAGCCTCATCCTCTTCTGTCATTCTTCCACTGCGGTAAACAGCCAACACTCTGATTTTTTTTCTTTTTTACTACCCCAGAAATCTACCCCAAGACCATGAGTTCATGGTCTTGATCTATGAACGCCAGTGAACTGTGGTGGTTTTTGTTAACTAGTATGAAAACTACTCCACCAATTGCTCCTCTATCTCTGCGGTACACTCTGTAACCATCAGGAAAAACCTCACTGTCTAGTACTTCTTCTTTTAACCTACTCTCTACCCCAATTATTACTTGCGGTTCGTGTGTCTCTATTAAGTTTGCAAATTCAATTACTTTGTTCATCATACTTCTACAGTTTACCATTAACACCCTTACTACTGGCTCAGTAAAGTAGCGTCATTTAGCTTCACATTTTTAGTGTTCTCGTTGAGTTTTTGTAGTTTATCCGAAGTACAGATTAGTTCGAGTTTCTGTTCATTTTTCATTTTTTCGATTTTAAAAAGCAGTATGTCTAGGTATTGTGATTGCTGTGTGCAGATGCGAGCTGAGGTGGCTGATCTGTGTGCACAGCTTGCAGCTGTGTTAGCGAAAGTTACACAGCTGGAAGCTGCCGTAGAAGGTTACAGCAGATGCGATATTGGGGAACCTAATGTAGCCATGCCGCTCACAGATTCACCTATGTCGAGCATTGTACCTGCAACCCAAGCTTAAAAGCTGAAGGCTGTGCCTTGGTCGCCTGACGGTGACTGGCATATTGCTGCCAGACTACGAAGCCGCACACGGGGGCAGTCTAACAGGCTTAAAGGCCAAGACGGTGAACTTGTTAGACTGTCCAACCGGTATGACGTATTGTCGGAGGTTGATTCAGTTCCACAATTGTCATCCCGCTAGGTCTGGGCGATCGCAGAAGGGTATTCTGGTAGTTGGGAGCTCTAATGTTAGGCGGTTTATAGAGCCCCTTAAGGAAATGGCGGATTATTCGGGGAAGAAATCCAACCAACGTTCATTCGGTGTGTATTCCGGGTGGTCTGATCCGAGATGTGGAGCAGACCATCCTGGATGCCATAGAACGGATGGAGTGTAGCCAACTGAAGATTGTGGCTCACATCGGCACCAACGATGCTTGTAGCTGAAACGGTGAACTCTGTAGCTAATGACCGCAAGATATCGGCGAATCTAACCATCTGTAGCATCATAGACAGAGTTGATTGTAGACCTCTGGTTCAGAGCCATATTGAGGGGCTGAACCAGAGACTACGACGTTTCTGTGATGATATTGGCTGCAGATTTCTCGGTCTCCGCCATAGGGTTGAGTCATGTAGGGTTCCCTTGAATAGGTCAGGTGTGCACTACACATGTGAATCGGCTACACGGTTGGCAGGGGCTGTGTGGAATGCACTGGGTGGTTTTTTAGGCTGAGGGAGGAAGACCCGAAACTTGAAATAGTTATGGGCAACCCAATCAAATGCAACACCGGAATGTAGGAAGAACATAAAAGAGTCGCGACAGTTAAAAGAACTCGTAATTAACTGTAGAAGCGTTTGTAACAAACAACTGGAACTTGAAAGCATTATTTGTAGCACAGAAGTGGAAATCATTATCAGTACAGAAAGTTGGCTAAAACCGGAAATAAGTTCCACCGAAACTTCTAAAGACAGCATGAACATTTTTCGTAAAGACAGATTACATTCTCGTGCAGGTGGGGTATTTATAGCTGTGAGTAAATTCCTCCCATGTAATGAAATAGACGTCAATACTATCTGTGAAATCATATGGATTAAACTCAATGTTGCTGGGTCAAAACTCGTGATAGGCGCATTCTACCATCTACCCGATTCTGACATAGCTATCGCTGAGGAATTAAGAAGTAATGTTAACAGTATAGCTAGCCGTTTTCAGGATCGTGCTATGATTCTGGGAGGCGACTTCAGTCTGCCTTATATCGACTGGCGTAATTACATTCACATTACTGGTAGCAGGGATAAGGCAGCTTCTGAAGCAATTCTCGATTTGTTCTCGGATAATCATCTCGAACAGCTAGTTAATGAACCTACGCGGTGTCATAATGGTAGCGAAAACATTTTAGATTTGCTGGTTACTAACAGGCCAGAATTATTCACCAACATTTCAACGACCACATGAATAAGCGATCACAAAGCGGTAATTACGACTATCAAATTAATGACCAAGCGAAAAAAGGGAAATGGTCATATTGTATACAGATTCAGTAAGGCCTCAAAGGAGTGTTTTTGAACTTACCTGAGGAATAATTACCATAACTTTAAGTTAACAAAGGACACCGTTGAAGAGATGTTACATCGATTTATACGTATAGTGAGGAAATTTATGGAAGTACATATACAAAGACATAAAATAAATTGGGAGAATGATCCACCATGGTACACATGCGAAGTCAAAAGATTACTCAAAAAACAGAGGAGGATACACGCACGCTACAGAAGGAAGAGGTCTCGCAGCGATTTAGAAACTTTGGCTGAGTTAAGAGGACGTGTGAATAATGTGATGCGTGAGGCCTTCAACGATTTTCATTCAAACACTCTCTCTAAGAGTCTAGCAGAAACCAAAGAAATTTTGGTTGTATGTTCGAAGTCAGTTGTACCAACAGCAATATTCCAGCACTAGTTCGTAAGGGTCCGATGCTAATGAAAGTCGTGATAAAGCTAACATAATAAATACTGTATTAAAAAATTCATTTACTGACGAAAATAAGGATAGCATTCCCGTTTTCCCACGTCATGTCAATTTGGAGATGGAATCATTACGAATAGATACTGCAGGTATCATAAAGCAATTAGAGCTCCTGAAGTGGGGGAAAGCATCTGGCCCGGATGGAATTCCAGTAAGAGTATTTTCAGAGTAAGCGGTGGAAATTGGGCTATTTCTGTCCGATATATTCAGTAAATCCCTAGAAGGGTGATAAGTACCTTCAGACTGGAAAATAGCACAAGTAACTCCGATTTTCAAGAAAGGTGATCGAAGCGACCCTGGAAACTACCGTCCCATATCTATAACATCTGTTTGTAGTAGAGTTATGGAGCATATCATATGCTCGAACATTATGAATTTTCTAGATGAAAATAATTTGCTTACAAAAAATCAACCCGGGTTTTGGAAGAAAAGGTCATGGGAAACACAGTTGGCCCTATTTACACACAACATATTGAAAGTTATTGATGCAGGTTCACAAGTAGATGCAATTTTTTTAGATTTTCAGAAAGCCTTTGACTCTGTGCCACACAACCGCCTTTTAGCGAAGCCACGAGCGTACGGTATATCGGATCAGCTTTGTGAATGGTTAAAGGATTTTCTAACTGGTCGGTCGCAGTGTGTCGTCGTTGAAGGAGAAAGTTCTAGATGTTACATCGGGTATACCTCAAGGAAGTGTTATAGGACCACTTCTTTTCTTAATTTTTATAAACGATCTCGGACACAAAGTGAAAAGCATTTTTAGATTGTTTGCTGATGATGCGGTTATTTATAGGGAAGTAAGGAATTTGGCCGGTTGCTTAGAAATTCAGTGTGATCTGGATGTTATTTTGGCATGGTGCGCTGAGTGGCAACTCACACTAAATAGTAAAAAGTGTAAGACAATGAGCATAACTAACAAAAAGAATCAAATTGTTCAGAAATACGAGGTAAACAGTTCAGTTATTGATATGATCGATTCTATGAAATATTTGGGAGTAACAGTACAAAGGAACATGAAATGGGACTTACATATTAATACATTAGGCTGCGGTTCCTAGGACGAATCTTCAAAAATTGTAATGAACAAACAAAGGAGATAGCATACAAATCTCTTGTGCGTCCACATTTGGACTACTGCTGTGCCATCTGGGAACTGTTTTGTAAGGGGTTGATTGAGAGTATAGAGAAAGTACAGAGAAGAGCTGCTTGATTCGTGACCGCTTGCTTCAGTCCTTATGAAAGCGTTACAGAAATGATTAGTAGACTAGGCTGGGAGTCTCTGGTAGATAGACGACGCACGTTTCGCATAAACTTATTGTTAAACATGTGTACTCCCACTTTCACTTACGAGTGTAGTGAAATACTTCGTCCACCAACCTATTTGGGTCGAAATGACAGGAAAGATAAAATTAGAGATTAAGGTGCCGCACTGATTCTTATATGAATTATTTTTTCCCTCGTACCATTAGAGATCGGAATGCACAACAAAGAGATTAGGTTTAGTGCTTAGCACCCTCTGCCACCCACAGTTTTGTGAATTGCAGAGTATATATGTAACTAAGGAAAATGGAAGCGGCTTCTAGGCGATATAAATAAGAAAAGAAAGGGAAATTAACCCATCACATACCAAAGTGGAGGGATGCGATGAGAGAACACTAATGCTGACAAACAACTACACAATATTTCGGCATCTGCCTTGCTCACAAATAGAAAAACGGGCTCGGAACGTGTGTGCACAACGAACGTTACCTAATGACTCTTTTTTTTTTTTTTTTTTTTTTTTTTTTTCTTTTCCTTCTACTTCTTTTCTTAGGAAGGAGTCTGGAGGTAGAGATGTGTGGATTGTGGATAGGCGTTCAAGGAAATGTGGAGTGTCTTTCACGTAGGAGGGAAGATTTAGGACAAAGGGTTGGAGATGTTGATCCACAAAAGCTGAAATCCTTTCAGTGGGCGATCCATATGCCGCTACTATAGGTCGCCCAGGATTACCAGTCTTGTGGATCTTAGGAAGAAGATACAGTGCGGGAGTGCGGGGATTCTGGGGAGTCAGGAGGGAGATGGACTGAGGAGAGAGGCCTTGCAGGGGGCCTTGTAGGTCAAGAAGATTTTTTATTTCCTGGCATATGGTGGTAGTGGGATCTGTAGCTTGTGGAAGGTAGGTGTTAGTGTCCGACAGTTGCCTTAGGGCCTCAGCCACATAGTCATTGCGGTCCATCACTACGGTGGTTGAGCCTTTGTCGGCAGGGAGGATGATGATGTTCTGGTTTTTGGACAGTTCTCTCATAGCTCGAGTTTCCATATTGCTGAGGTTTTTAGAGCGTGGGATGGAGTTTAGGAAAGAAGGTGAGGAAAGAGAGGATGTGAGGAATTCCTGGAATAGAATAAGTGGATGGTTTTGTGGGAGCTGGGGAGGATCCAGAGAAGATGCAGGTTTAAACTGTTGTAGACTGGGCTCAATCTCGCTCTGTCGACTGGTGTGTTCTCCTGTGACGGTAAAATGGTACCGCCAGAGAAGAGAGCGGCAGAACGCCAATGAGTCCCGGACCAAAGCAGCATGGTTGAACTTGGGGGTCGGAGAAAAAGTGAGTCATTTGGATAAGACCGATATTTGAGGTTCAGTCAGGGGGGTGGAGGAGAGATTAATCGCTGACTGTTTAGGTTTAACTGGAGGAGAGGGGGGGGGCGTTTGAGCAGGTGGTATCGTGTGACAACGCACTCTTGACTCGGCTAGTCACCCGAGAGCAGTTTATACAGGTGGTAAAGGGTTTGGATGGGGTAGATTGAGGAGGTGAGCCAAGCATGGAGTCTTTGCAACTAGGGGTGGAGTTGGTGTGTGATTTACAGCAGTGGAATGTTGATAGGGGAGGGACAGGCCTAGAGATAAATAGCTCCTAACAAGAGCTGAAAGCTTTTGAAGATGTTTTTGTGCATGATGGGCCTACAATTGTCTCATTGAGTCATTAGGTAACGTTTGTTGTGCACACACGTTCCGAGCCTAATGGCCCATTTTTCTATTTGTGAGCAAGGCAGATGCCAAAATATTGTGTAGTTGTTTGTCAGCATTAGTGTTCTCTCATCGCATCCATCCACTTTGGTATGTGGTGGGTTAATTTCCCTTTCTTTTCTTATTTATATCGCCTAGAGTATATATGTAGATGTAGATACGAGGAATATTTGATTGCACATGCCGCAAAAGGTCGACCATGTTTCAGTTTTGTTCACGACGCAGTTCTACATTGAACAAAGTAGCAGCAGATTGATTCGGTGATGTCCTTCCCAATTGATTAAGTGTTTTTTTCTGTTTTTTTTTTTTAGTTCATGTTTTTTTACTTTTTAAAAAAATGTTTTGCAATTTTATGTGTTTTTTTACTTTCTTCTTTTTCAGTGCATTTGATCTGCTTTGGTTCATCAAAATGGAGATTAATTGAAGATTTGTGCTTAGAAATTGCGAACAAAGTTCTTGATCATTTGGGAATACCATCACTGATTTGATATGCTGCTGCTTCGTTTGATGATGAATTGTATCATGAACAAAATTGAAACATTAAACATGAACTAAAAAAATACCAACGAAATATTTCAATTCAAATAAAGATCAATTGACAGAGCTCAATCCCAATACAATGAAAAACAAAACATTTCAGTTGGCTCAAAATAAAAAAGAAAGTAATAACAAAAAAAGTGCAGCCATCATGGGATGCATATCAGATGGGAAACATCAAAATTGATGGTTATTGAAACAATTTATTATTAAAGAAACCAATAAATAAATAAAATAAATAAAAATTAAATAAAAACAGTTTCATCAATGAAATATATTATTATTATATGTACACAGTTTGACAATAAATTTGGCTGCCGCTGAAAAATTCTATCACTTTTATTTTGCACAATCTGACATCAATGTCATCCCAGGAAACAGTAATGCAATACTGGAAAGCCAGTATTGCGTTACTGTTCCTTAGGATGACATTGATGTCAGATTGTACAAAATAAGAGTGATAAATTTATTGTTAAAGTGTGTACAATTAAAGATATGATTAGCCGGTGGTAACTGAAGTGTGTAATAAAAGTATTAAATGTGATGTTATGGAAGTATCTAGTTGTAGGTTCAGTTGGTTTATTATTGATTTTCAAATCAAATTTTTTTCAGGAAATATTGTCATTTATTGCAAAATCAACATTAAGATATCCTTCTAAAATCGTCAAAAGTTATCTAAATTATCTCCTAAAATTCTTGAACCTTTGCAACAATATATGAGTAACAGACAGTGTAAAAATATTGATTTCTGCGACTTTTTGATTTGGTGAATTACACACAACCATAAGGAATTCTCTCCCCTCATCCATTTTAACTTGAAGCACATATATCACCAATAGCAGCTTGGGTAACATTGAATTCAGCTGCATTTCTTATTGTAAGTTCTATATTCAGCAGGGAGTATAGCGGTGGTGGAGAGGGGACCCGGAGGCATTAGAGATCGTCATGCCATTTGACGTCACAACATACCAGTCGGTCTTACCTCCAAGGCATGCCAGTAGGTGTTTCACATCAAAAACCTATAAAATTGCAAAACATGAAAATGGAAAAAACACGTACTTAAAAACAAACTTCCTGTCAAATCAGCAACCCACCAATGAAATTGGTTCAAAATATTTTGTGTTTAAATTATTCATATTTATTAATAGCTGAAAAGTGTTGTATTCTAGAACATTATAGTTCATTCAATAACATTTTAGTACATTCTAGAAGATGTGAAAGATTTTAGAACACTTTGATCGAGATATGAAAATGCCCTAGGTCAACTACTTTCAACCATTGCACACACCCCCATAGTCACTGACATCCAACCACCATAGCCTCAAGTCTCCTATCATGCACTACTACTACATAAAAACACCAGTGGTCTCCACTGGGTCGTTGTGGCTGCAAAATTGAATATATATAATACATTTATTTTCCACAGATCCCAATATGAGAGACTCGTTCCGTTGGATGTAGAAAGTTGTCAATTTACATATAAAATATTGCATAACAAAGTAGATAAACACACACCAAAAGAGGTACAGTCACAGCATAATATATACATTAATTATAGCAACTACCTGTACACAAACTACTGGCAATTATTTTGTAGATACCTTGGAAACAAATTCTTCAATGGAATAGGATGAGCTGTCATTTAAAAATTCTTTCAATCTTTTTTCTGAATTTAATGTTATTACCTGGTAGACATTTAAGATGTGTTGGGAGCTTATTAAAGATATGTATCTCTGAATATCAGACCCCTTTTTGAACAAATGGCAAGGACTTGTAATCCTTATGAAGATTTTTTTTACCTGTAGTAATATACTTGTTTATTTTACTATCTATCTCGAAGTGTAATTTGTGACTACAAAGGACATGTATATATACTTTGCCACCAATATTAAAGTCCCCAACTTCTTGAACAGCTCTCTACATGAAGTTCTATTGCTAACTCTGACAAATAATTCTTAATACTCGCTTTTGGGTCGTGAATAATTTGTCTCTATGTGTAGAATTCCCCCTGAATATTATTTCATATGACATTAAGGAGATAAAATAAGCAAAATAAATTAGTTTCCTCATACGGGAATCGCCTATTGCTGAAATGGTACCAATTTCGCTTCAGTATATCAGAGACAATACACCCTCCTTTTAAAATTGTGATCAGTATGCAAACCTAGAAATTTTGTAGTCTCTACCTCTTGAACAGACTGGCCTGCAAATTTTGTGTCTGTTTGGTGGTAATCTGCATGATGTCCTCAATTGGGTATACTTTATTCAGTTTTATCAAAATTTAAGAACAAGCCTTAGCTGTAAATTAATAAGGTTAAAGAAATAATTTGAAATATGTTCAGTAGAGAAACCTGGAATATTTTTAATTCCTATGCTTGTCATCTGCAAATTCGACAAATTTTAAGTTTCTGGATCTAAGGAGGGGTAGGTCATTTATATATTAAAAACAACAGTGACCCTAATTAGAATCCTTAGGTACCCCATATCTGTTAAATTCCCACTCAGAAAACAGTGAACCACATGAAACAGCATTAAAATGTTTTACTGACATTTCTTGTTTTCTGTTCAAAGGGTAAAAACAGCCATTGATTAACAATGCTATCGATACCATAATACATTTTTGTATCAGAATTTCATGATCATTATAGTCAAATGCCTTAGACAGGTCTTACAGTCGTTAATTTATTCCTTCTAAAATATTGTCAGTGAATGGAAATATAGCTTGTTCTGTTGAATGACCCTTTTGAAGACCAATTGTGATTTAGTTTATTTTTATTTTTAAGGCAAACATTGCTATATATTGCATTCTCAGAATCTTTGGAAAAGGCTGTTAGTAACAAAATAGGATGGTAATTTGATAAAACTGATACATACACCTTTTTATAGAATGGTTTAAGTGCAGCACACTTAAGCCTTTCTGGGAAGATACCTCCAAGTAAAGATATATTAGGTAAATGACTTAATTACATAATTCTGTGGAGCCCATTTTAATTAATCTGCTGGAAATCACATCATAACTACTTGAGTACGTGCTCGTAAGAGGCATGATAACTTCCCTTATTTCTTCTGGAGTAGCTAAATTTTTCTTTGAAGCCTGTAATGACAAAATCCATACTGCAAGTCACTAAGGTACTGATAGTCATTGTATCAGCAACAGACAAAAAATGATTATTAAATATATCAGCAGTTGGTACATTGGATTCTATTGAATTTTGTTTGTTATAAATATTTTTACATATTCGGTTTCAGTTTTTACAATGTCCCATATTGTCTTAATTTTATTATCGGAGCCATGAATATTATGTTTGTAGTGAATACTTTTCGATTCTTTAATAACTTGTTTCATTATTTTGCAATACTGCTTTTAATGTTTTGATACTAGTTCTTTGTGACCATTCCTAGAGGCAATATAAAACGTCCTTTTTTTCTTTTTAAAACGTAATACACTCTTTTTTTTTTTTTTTTTTTTTTTTTTTTTTTTTTAATTTAATTTAATTGCAATGGAGCACAGGCTCCGGTGGCAATTTCCCTACACAGCTATCTTCCCCCTATCCTGCACCCACCTACATTTGCCCTCTACAAATTTTTTCTTTAAATTCCTTCAAAGTTTTCGGTAAATTATTCATCGTTTCTCTTGGTAACTCATTCCAATCCCTGACACCCTTACCTAAAAAAGAGAATCTTCCTACACCCTTGTGCCTGAAATCGAGTGCCAGCTTGTGGTCATGGTCATCTTTTCCCTTCCATGCACTACTTTTCATACCTACTGCAATATCTTTCCATGCCTCATCACCAGTATATGCCCTGTACACTCCCATGACCCTCCTCATCCTCCTCCTGTCTTGCAATGAATCCCATTCCAGCTCCTTTATCATATCCGTCACTGATTGCATTCTGCGATAATTTCCAGAAACAAATCTAGCAGCCCTTCTTTGCACTTTTTTGTAATGGGGAAACAACTTTCAAAGTACTTTAGGACTATGCTCCTAGAAATGTATTTTTCATTCAAACCTTGTGCACTGTAAACATGTTTCCAGTTTGTGGTGTTACGGCAATTTCTAAAATAGTTAATTGATTCATCATTTATTACCTGCTGAGCCTTGGAGTTAGTCCCTATTAAAATGTTGATAGTTAATATAGGTCGACCACCATTTCCAAATATTTTTAGAACCCTTTGGTTGAAATATGAAAATGCCCTAGGTCAACCACTTTCAACCACTATATCTCCCACACCTCCATAGCTACCGACATGAAACCACCACGGTATATGATGGGAGACACAAGGCTACTATGAGGGTCACTTTTTAAGTTTTTCCAAAAATGATGAAATCAAAACAAATCAAAAAAATATTGTACAAATTGTTTTATTGTTTCTCAAAATATTTGACTTTTAGATTTATGCACTTTTGCATGCATTCAAACCAATTCTTGAAACATTTTTTCCAAATTGGTTGTGGTAAGTCAAAATATGTTTTGGAAGGAGTCAACAGCTTCTCGAGGTGATGGAAATCGGTGTCCATGTATTTTTTGTTTCTCATTCGGGAACAGAGAGAAGTTATGTGATACATCATGTGAATAGAGGCAGTTATTATAATTCTCATGTCAAACATTAAATCCACAGTTAAAACATTGTACAAATTTTGCCCAGTACTTCGCAATCTCAAGTGCATTCGATGTTACTCAAAACAGATCATCTTCGTTGCAGTATGACAGGCACACAGGCCACTCAAACATATGGTTCATTGTTTGATCCTCATCACATTCACACATAATGTTTGTATTATCAGTATAAACCCATTTCACTAGGTTTGCTTTGGACCTGCCCACTCCTGTTCACAATCGATTAAAGGACCTCCAGACGTTCCAACCTCTGTGTGACCAGGTGGCAAGTGCTCTGCAACTGTAGTGATCTTGATATGTGGGGAATCTTCATTTCCCTAAGTCTCTGGGCTAGTGGTGCATGGTTAAGCAGTGGATGAGGGCTTTCCCATTCTACTTTTGTCCTCTTTGTTCACATCCACTTTTCTCTGGATATGGGGCGGTGCAATTTCCAAAAGCTGATAAAGCCTGTCAACTGGAGGGCTTTATCAATACTCAGTTGTTATTGAGGGCCACATCCACCTGTTTGGTGTGAGATGACGAGTACCAGACTGGACACGCATATTCTGCAACAGAGTAACAAAGTGACATTGCTGATGTATGTATAGTTTGTCGTTGACTGCACCACTGTGATTCAACTAGTTATCGCAGTAAGTTGTTCCTTGTAGAGCAGTTTTGCAGTTCATGCAGTGCTTCTTATATGTGAGGGTTCTGTCGAGCGCCGCTCCCAGATATTTTGGAGTGTTATGTGTCTGCAGTTCGATACCTGACCACATTACTTTCAACTTATGCCGAGCTTTCCTTTTTTTTTATATGTGAAAGGCACACCCTTTTGAAGGGTACAATAGCTTGATAGGCATTCAAGGACAGAAGACAGATCTCTTTCTGTTGCTTTAATCTTTGTGTTCTGTGTGGCTAGCGCAAGGTCATCAGCATACAAGAAGTTCCTGATAGCTGGATGAAATGGCTGATCAGTTGTATAAATGTTGAAATGGATTGGGGCCAGTACATTACCTTGATGCAGACCATTTTTTTTTTTTTTTTTTTTTTTTTTTTTTTTTTTTTTTTTTTTGTACCCTCCTTCGGCTGAGCTGCCCTTGAAAGTTGTCGAAAAACTTACGGTTCTGGAGATGAGTAGCGATGAGTTTTGTCAGGTTGTAGACCTTGTTAAGGACTAAGGAGTAAGTTGGTGGTTAACAATATCGTATGTTGCTGACAGATCCACAAAGACTAAGCCTGTTGCCTTACGGGTCTCAAATCCATCCTCTATAAATTGTGTTAGACTCGGCAATAGTCCAGTACAACTTTTACCAGGACAAAAGCCAGATTGCTGTGGTATAAGTTTTGGACCAATCACAGGCTGGATATGATTCAGAATTAATTGTTCAAACATTTTGAATAGGTGACACAAAAGCGCTATCGTTCCCTTCTTTTCCAGATTTTGGCAGGGCAATTACTGTGGTCCTTCGCCACACTTTCAGAATTTAATATGTGCTAATGCATTTTTTTTAAAAAGCTATAGTACCCATTCTTTGGTTTTATTTCTGAAGTTCTTAATTTGTTCTGATCAGATCTTATCGAGGCCTGTCAACTTTCCTGTTTTGCACTCGTGAATAATCTTTTTCAGTTCTGACATATTGAAGGGCTCAGTGGGGTTCATCTCTTCCTGCCTGTTTCTGTGTGTTTTTATTTGTTTTTTTAGATGGTCTACTTTTGTGAATTTCATTCCCGTTTATGAGTAGTTGTGTTGCAGTTTGGTTTGCATTGACGTTGTTGAGACATTTCAGAAGTCTTATGACTATCTCTTGTAAGGTCCAGCTCTTCTACTGTTTTAATCCAGTGATCTCTTTTTGCTGGACGAGCTAAGTTGATTGCCAGTTTCCACTCTCTCTTTGCCAAAGGGATCATCTTGGAACATGAATTGTACAGATAGATCTGAGGTGAGACCAGCTTTCACACCCATAGGAAAAAATGGAGAACCTGTAGCAATGAATTATTTGTATTCTCAATTTCAAACTAAGATCCGATCTTACGAAAAATAAAAATTTCCACTAATAAATTGTCTCCTGGCCTGTTCTATTCTAGATTTGATTTTCTTGGAATCACTCTGCTCATCATCACAGTACTTAAATATTTCAAGAAGGATTTGAGGTGAGGCTTGGGATATTTGATAATCAACAACCACGTAGGATGGATCCTCTGGAGCATTTTTTCAGTTTCAATTAATATGTCATATGATTCCATATATCATCTGCATACTTGATGTTATTGAATATTTTTTCCATTTATAATGATCCCACTGTTTCTTTTTTTCAACACTTGCCCGAAAATTATCTCAGAATAAATGTTGAACTAGAGAGATGCCCTGATTGCAGTCACTTCTGATGTTCCTTGGTCAGTTTTGACATCTGCAGTCTGGTTCCATTACATCGTGCTGATAATGTGTAGGCCTACATCATTTTTCGCAATACCAGTTGATCTTAAAATCTTTATCATCTTTTCATGTCTCACTCAATCAAAAGCTTTTTTGTAGTCAATGAAACAGGCATACACAATAACAGTCATGTCCATGCACCTCTGCACTAATACATTTAAAGAAAACGGTGCTTCCTGTGTGCCAAGCCCATTTCAGAAACCAAACTGGATGTCATCCATAATTAGATTCACACTTCTTGTAAATACTAGTATGTATGATTCGCAGTAATATTTAGAGTACGTGCGACACCAGACTGATCATTCGATAGTAATCATATTGTGAGGAGTAGGTCTTGGCTATGGTATGAAAGTTGATCTTAGCCAGTCATAAGGTATCTTTCCTGATGCATTAATAGCATTGATCAATGATGTTAGGAGGCTGAGGCCATTGGAATCCTGTTCAACTATAACTTTATTAACTTCAGAGTAAACTCCATCAGGACCTGTGGCTTTACCTCAGGTCCTGATGAGGCATTAATTCAAGTTTTTTTTTCTGTCAAATAATCAATTGTTTGACATGTCGTGTGAGATCTGGCATTGTCATGATGAAGAATGATGTGACGGTTGGGTTTGTTTTTCCTGATTACTTTAATGACTTCTGCCAATCAAATTGTTGTGTTCCATTCAGCATCAGCTGTTCTTTTTTTTTTAGCTGTCATCAGTCTTTCGACTGATTTGATGCAATCCTCCATCCCTTCCTATCTGTGCTAACCTCTTCATTTCTACATACCCCTTACAACCCACGTCCTCAATTTTCTGCTTCATATATTCTAATCTCTGTCTTCCTCTACAGTTCTTAACTTCGACTGTTCCCTCCACTAACAAATTAACCAATCCAGCATGTCTCAGAATATCACCTACCAACTTGTTTCTTCTTTCTGTAAGCTTCTTCCACAAACTTCTTTTCTCACCCATCATTTCCAAAACTCGTTCATTTCTTACTTTGTCAGTCCACTTAATTTCAGCATCCTTCCGTAGCATCACATTTCAAAAGCTTCAATTTTCTTTATTTCCGATATTCCTAAAGTCCATGTTTCGCTACCATAAAGTGCTGTGCTCCAAACAAAGAGTTTTAAAAAGTTCTTTCTAATTCCTAGATCAATATTTGAAACTAAAAGGTTTCTCTTTTTCATGAAGGCTCTTTTTGCTAGTGCTATTCTGCTTTTAACATCATTCCTGCTTCGACCATCGGTTGTAATTTTGCTTCCCAAGTAACAGAACTCACTTACTTCTCCTATTGGATCCGATCCTATTTTTATATTTAATCTACTAGTATTAGTATCATTTATGCTACATTTCATCACTTTAGTTTTGCTTTGATTTATATTCGGTCCAAAATCTTTCTTCAGTATTTCATTCATGCCATTCAGTAACTTCTCAATATCCTCAGCCCTCTCTGCTAACAAGACAATGTCATCAGCAAATCGTAGCATACTGATTTTTTTCTCCCTGAAAACTTATGCCACATGGAAATTTTTCTTTGACTTTCTTCATTACTACTTCTACGTACAAGTTGAATATTAAGGGGGATAGACTACAACCATGTCTCACACCCTTTTTAACTGATGCATGTCTCTCGTGATTCTCTACGTTTATTGTAGCAACTTGGTTCTTATATAGTTTATAAAGTATTCTTCTATATCGATACTTTAGACCTGACTTCTTTAAAATTTTGAACATCTTGTCCCACCTAACATTATCAAAAGCTTTTTCTAAATCAACAAATGCCATAAAAGTATCTTTGTTTTTCTTGATCCGCCCATCAAGTACTAATCTTAAAGACAGAATTGCTTCCCTTGTACCGCGATTTTTCCTAAACCCAAACTGATCTTCACCTACTATCTCTTCTACTACCCTTTCCATCCTTCTGTATATTATTCTGGTCAGTAATTTTGAAGCATGTGATGTTAGACTAATGGTGCGACAATTCTCACATTTGTCGGCTTGTGCTTTCTTTGGAAGTGTGAAGATGATATTTTTATTAAAATCAGTTGGAATTTCTCCTGTTTCATAACTTTTTGATATCAGCTTGAATAATCTTCCGATTCCTTTCTCTCCTAGGGATTTAGAAGTTCTGCAGGGATCTCATCAATTCCAACTCCATTATTTGCTTTCAAGTCATTCAGACTTTATTTAAATTCTGTCCTCAGAACAGGATCTCCTAAGTCATCAACTGTCGACATCGCCTTCCTTTTCCATTACACTATTGTTAAAGTCGTCCCCAACATACAGATTCTCAATGTATTCCTTCCATCGGTTAGCTCTATGTTCTGAGCTTAAAAGAGTTTCCCATCGGCAGCTTTAATGTTCATACCTCTTTCTTCATTTCTCCAAAATTCTGTTTGATCTTTCTATATGCAACCTCTACTTTACCTACAACCATTTCCTTTTCTATTTCTTCACACTTTTCTTATAGTCATTTTTCTTTTGCTATTTTTCATTTCCTATTTATTTGATTTCTAAATTGCCTGTACTGCTCTCTTCCTGCTTTATCGTGAGCATTTTTGTACCTTCTCTGATCCATCAGCTCCAGAATTTCTTCTGTGATCCAAGGTTTTCGGGCAGCTTGTTCCCTAAAGCCTAATGTTCCTTTACCAGCTTTCATTGTTTTGGTCTTTAATGCAGTCCAATCGTATTCGGTTGAGGTCCTTTCAGAGTTCTTAGACCAAAGTCTACCATTTCTGCAAATTTTTCTCTTGTGCTAGATTGTTTCAGTTTATTCACTTCCAGTCTGTTCTGCTTATACTGCTTCCTTATTTGTTTAAATTTCAGCCTACACTTCATTACTATCAACTTATGATCAGAGTCTATGTCTGCTCCTAGGTACGCTTTACAGTCTAGAACTTGATTCCTGAATCTCTGTTTGACCATGATATAATCTAGCTGATGTCTGCCTGTATCCCCAGGACGTTTCCAGGTGTATATTCTTCTTGCATGGTTCTTAAACAGTGTGTTAGCTACTACTAGCTTATATCTTTTGCAAAATTCTAACAACCTGCTTCCTCGCTCATTTATTTCTCCTAGACCAAAACTTCCTACAATATTCCCCTCTATTCCTTCTCCCACTATTGCATTCCAATCACCCATGATTATTAGATTTTCCTCCCCTTCACGTATTGGATTAATTCTTCAATTTCAGCGTATATTTTTTCTATTTCTTCGTCATCTTCCTGTGACGTTGGCATATACTCTTGCACTAATGTCTTAGTTTCTAACCTCATCAAATAATCCTGTCACTAAACTGTTCATAATAACTCACCTGTTTCCCTTCTTTCTTGTTCATTACAAATCCTACACCAGTGACTCCATTGACAGCTTGTGTGCTAATTATCCTGTGTTCCCCAGACCAGAAATCCTGTGCGTCCTTCCATTTAATCTCACTAATCCCAACAACATCTAAGTTAAGTTGTTCCATCTCCCTTTTTAAGTTTTCTAACCTACCTGCCCTATTCAGACTTGTAACATTCCACGCTCCGACTCGTAGAATGTTTCTATCCATTCTGATGACTCCTCCCTGTGCAGTCCCCACCCGGAGATCCGATTGGGGGACTATTTTACCTTCTGAATATTTTACCCAGGATCATGATATATGTAATTTGAGAGGATTACATGTCCTCGGGATACCCTTTGGGTCTTTAATCAGTGGGTTCCCGTTGCCTTCTGCATCCCCATGCCGTTGATCATTTCTGATTCATCCGCCTTTAGGGGCCGTTTCCAACCCCAAGGGCAAGAGGGTGCCCTGAACCGCTCCCCGCTCTTTCCGCCCTCCTTTCGGAGGCCGTTGGCAAGCAGTGAGTGACTCCTTATACCGGGAATCTTTCAGTCGCCAGAGCCTCGTCCATGCAAACAGGGTGCACCATGTGAAGGAGAGGTTGACATTTGGTTGGAAAAGGCTAGTATAGCCTCTCCCAAACCCTTACAACCCCAGCTGCTCTACACTTCTCCAAAGCATTGCTTGTGTTATGTCCAATTTAACCAAAGAAACAAGTGACAATTTTACTTGAAAGTGCTTTGTGAACAAACACTTTTGTTGGATTCAGCTAATCTGGAACACCCAAACGTTTGATTAGTGTTTAGTTTCAGGCTTATACGAATGAATCCAAGTTTCGTCTCCTTTTATGATGTAAATGGATTATTCATTGCCTAGGTTGAATTTTTTTAGCGTTTCCTTACACCAATTTACACGAGCTTATTTTTGAGGTTGTCAAATTATAAGGAATCCACCGGGAACATATCTTTTTCACAACTGAATGTTCATACAAAATCCAATGTACTGCAGTCTTTGATATACCTAAAGATATCTCTATCTCACAGGAAGTCACATGCCGATCCTCTTCAGTCATATTGCATACAGCATCAATGTTTTTGGAACAACTAATTTTGGTTGACCTTCATGAATTTATTAACTGATGGATGCTCAACCTTGATGAAATTCTCCAAAATGAATTCTGATGGTTCTTGATTACCGAAAGTTGAATGAAGTGATTTGAGACACTGATGTTGAGTTAGAAGTAATTTAGAGACACAAACATCTATTTTTATCTTACATATAAAAGTGGATGTTGGTATATATATGCTACTATCACTTACTCCAATCCTACCACAGGTGAAACATTCACCATTATTGGCCATGCTACTTGCATGACAACACACCTCATATATCAACTTAACATGCCTCCATTGTTCCAGCTCTTATATGGGCTTCACTGCTAACTCCCTAGCTATCAGAATGAATGGCCACAGGCAGACAGTATACACTAACAACGAGGCCCATCCAGTTGCAAAACACGCCAGTTCCCACAAACTGAATAATTTTAAGAACTCTTTCTCAGTTGGGGCGATCAGAGTTTTCCCTGATAACACCACCTCCTCTGAACTACGTAGATGGGAACTAGCCTATCAGAATATCCGGGACACCAGACATCCCCCAGGCCTCAATCTCCAATAAATCCCTTCCACCAGACCCAGAACTTATTATCACTACCATTTAAAACTTAACTTAGTCCACAACCCGAAGGTTAGTTGGATCCTCCTGAAGGAGACATACTAAGCTATTGTTTCAGAGAAAGGATGCCCAGTTCCTATCCTCTGGGACCGACATTTTAATGTGGAATCCGAACCACGGAGTGTCCTGACATAGCTCATATGATCAAACATGACTCTCAAAATCCCTGCGCCTGCCTGGATTCGAACCCGGGACCAGAGCAGCGAATGTTTTGAAAGCAAGCGCCTTAACCACTGAGCTACCAGACCGCTCTCACTACTATTTATATTGCTTATATTTTATTTTTCAATCTTAAAGTTTTCAAAAATTGATTTGTATGTGTATCGTCATTCAGTTATGTTCCTCTACCACTTCCAATGATAATATACCTTCAACAGTATCAATTATCAATTATTTGCGCTCCCCCCCCCTCCTCCTACACCACCATCTTTACCGGCCATATCATTCAACAGACGGCCGTCGTCTTATATATGTCTGGCTCTGCCTGATGTCTCACTTCTGCAAGAATAAGGATATACACCGAAATATTGCGCGTTTTTTGTGTTTGTTCTTTTTTGTGTTTGTCGTTCCCAGTTGCCTTCTTCTGTTGGGTCAGTTTCTCTATCCTTCCTTAGTATTATTGCTTTATAGCATTTTTCTGCTCTTGTTATTATATATATATATATATATATATATATATATATGTATAGTTACCAGGATAAAATGAGCTGATTAGCGAATAGATTTACAAAAAAAAATGGATAGCGAAATGAACCACCACTTACCTTAGATGATTTAATCATGGAGTGAACACTCAAATAAGCACAAAACACTGGACTTGGCCCTTCGTCAACAGGAGAACATAATGGAGGAGGGTGGTGCAGGATCATGGAGGAAGGAAATATATGCAAACGACGCAAGATACCTTCACTACGCATTGAAGTGAAGCCGGGTGGAGGAGGAGTGGGGGTATGCTGATTTTCTACACTACACCAACAAAAATTTGAGAACAAAGTCATCCCGTTGAGACCTATGACTAAATATTTATAGACAGGCACCGAAGTTTGCAAAACCTACCGCCCACTTCAACAACGATAATTAGAATTCAACTTACTTATGAAATGATATTCCAGGTTCTTTCCTCTCTTGCCTATTTGTGCAACCGTATGCAACACAAGGTGGCATTATAAAACACTTATACACATTACAAAGTGAAATAATCACAGCATCTAACACAATGTGAACATCGCATTTGTTTGGGATCGCAATATCGCCGCTGCCGCCACTGCGTATGCGCGAGAGTTTAGAGCTGCTTCACAGATTTAATTTCACTTCTCCTCCATATATTTCCTTCCTCCATGTGCATTCTCAGAGTGACCATTAGTCACGAACTTGGTGGGGGCAAATTCAGAGAGAGGGGGACAGTGAATTGGATCTAGTACACGAGCAATGCAAAATGTTGCAAACAGTACAGAATAATACTCTGGAACTCGCCAGCCTTCTTTCCTACGCCAATTGGACGACTCTCGACTCAGCCACAGCGAACTCTGCAGTGCATATCCAGGACGAAACAAAGACAAGATACTTGCGCAAGTTCGAGAAACTAATTCTACAAGACCTGGAAACAACAAAGACGAAGACAAAAAACACGGTTGTGAACTTAACTGGGGGAGAACTGGATCCTGCTACCAAGGCCGTGGTGGCTAAAGGATTAAACTTTGCTCTGGTACCGACGAAGCTGCCGACGTTGGACATCAGTCGAGCAAAACTTCCTTGCAGTAATCTACCTCGAGAGGAAAACTAGCACTACAAAGATTACGCCAGAGCGACGATATTGTGATACTACCAACCGGTAAGGAAAACGCAATGGTACTGATGAAGTCAGAAGACTACTACAATAAGGTTGTGGGCCTTCTAGAAGACAAGACGTATACCTCGCTAGATAGGAATCCTCTATGTAAACTGAGGTCTGAAGTAGCATCTCTTGTAAACAACAAGAAACCCAGGCTAGACTGAAGAGAAAGAGTACCTCCACTCCTCGTTTCTACGGCTTGCCAAAAATTCACAAACCAGAGGTTCCTCTACGGCTAATCGTTAGCGCAGTTAACTCTCCGACTCGTCCACTAGCCCGCTATGTCGCTGATAGATAAAAACCCTTGTCAGAAACATCGCTTCGACTGTCAGAAATAGCTCGCACTTTCATCACTCAAAATAATTTTTTTAAAAAAATTGGCACCCTAGAGAGCTTTAACGTCGTGTCGCTCTACACCAACGTACCTGTGGAAGAAGCAGTGGCAATAATACGCACCAAACTATGGAAAATTTTACGCTCAAGTGGAAGGAGCAGCCATGGGCTCACCGCTTTCGCCGATAGCAGCGAACATCTTTATGTAGGCGCTGGAGACGGAAATATTGGACAACGCGCCCCTAAACAGCGGCTGTGGCTACGCTATGTGGACAACATCTTCGCTGTGTGGCCTCATGGGCAAAGTACCCATCACAAGTTCCTATATTACATAAACAAAGCACATCTTAAAATTAAATCACTAATGAAACGGGGGAACAAGGACAGCTGCCGTTCCTAGATGTGCTAGTAGCCACACGTGACGACGGGAACCTGAGACTCTGTTTATCGGAAGACGACACATACAAACAGATATCTACATGCCGCATCGCACCACAATCCATCGACAAAAAGACCTTGTGTACAAGAGCGACAAAAGTGTGTTGCAAACATTTTGACGACGGAGTTAGAGACACTGCAACACACATTCAGGTCCAATGGCTACCACAACCTTGATATTAAACGGGCATTGCATGCAGCCACGACAGGGAGAGACGCCAATTCAGCAGCAGATCAACCCGCTTCTCAGGAATGCAAAGTGTTGTTCTACCCTATATAAGAGGAATTACAAACAGAATTGGAAAGCTATTTAAAAAAGTTGACATAAAAACCTGTCTATAAAGCGCACAGCAAGGTCAGCAACCAGCTCGTCAAGGTTAACGATAAGTTGCCCCACTACAGGCTGCCGGAGTCTACGAGATTCCGTGCACCTGTGGCCAGGTGTACATAGGAGAGACGGTGCGCACTATAGCAGACAGGCTGCGCGAGCATATCCGCAATTATAGACCCAATAACACCGAGAAGTCCACCATTGCACGGCATACTGCCGAAACTAATCATGCCATAAATTTCGAAAACGCCGGCCTCGATAGCGTAGGGGCTAGAGCGCTAGCTCCACGTGCTGAAGGTCGCCGGTTTTAGTCCGGCCGCGGGCATGAGTGTTTGTGTTGTCTCTGTGAATGTGATGTCCGTCCTGTGGCGTGTCTAACTAACTGGAAAAAATTCATACTGGAGATACTGAAAACACTGAGTGACATAATTACCTACTATCGACTATGGCCTCAGATGCCGAATGCCATTGAAAAAAAAAAAATAATAATAATAATTCGGAAACACCACCTTGATAGTGCACGAAGATAAATGGTGGTCAAGGAGGGGTTGCAAATTGCCAAATGCCCACACAACATAAACGAAGGCAATGGGCATAAATTACACGACGCATGGCTCACGCTAGTTCGGACGGAGCAGGATACGTGTCGTCCCCCACCATACCGCGCCCTGTTGTGTCCTGCAGCCTGGCAAGAGTAGCAGGACTAGAAGAGTCGAACTGCCGCTAGCTGAAATTAATCAACAAACAAGCGGGGTATCTCTTTTTACAATCCGGAAACTCGGAATAGGGACAAAAAGGTTTATTCTGCTTACTAAGAAAAACCAACAAGTATGAAAAATCACTTTGAGACCCACGAAGCCGAATATCTCCCACTGAAAATATCAGAACAGGGAGGTACCTAATCCAGAGAGTCCTTACTTAACCAATCGACAACGTCTTCGATAGTCGTATAGATCCCCCAAAACTTCGGTGAAGAAGTTCATCCACCACAGGCACTCTAAAAAGGATTGATACGAAAAGACATCTCCGTCCGAATCAACTAATAGCAGTTCTCTCTGCCAAAGATCCATATAACTTGAAGACCCTAACTGTTAACAACGGCGACTACAGTAGCTAACATACACGTTGTCTTTCCGCTGTTCTCTTAGCTGCACTGCGTACTCGCTGGCCCAATCCACACACACACTGCTCTGTGTCTGTGTCTCCGCGTCGTCTCCTCTCCCCACCTCTCAGGCGGCGGTATTTATAGCAGTCTATGACGCATCTGCCTGCCTGACGCGTCCCTTCTCGAAGCGTCTCACAGATTTCGTCACCCACGCCCTGTGCAGCTGCCCGACTGCGCAGCGACTGACGCAACCTGCCCTCACGAATGCTCACAGTTGACGCTCCCTAACACACTGTTGCACCATCCCAACACGCGCGGTCCACCACCTAACTTCGCGCAACCTTTCGCACCCAGGCGACACTGTTGCTACCTCGCAACACCTCCCCCCTTATTTTGAGAATTTTGCATTCTCTCCGAGAATTCAAAATTCTCACACTACTTATCATTCGGCTGTGTGAGTCTCTTTTTATTGCTTTCTTATCACAAACTACAATGATTCACATTTATATTTCATTATTTCATCTTCTAACTGTCTTTTACTATTTACTAAATTTTCCTTACCCTGAAAGAGAAATTTCATTTATAGTACATTCATTATAGAGAACATATTATTTTCCTTAATCTTAAAAATCTTCTTTCTTAGTACTATAAATATTTCTTTTACACCACCTTATTTTCTTAATCTTAGAACTTTTCTCTCTTAGTTTGCTACTTTTCATCTTTTACATTATCTCCTTCTTCTGGCCATACATTACTTCTATAACAGTACATTATTTTCTGACTTTAAAAATCTTTTAGACACTATCTTTGTCTCTTTAAGATTTTTCTTTAGCATTACATTACCTTGTAAACTAGAATCTTTCTTAAAATTGTAATATTTTTTATAATCTTACAAAATTCTTTCATGTAACAGATTATTTTCCTTATTACAGTACAATTTTACATTTTTACATACATAGTCACTGTATTGGTTCCTCTTAACGCTTATTCGTCTTGTAATAATACATCACTGGTGCACTTGGTTCATACTTTACACTCCGTTCCGGTGTCGGCATTCTTTCACTAAGCACTGCATCCTCCACTTCGGTTACATACCGATTCCTCACAGGACCAAAAGTAATCTGCTCACTTTCGTCACTGTTCATTTCAGCAGGCTGATACCTAACTATACCAGTGTCAGGGTACTGGTTTACAATTTTATTCTTTACACATATTCTGGGGCAGCAGTCATCACCCATTGTTTTTCGAAATATTTTAAAACAATCCCTACAACACTTGCAATATCTGCATATGCAGCATACTACTATTATCATAACTATTCCCGCTCCAAAGTAACTCCATATGGGTATCGAATCCAATGAAAACATATTGAACACAGTCCTTTGCTGATACGCTATTGCGTCCTCTAGCTCATCTAACTTGTGTCCCGCTGCCGTAAGATCGTCCAGCTGGCGAACTACTGGTGTGATCGGTAAATAAAGAGGAATTTCTGTTATAATTTTCTTCTCTTTATTTACTAGGCAACAGTCTATTTCCATATTTAGGTTTGGGACTATATCATTAAGCGGTGCCCTAGACCTAATGATATGCTCGGATTGAATTAGTACCTGTGCACCGTAACCCTTGCATTTACTCAGAAACTTAAGTTTCCCTGTACCATTAATTACTACATCTGTGGGCTTATTGTCATTACATAACACTGTGAGCCCTTCTCCCTTTGGTGCTACAAATAACCATTCATTTCCTCTAATCTGTGTCCATACGCTTTCATTCAATACAATAAACTTTTGGATGCAGTCATCGGGGATTTTAGTTACAGGTTGAAGCATTCTAGCTTCACAAACCTCGTGATCATAAGTCGAAAGCAGCACAAAAGTTTGTTTGCAAACTCTATGAGTAGACTCCAACTTTTTACACTCTAACTGATCGTTATTTAATTTGACATATCGCCTTTTAGCATCATCCATTAACAGGAATTCTTTCTCTGGAGCTATATAAGTAAACAACCGTCTATTGTGATTCACCTCAACTGGTAGAGGCCATAACTTATAAATATTAAAAGTCTCGCTATCTACGAGCGGAATATTTAACACATAGCTTAAGATATTTCCCGAAATAAAGACATCTAGGTCAACTACCTTCAGCAACTGATACCCTCCGGCTTCGGTTAGTTTTATTGGCAATCTTTTGTCTTTAATTTCATCTTTTATTAACTCTAAATATTTGACCACTTGTTCTGGGCTGACCAGATGTGGTTGGAGGATGCCCTTTTGCGCATTTACTATGGCAGTAATGATTACATCATATTCCTTCTCTAATTCATTGAAGATTGTTGTCAACTGTATTAACTGTTCATTTAGCGTTACCCATATACCGAGTCTATTTATTCTCTTATCCGTACTAGTTTCATATTGATGTATGTGTTCGTTTAGTTTGAGTATTCCGGCTGTAATTACCCGTTCATTTCTCTCTATTGAATCGACAGTATGATTGAAACTAGTCAACGTTGCCCTTACAATAGTGACTTGCTCTTTTGACAACTTCAATAATTCTTTCTGTTCCTGCTCTAATAGATTTATTTTTGATTTGAAATATGACGCGTCATCTTCGTCTAGCGTTCCAAACAGGACTTTACTTATTTCTCCCACAAAATTTAGGATTCCTCTCTTTCTTCTACTCTGTTCATGTTTAGCTAGCTGCCCAATTAGGCGTTGAGAGGCTTCTATCCTTCTTACATAGTAATCTAGCGCCTGCTTCATAGTTCCACATTCCTCAACACTTGTATTTACTTCTTTGAGCCTTTGTTGACAATAGTCTACTGCTTTCTTTGCTGCATCCTGAGTCGCGTCGAACTTATGCCTCAAATCCTCTAAATTAAAGTAACTTACTATCTTCCAAGTAACCGTATACAGACTTACTGTTCCTTTGTTATCATAATACAACCCTGGCCTCGACTGAAATTTAGTCACTTGCAGGTCCTGCTGTTGTATTGCTGACGTACTACTCACTATTAGGATGACCGCTGCTATTCTCCAGGGGGTTGCCATCATTCCTGCAATTTCAAAAGAATTCTTTCAGCCTGTTGGCATGCACTTTTGTAAATTTATTTCTCTTTAATTCTATCACTACGTTTGGTCCCTTAGTTTCCACTACCGTATAAGGGCCTCTCCATTGACTGTCCAACTTCTTTGAACGACCCCTTCGTACACTCTCATCATGCAGTAATACTTTATCCCCTGGCTTAAAGACTACCGGTTTTTGCGTTCTGTCATAGTTTTCTTTACTTTTCTCTTTTGCTTGTGCTGTCGCTTCTCGCGCACACTGATGCATAGCCCGTAACCTTTCTTTTAGTTCAATTACATAGTCATCATAGTTATATACTACTTCCTCCGGTTTCTTTTGTAATATTCCCGGTAAATTACATACTCGACCAAAGAATAATTCATGCGGCGTATATCCTGTGGCACTATGCGGTGTTGTATTGAAAACAAATACTGCATACGGGATCCAGGTATCCCAATTGGTTTGCTCCCTATTTACGTAATGACGAAGCATTTCCGTTAGTGTACGGTGCGTTCGTTCCAAAGCCCCATTACTTTGTGGGTGATAACTAGTGGTGTGGATTTTCTCTATTCGTAATAATCTACACACTCGCTTCATTACGTCGCCCACAAGATTACTACCCAAATCGCTTAACAAAATTGACGGTATACCAAATCTCAGAATTATTCTCTCCACTAACACTCTTGCTACCGTATTAGCATCTTGCTGTTCTATGGGTTCAGCCACTAAGAACTTCGTCAGAGCATCTTGAAATGTAAGTATATACTTATTTCCATTTTCTGTCTGTGGTAGTGGGCCTACGATATCTATATCGCATCTTTCAAACACATGCTCTGGGGTCCTTGTAATTTCCATTGGCATTTTCGTTTTGATCTGGGTAATCTTATTCTTCTGACAACTTTCACATTGGCGGATATACTTCTCAATATCGGCCTTCATTCCTTCCCAACTACAGTATTTCTTAATTCTCGCATAGGTCCTACCTATGCCCTGATGCATACCTAGCGGGGATTCATGATATTGCTTTAGGATCTTCATCTTCTCTTCCTGTGTAAGTCCTACCTCTTCTTCCTTATCAGCTGATACGCTCTCAGCTGTCTCTACATTATCATTTTCCTCCGCTTCCTTTACGGTTCTTATTCGCGAAAGAGCATCTGCTACTTGATTTCTCTTTCCGCTCTTATATACGATTTCGTAGTCGTATTCCTCGAGTTTTAAGCGGAACTTCATCAGCCTAGATGACGGGTCCGAGATGCTATTAATCGAGATCAACGGTTTATGATCCGTACATATCGTAAATTTTCTTCCAAATAGGTAGGGTCGTAATTGCTTTACCGCCCAGCAAATAGCTAGCATCTCCCGTTCAATAGTACTATAATTCTTTTCAGCTTTATTCAGCGTTCTTGACACTGTACGCTACAGGTAAATCCTTACTAATTTTACCTTGACTTAACACTGCTCCTATTGCATTTTGACTCGCGTCTGAAGTAACTATAAAACTTTGGGAGAAATCGGGATACTGTAAGATGGGAGGGTTCAGCAATTTTTCCTTCAATTGCTGGAACGCCTCTTCCTGCTCTACTCCCCATTTATATTCAACGCCTTTCTTTAATAGGTCATACAGCGGTTTCGCAATTTTACTGTAGTTGCTAATGAATCTTCTATAATATCCACTTAAACCCAAGAATGCCTTCAACTGGGTAGTATTACCTGGTTGCGGGTATTGTCTCACGGCTTCTACCTTTTTCGGATCGGGTTTCAGCCCCCTTTCAGTGAGTACATGCCCTAGAAATGTAACTTCTTTTCTTAGAAATTCACACTTATCCACCTGTAACTTCAGGTTATACTTGCGCAATCTTTCAAAAACTTCTTCTAATCTGGCATTGTGTTCTTCCAATGACGACCCAAAAATTATAACATCATCCAAATATATAAACACTTTCTCGCCCTGTAATCCCGTTAGCACGGAGTTCATTAATTTTTGAAAGGTGTTTGGCGCCGTTTTTAGTCCCATCGGCATTCTTTTAAACTCATAGTGACCATAAGGCGTGCTAAACGCTGTCTTCTCTTGATCTTTTTCATCTATTAACACCTGATAATAGCCTTTCGCTAGATCAAGCGTGCTGAAATACTTTGCCTTGCCTAGACCATCTAGTATTTCATCTATTCTGGGTAGTGGGAACACATTATTAACGGTTAGGTCATTTAACTTCCTGTAGTCTACTACTACACGCCATTTTTGCTTGCCGCTTGCATCCATTTTCTTCGGTATTATTAATACCGGCGAATTCCACGCACTATCACTCGGCACCACTATGTCATCTTCTAGAAGCTTCTCGATTTCGGCTTGCAAAGTTTCTTTTTGCGCTTCCGGTATACGATAGGACCTCAACCGAATTATCTTACCTTCTGCTTCGGGAGTAAGTTTAATCTCATGCTTAACCGCTTCTGTATATCCCAAATGATCCCCTGGCAAATGGAATATATCATTATACGCTGCACACATCTCTAGCAGAGCTTCCCGCTCTTCCTTGTTCAAGTGATCAACCCGGAGATTTTCTTTCAGCTTACCTAATCTCGACCTTTTCTCAGGTCGCTCAATTTTAATTCTTCTCACCCTACCTTCTTTAAACTCGGGCACTTTTTCGGCTTCTATTACAGGATTTTCTAATTTGACTCTCTCTCCCGTAGTGTTTAACAGGCTCGTTATACACATTCCATCCTTAACTGTCACCAGCGCTTCTGGTACATATAAACCTGGCCGTATTTCTTGTTTCGGGATTATCGCTTCTGATGCATTCCTTAAGGTAATCCTTACCTTTACAATCTTTTCTTCGCGCGGGCCCACTGTTACCTCATAGTGTTGAGCACCCCTGGCTCCTCCACTACGGTTACCACCACGTTGCACCACTTCT
Source organism: Vandiemenella viatica (assembly GCA_031002005.1). Classification (NCBI taxonomy): domain Eukaryota; kingdom Metazoa; phylum Arthropoda; class Insecta; order Orthoptera; family Morabidae; genus Vandiemenella; species Vandiemenella viatica. The sequence continues at coordinate 41,686,032 of CM061919.1, read as the reverse complement.
GCGTAAGTGGGCTTCCCACGGCCTCTCGCAACCATATTTGGTTTGCTTGCCGTTAATTGCGCAACTCCCGTTGCCAACGAATCGATGCGTCTCGCTTTCGATTCAACATACCGCCTTTCTACTGGGGCTTACCGTCTTCGAAGCAGACTCGGCTGCTCTCGGATACCTTCCGTCTTAGTCCCACAGTTCCTTTGGTGGGTAGACAAGCACCCTTTTGCGTCGTAACCCTTACGACATTTCTCGAGACAGCGCCTACTGTCCTCGGGAAATTCCCGTTCCATCCCACAGGTCCGTTAGCGGGCGGACACATACCACGCATCGCATTCTCTAGGATACGCTTCTTTCCAATCCCGTCTCGCAGGTCCGTTAGCAAGCGGGCATACTTCACCTGATGTCGCAATTCCTACGACACCCTTCTTACCGCTTCGTTTCACAAGTCCGTTAGTGAACGAGCGAACCTTACTTGATGTTGCAATCCCTGCAAGATTTACCTTATTCACGCAACGCGTCCCACGTTGCATCACACACGGCCCTTCCTGCGCGGTTTGCAACACAATTCGTCTTCCACGAATATTCATAGCTCTTTTTCCGTAATCTATTACGGCCCTATTCTTTGCTAGAAAATCCCTACCTAGCAGCCCATCAAACGGCAAATCCACATTCGTGCCTATAATGTGGAATTTTTGTCTTAACCTTAGATTTCCCACGGCTTGCAGCATCATTACTACGGAAGCTTCGGTTTTCACTATATTGTTGCCAATTCCTTTTATTCTTGCTTATCGATCGGCGTCCCGCGTGGAGTCGCGTATCGCCCCTCGTAGTCAACCAATAGTTCCTCTTCTGATGTCACCTCGTTGCGCAATCTTACTAGTCGGCTTCGTGCTCAAAGCCGTCAGTCTTTTTCTGACTTCGGGCTGAGTATCTTTGAAAACCCTACTCCTATTTCTCGAATTGCGGCCTGTAATCGCTGTAACGTACTGACCTTTGGCCAACCTTGGCTAAAATTCTGTCAGTCGTCTCACTGGTTTTGTGGCGTTTCCAGGCCTACCCCACATCTGACACCAGGAAAATTCAGTCTCTGTTGTGTCCTGCAGCCTGGCAAGAGTCGCAGGACTAGAAGAGTCGAACTGCCGCTAGCTGAAATTAATCAACAAACAAGCGGGGTATCTGTTTTTACAATCCGGAAACTCGGAATAGGGACAAAAAGGTTTATTCTGCTTACTAAGAAAAACCAACAAGTATGACAAATCACTTTGAGACCCTCGAAGCCGAATATCTCCCACTGAAAATATTCAGAACAGGGAGGTACCTAATCCAGAGAGTCCTTACTTAACCAATCGACAACGTCTTCGATAGTCGTATCGATCCACCCAAAACTTCGGTGAAAGAAGTTCATCCACCACAGGCACTCTAAAAAGGATTGATACGAAAAGACATCTCCGTCCGAATCAACTAATAGCAGTTCTCTCTGCCAAAGATCCATAAAACTTGAAGACCCTAACTGTTAACAACGGCGACTACAGTAGCTAACATACTCGTTGTCTTTTCACTGTTCTCTTAGCTGCACTGCGTACTCGCTGGCCCAATGCACACACACACACTGCTCTGTGTCTGTGTCTCCGCGTCGTCTCCTCTTTCCCACCTCTCAGGCGGCGGTATTTATAGCAGTCTATGACGCATCTGCCTGCCTGACGCGTCCCTTTCTCGAAGCGTCTCACAGATTTCGTCACCCACGCCCTGTGCAGCTGCCCGACTGCGCAGCGACTGACGCAACCTGCCCTCACGAATGCTCACAGTTGACGCTCCCTAACACACTGTTGCACCATCCCAACACGCGCGGTCCACCACCTAACTTCGCGCAACCTTTCGCACCCAGGCGACACTGTTGCTACCTCGCAACAGCCCTGCCCCACCAGGCCAACGAAACACGTGACGGTTTAGACCTTCTGATTGGCCGGGTAAAACGAACTCTCTAGACGGGTCATGGGCCTCGGTTATATAAGAGCAGTACACACCCAGTACCTTGGTGTCCACATTGACAAGTACCTCAACTGGAAGACACATGTTAGAGAGACATTAACAGAATACGTAAAAGACAGAACCTAATCCGACTAGTACAAGGACGCTTCTACGGATGCAACAACGAAACAGCTATTCATACATACAAGACTTACATTCGACCAATAATAGAGTATGCAGCAGTACCTTTTGCAAGCATAAATGAACCCACGGCCAAAAGACTATTTGCTACAGAAAGACGACTGCTTAGAAGCATCCTAAAACTGCACTACAGAACCCCATCTGAACAAGTTTATTACCTTTCCAATATTACTCCACTACAGGCGAGACTGGCAACGATAAGAGCCAAATACGGGTACAGACTAATGACGCATAGAGAGGACATGAGAGACATTATGACCAAAAAACCACGGACAGCCACTAAACCAAAACATAGATATCTATACCCACCAAGAACAATTGCCCTTAATATGGAAAAGACCTTCCCCGCGATAAACGAACAGGGAAATGAACTGACGCAAGACGAACAACTTCCAACACATCTTGACGAAAGACCCAGAACAGATGCGGATAATAACTAATTAAAGATGAAACCACTTAAAACTGTCGGCCTTAAAAGCTGCCTGATGCCAAATAATAGATGTAAATATTAGATAAAACAGAAATGTAAATATTAGAAAATACTAAACAAAATATAAAATAAGTAGATTAATTGTAAGAATTTGTAAATAACTTGTAACCCCAAATTAAGAATTTAAGTTTTTAGTTTTAAGTTAGTTGTATCAAAATGTTTCAAATAAAGAAAATCAAAATAAAATGTAAACCTTTTGGCTGAAAAGAACTCATGTTGTACACCGGCCCGCAAAAAAAAAAAAAAAAAAAAAAAAAAAAAAACATCGCTTTGCGGGATACAGATCTACCAGGCACTGATTAGACCCATCATGGAGTATGCCTGCTCTGCCTGGGGATACCTGGCCGAAACTCACCGCAAAACAGAGCCCTAAAACGAGCACTACATGCTCTATCAGGAACCCCAATATTATTCGACAGATACAAAACAATAGCTCAAAAATTTTGGAAAAAGGCCTCTACAACGCAGAATGAAATAATACGAAACCTTGGACAGTATGAAGTCGAAGGACTACGCCACAAAAAGCCAAAATCCATACTCACTGCATAAAATGTAAGAGTCCAGCACATAATCAATGAAAAAGAACCGAAGACCTATCAAACAAAATCTATAATATACCTCAGTAGAAGCAACTAGTACTGTCAACTACCTAAGCTACAGTCAACAACCTTCATCAAAAACTCTAGGGGCAGATGATGCCAATAAGGGCAACAGGCACCTGCGCTTCCCTCTAAAGACTCAGTTCTTCCCTAGAAGAAGACCAAAGTAGGGTGGTCGAAACATCGGCTGCACACATTATGACGCGGCGTCACCTGGACAGCCAAGAATCATATTTTAAAATTGTTTCTTTGCTCCGGCGAACGTCATTTTTGAGGCAGTTAACGAACTCGACTAAACGACAGGTTCAGACTTGTTTAAGCAGTAAGCACTGACGCGTGGTGGGGGCGCTAGTCGCCCGATATAATGGATCGATTCGACTAAACTATTAAATTTTCCAGACACGTTTAGCTACTAAATTACTTGGCACTCGACTGAATTACTAGCCTAGTGCGAACCAGCCTTCAGCGCCGATGCTGCATTTCGCAAAGAATTTATTTTGAGGATCCCATTTTATCGAGTTATGTTTTCCTCCCACACATCTTTGTAATTGTTTAGGTTTCTTCAATTTTGCTTTCTTCGGTGTTAATGGTGTATCACTATCACAAACAGAAACTGGATTACTACCATTTTAAACAATATAAAAGAAAAATAATGCGGTTGAAAACTCCAGCCTCAAAAGGACGAGAAACACAATAAGCCGCAATTTCTCTGCTTATCAGTCACATGACTGTCCTCCGCTGTTCCGAGCAATAATATGATTTATCCGGTCTTGTTGCCTCGACTCCGAAGCGGTATGTACGCAGATCAAAGGAAGCGAGCGGACAAAAAATCCCTGGCCGAAAGGCACTTTTTCTTGCACGAGGTTTTGGAATCATATATTGTATAGCCTACTTTACTCTAAATAAAGTTTGATACTATATTATAAAGTGTGGTTGGCAACCCTACATTTGGCCGACACGCACACGCCAGCCGTCCGAGTGATGGCTCGCACCCCTCGTGTCCACATTTGTCCGTAGCTCGTCCATGTGACGGATGCATTACTACTGTCTTGAGTCTCCTTTAACGTTTCGACGTGGTCGTTTCCCAAAAACAGTGATCAAAAATTTTCGTAAAAGTAAGTTGGGATCCCAGCTAGGGTTGCCACTTGCACTGTATTGTACACTATTTTACTTTATTTTGCGCAGTCGTACTCTATAATCTGCGAAGTAATGACGTACATTAAAATACTCTTTTACCTGACTCGCTTTATAACATTACTGGTTGATCTTTTACGTAAAAAATAGTATCCCAGCGCAGTCTTACAAACCATCATGAAAAGTCTTTGGTACACTGTACTGGATTGAAAGGTTCTCGCGTTTCTGAGCGCAATCGCAATGAAATGTCAAACGTCACTCCTCTCTTGACGTATTTGTCTTGTTTCACAGTATTTTTTGTTAGTAAAGAATGAGATTGTGGTCTATATTTAAATTAAAACATATAATAAAGATGCTGTATAATAATTTCTTGTGGTCACAAAGCCCTAGTCATAGTGTTTCTTACAGGCTGCGCAGTGCACTTCTATCTTAGCCGTCTAACTCCGATAATCCTTCCAGGAAACCGAGCGTGATGGATTAGCGACAATGCTCTGGCCTCGCATTCTGGAGGACGCGGGTTCGAATCCCCGTCCGGGCATCCAGATTTGGATTTTACATGGTTTTCCCAAATCACTCCAGGCGAATGCCGGGATGCTTCCTTCAAAAGGCCGTGGCCGAATTCCTTCCCGTTCCTTGTCCTCGTCCTTTCACGCCTCAAATGACCTTGACGTCGACGAGGTGTAAAACCATAAGTAAAATAAGGATCTAAATCAAGAGCAACAATCTATTTTTCTGTGCGAAATAAAAACATTTTGTCTTATACCTTGTTCACTCTCAACTGGCGTGTCAAGGTTACTTTCCCCGCGCCTCACCTCACCAACCCCTCCCGTAGCCTTCCCCTCCGAGCAGGCAGGCGGGAGGCATTGTCGTTTGTCGCAGTATTGTCTTGTTTATACGAATACATCGTTGAAAAACGCTGTAAGTGAAATGGCGTCACATAATTGTTATATTAGGCGACAATCAAAAACAATAATTTTTGATATGTATCATTTTCTCTTCAGATTTCTAGCGTCTTAAAAAAATTTAATATATTTTTTAAAGAACCGCAAAAAATTACAGCAGAGTGTGTGGCGTATCGTTACGAACAGTGCAGCTTGTATGTAGCGAAGCCAAGCTGAATGTTCCAGGGCCATCGTTTTCTTCCGCAAAGGAAAACATTCACCGAGAAAAACCGGTCACGGAGATGGATGACTTTAGGAAAGGTATCATTCCACGTTCTGTACTAGAATTTTATGATCTAGGCAATTATCCTACCACAAGAAAATTGAGGAAAGTACCGAAAGAGAAAATTTAACTACACTGAGGCCTCACTTCTCTGAAGAAATTACTAAAACTCGACTTCAGATGCAGAAAATGGAATGACGGTAGATGTTTTCTGATGGAAAGGACGCAGCACGAGCCTAATTTTTCAGAAAAATGCACGATGTAAGGAAAGAACATCCTCTTCGACCTTGACAAGACGTGGATAAATCAATATTACGCAAGGAAGTTTATTTAGCAACACTCTAAACGAAATGGTAGCTTCAGGGTTCGTGTAGGTAAAGGCTCTCGATTAATCGTTTGTTATGCTGGGTCAGCAGCTCATGGATTCTTTGAAGGGACTGGTTTAATGTTTCAGTCTATAAGTTCTGGCGATTGTCACCAAGAAATCAGTAGTGAAGTGTTCAGAGAATGGTTTTCTAACTTGCTTAAGAGTCTGGAACAAGGGCATGTCTTCGTAATGGATAATGCAATTTATCACGCAAAACAAAAAAAAGTCGCTGTCATTTTCATTTCGAAATTTATAGGACGTGTTTCGAGAGTTAACTTCCACTGGGATACACATCTAAAAATTGGATTTAACTCTCGAAACGACTCGCGCAACTTTTAAAAGTAAAAATAATGACTGGAAACAGTAAATTTTATTCATTGATATCATGTAAATAATTTATATCTTTATTAACATATGAAATGGAAGTTGGTAAATACGCAATTTCTACGACACACTATTCACAAATTTCGCTCATAACAAATAGTTAAAATGCTCGATGGTACTAAAGAAAAATGCAACATATTGTATTACATACGTTGAGATGATGATTGCGCATGCGCGGCAGCTGTTTCCCCTTCGCCTGTAGGGGCTGGGGCAGCGGAGTGCGGATAGAGCAGTGAAACCTTGATCCGCCTCTCTTAACTGAACACAGTATACTCATCTCATGAACCTGGAAGTGAGGCTGAAAAAAAAGACACCTTCTAAGGCAACCAATACCATGAAAACATTTGGCCGTAAAGGAACGAAAGTTTCCTAATTTCCTCTGAATCACTGAAAACTGCAACCAGTGAAATTTGCGGACAACCTAAAATCTGTGAAATCTGCGGCCAGTAGTGTTACGCGCTACTTGCGACCAGACCGTCCTAATCACTCTAAAGGCCCCTTTAGACGACCCGAACTAAATCGTGGCCTGGAAGTTTTTACGTGAACAAATAGAACGGAAGCTAGTCAGCGACAACATTTTACATTACACGGCCGAAGTAGCCAAACTAGTTTCTATTAAAAAAAAAAAAAAATACAGACACGCAAATGTTTAGATTTGAAAATCACATCACCTTGTTTCGCAAGTTAAGTATTTTTTCTTAGAATTTTTTGGCAGTCGTTACTGAAAGTTGAATTTTTTGCTGATCTGCTACACTGTTCGGAGTGTCCAGTGCAGTACTAACCAGATCGGGCTGGCCAAGGTCGTCTGTGGGGAACTGATGTGGATGACGTGGACTGACTGACACAGGATTATTTGCATATTCCGTCAGTCTAATAACCACCAGTTTCGTCCATCATACCATCAAGACGACTGACGGTGTGTGGGGAAAATCACGTTTTTTGTTTTCGAGCTTCACTTGGGAGCACATACTTTTTAAAGTGCTTGGGCCGCCACTTGTTAAACTCTAGGATGATGTCATTGTCTCCCAAAAAATCCTACAGTTTGGGGGTGAAATGTGCTGTGAAGTGATTACAGAAAGAGGAAACGTCATTCCCCCCTTTTTTATAGATATATATTTTATAGGTATAAATTTTGCTTGCTTTGGTTTTCAAGTTATAAATGCAAAAACAGTTAACCCACGACTGCCGATATAGTATAATATTTCCTGCACTGGTAATGTAAAGGGAGATTTTGCATGAAATCTACTACGATTCTATAAGTATAGGGCTCGCTATGACATTTCTTTTCTACGTCTTTTAAGGCAGAATAAAACTTATTTTTTAATAACAATTATAATCTATAAAACATTTGTAGCGTTAACAACTGTTCTAAGACATAGGGTACAAACGTTAGCACGGTAGCAATCCCCTCAGAGCGCCGGCGGGGCGGCTATCAACACAAACAGTTTGTGCCTATTCAATAATAAACACCGATTTAAAAGACTCAACCCGCTTCAGCATTGTTAAGACCGAATACTGGTCGCCAATTTCACTGGGCGTAGTTTTCGTGACACCTTCCTTCCATGAGCTTCTTCACCGTCAAAAAGGAAACCACACTAAACGCGAATGACAGCGGGGTAACGGTTGCTGTGCGGTGTCGTTTGAACTCACTTCAATCGAGTGAGCGACAATAATAAGTAAAGTATCTGCCGGTGACAATGCGGGCTCGGTGCGGTCTATTGTAGTTCAAACTTATAAATTCGTCCCTTAGGTAATGACACCGTTTAGTTCATTATTACTTTTATTGCAAGATCGTCAGAAACAACCACTTTTTTTGCTAGCGAAGCGACGATGGGCAGAATCTCGAATAAAGAAAGAAGAATAATATATATTGCAATGTAAACAAAACATGCGCTATACATGCGCATTAAAAATTGCGAAAGCGGATGTAGGATTTCACGTGAAAGTTCCGCACTTGCGGATGCGGATATCCGTTACATCTCTAGTTTGCACCAACTTCAGTCGAGTGAGCGCCATCAATAAGACAGTGTCTGTGCATTAAGAATGCTGGCCAGTGTCGGTCTAGTGTGGCCCTACCTGTAGTGTACATATAAATTACATTGACACGAATTTTTACGATTTTATTACATGTGCAGACTTTTATTTTGACTTGTTTTGTTCCTTTAGATTTTTTTCGAATTTTCTGGATTCATTTAGATGCTTGCAAGTATGTTGTGGTCTCAGGGTATTTTTTGCTTTCATGTTGTAGGGGTCCAATTCCTTACTTATTTATTATAAAAATAATTATACTTTCCAATTTCTAGTGTCTGGTTATTATTGTAGGCTTTCTATATACCCAATACCCGGTTTTATCACCACTGTTAAAAATTTTGTCTTTTAATTAAAGTAAAATTAATTCTGAGATCATCAAGGTTTATTAATATTTAAATAAATTGCAGTGGAGCACACGCTTCGGTGGCAATTTCCCTACACACCCATTTCCTTCTTTCCTGCACCCACCTACATTTCTCTTTACAAGTTTTAACTTGAAATTCTTTCGACGTTTTTGGTAAATTATTCATCGTTTCCCTTGGTAACTAATTCCAATCCCTGACACCCTTACCCAAAAAAGTCTTCCCACACCCTTGTGCCTGAAATCGAGTGCCAACTTGTGGACATGGTCATCTCTTCCCTTCCATGCATTACTCTTCATACGTACACAAATATCTTTCCATGCCTCATCGCTAATATACGCCTTGTATACTCCCATGACTCTCTTCATCCTCCTCAATGTGGGTCCAGTACTACACTACCATTTTCGAGCAACGGTCTGACCAAAGTTTGATAACCCAATTCCTTCTACTTCTTCCGTACATTCCCTTATCACTCTCTCCAACAAGTGCAGAACTTTGAAACCTTTTCCTATCACCTGTCCTATGTGTCCTGCCCAGTTAAGTTTGTTATCAAAAGTAATTCCAAGATATTTGCATTTCAAGTCTTCAGCAAGCAATTCTTTCCCCACCTTATATTCATAATTAACCTTTTGTTTTTTATTTGTGTATCTAATAAGCTGATTCTTCTTTGTCGTTCAGAGCTTTATTAAATTCTGTCCTCAAAACAGGATCTCCTAAGTCATCAATGTCGACATCGCCTTCCTTTTCCATTACACTATTGTTCAAATCGTCCCCAACATACAGTTTCTCAATGTATTCTTTCCATCGGTTAGCTCTATCTTCTGAGCTTAAAAGAGGTTTTCCCATCGGCAGCTTTAATGTTCATACCTCTTTTCTTCATTTCTCCAAAATTCTGTTTGATCTTTCTATATGCAACATCTACTTTACCTACGACCATTTCCTTTTCTATTTCTTCACACTTTTCTTGTAGCCATTTTTCTTTTGCTATTTTGCATTTCCTATTTATTTGATTTCGAAATTGCCTGTACTGCTCTCTTCCTGCTTCATCTTGAGCATTTTTGTACCTCCTCCTCTGATCCATCAGCTCCAAAATTTCTTCTGCTATCCATGGTTTTCGAGCAGCTTGTTCCCTAAAGCCTAATGTTTCTTTACCAGCATTCATTATTTCGATCTTTAATGCATTCCAGTCGTCCTCGGTTGAGCTCCTTTCAGAGTTACTTCTTAGACCTAAGTCTACCATTTCAGCAAATTTTTTCTCTTATGCTAGATTGTTTCAGTTTATTCACTTCCAATCTGTTCTGCTTATACTGCTTCCTTATTCGCTTAAATTTCAGCCTGCACTTCATTATTATAAAATTATGGTCAGAGTCTATGTCTGCTCCTGGGTACGCTTAACAGTCTAGAACTTGATTCCTGAATCTCTGTTTGACCATGATATAATCTAGCTGATATCTGCCCGTATCCCCTGGACGTTTCCAGGTGTATGTTCTTCTTGCATGGTTTTTAAAAAGTGTGTTTGCCGCTACTAGCTTATATCTTTCACAAAATTCTAGCAACCTCCTTCCTCGCTCATTTCTTTCTCCTAGACCAAAACTTCCTACAGTATTCCCCTCTTTTCCTTCTCCCACTATTGCATTCCAATCACCCATGATTATTAGATTTTCCTCACCCTTCACGTATTGGATTAATTCTTCAATTTCAGCGTATATTTTTTCTATTTCTTCGTCATCTTCCTGTGACGTTGGCATATACTCTTGCACTAATGTCTTAGTTTCTAACCTCATCAAAATAATCCTGTCACTAAACTGTTCATAATAACTCACCTGTTTCCCTTCTTTCTTGTTCATTACAAATCCTACACCAGTGACTCCATTGACAGCTTGTGTGCTAATTATCCTGTGTTCCCCAGACCAGAAATCCTGTGCGTCCTTCCATTTAATCTCACTAATCCCAACAACATCTAAGTTAAGTTGTTCCATCTCCCTTTTTAAGTTTTCTAACCTACCTGCCCTATTCAGACTTGTAACATTCCACGCTCCGACTCGTAGAATGTTTCTATCCATTCTGATGACTCCTCCCTGTGCAGTCCCCACCCGGAGATCCGATTGGGGGACTATTTTACCTTCTGAATATTTTACCCAGGATCATGATATATGTAATTTGAGAGGATTACATGTCCTCGGGATACCCTTTGGGTCTTTAAATCAGTGGGTTCCCGTTGCCTTCTGCATCCCCATGCCGTTGATCATTTCTGATTCATCCGCCTTTAGGGGCCGTTTCCAACCCCAAGGGCAAGAGGGTGCCCTGAACCGCTCCCCGCTCTTCAGCCCTCCTTTCAGAGGCCGTTGGCAAGCAGTGGGTGATTCCTTATACCGGGAATCTTTCAGTCGCCAGAGCCTCGTCCGTGCAAACAGGGTGCACCACGTGAAGGAGAGGTTGACATATGGTTGGAAAAGGCTAGTATAGCCTCTCCCAAACCCTTACACCCCACTCAGAACATAAGCATTGTAATTCATTTATATTACTCCTTCTTCATTACTCTCGGGATAATTTCCTTGAATATATATCCATCCCGTCAGGATTAGATCATCTTATTAATTTCAGCTTTTCAAGCTATTCTTTACATCAACTTTTTTAGTAACCTGAGATCGGCCATCTCTTCCTGCAGTCTGGTTTGGCTTTCTCTGACCTCGGATAACTTAAATGCCAAAGTTACTATATATTTCCACAACTATTTAATGACAAAAGTATGCTTTAATAATAAATTAGACAATTGCTGAGCCTGTGTACCTAACAATGTCAATACGTCTTTCGCTATTTCGATTTTGAGCTTTGGGTTTCATTTTGCCTTGCGGATTTATTCGCAGCTCATTCGTCGGATAGTTGTTACTGTCCTCTTTAAAACTTTGCTGTTTGTGTTTTGAAAGAGTATATTTTGTCCTGCATATTCGTCAATGACATTGTATTGAAAAACTAATAGTCATATTAAATGTCATCATTAGATGGATGAGGGAGATCTGTAATATCAGTTCCGAATGAAATTACTCTTTCAGTATCCTCGGGTAAAATGTCTTTCCTCAATTTAGCATTTGGCTGAATTTAAGCTTCTGTTTAATGTTTTTCTTCAGTTTTTCTTGCACGTCTACATCTACATCTATACTCTGCAAATCACAATTACTGTGGGTGGCAGCGGGTGCTAAGCACCAATCCTAATTCTGCGCATTCCAATCCCGAACAGATCGAGGAAAGAAGGAATACATAAATGAATCAGTACGGCATCTTATTTCTCTAATCTTATCCCTCCTGTCATTGCGACCTAAATAGGTTGCCGGAATAAGTATTTCGTTGCACTCGTAAATTAGAGATTTTCGCATATTCTCCAGCAAATTCAAACGAAAACGACGTCGTCTGTCCACCAAACAATACCAGCCCAACCCACGAATCAGCTCTGTGACACTTACGTAAGGACTGTAACTAGCAGTCACGAATCGAGAGGCTCTTCTCTGTACTTTCTCTAATGTGTCAATCAATCCCTTGCGATACGGATCCCAAATTCCACAACAGTATTCCAAATGCGGACGCACTAGTGTTGTGTACGCTATTTCCATTGTATGAGCATTACAACTTCTCAAAATACGTCCTATGAATCGTCGTTTGGAATTAGCTTTGCCTACAACGGAAGTTATGTGCAAGTCCCATTTCATGTTGCTTTGTACTGTTACGCCTAGATACTTCAGGAAATCCACAGTGTCAACAACTGAATTGTTGACTTTGTACTCGTGAGCAAACGGGGTCTTTTTATTACTTATCTGCATTGCCTTGCACTTTTTGCAGTGCCATTCACGGCACCATTTCGAAATAACATCTAGATCGCGCTGAATTTCTAAGCAATCGTCGGAGCACCTCACTTCCCTATAAATAAGTGCATCATCAGCAAAAAATCGCATCCTGCAATTAACGTTGTCACCGAGATCGTTTATAAAAATTAAGAAAAGTGGTCCTATTACACTTCCTTGAGGAACGCCCGAAGTAACATCTAGTTTAGAAGAGGCTTCCCCGTCTACAACGATATACTGTGACCGACCAGTTAGAAAATCGCGTATCCATTCGCAAATCTGATCAGATATACCGTACGCTCGGATCTTCGCTAAGAGTCCGTTGTGTGGTACAGAGTCAAAAGCTTTCTGTCAAGAAAATAGCATCAACTTGTGATCCTGCATCAATAACTTTCATTACATCATGCGAAAATAGAGCCAGTTGCGTTTCACATGATCGGTTCTTCCGAAATCCTTGTTGGTATGCTGTAAGTAGCTCGTTTTCATCTAGAAACTTCATAACGTTAGAGCATATGACATGCTTCAGAATTCTACTGCAAACAGATGTTAGCGATATCGGACGATAATTCCTAGGATCTCTCCTATCTCCTTTCTTGAAAACGGGAATCACCTGCGCAATTTTCCAGTCAGAAGGTACTTTTCTTTCCTCCAAAGATTTACGAAATATATCAGACAGAAATCGTTATATTTCTTCCGCGTATTCCGAAAATACTCTTACTGGTGTTCCATCGGGACCCTGCGCTTTCCCCCACTTCAGGAGCTTTAATTGCTTTATGATACCTACACTCTCAATTTGTACTGGATCCATCTCAAATTCAACATGCCGTGGAAGAACGGGAATGTTTTCCATGTTTTCGTCAGTGAAGGAATTATTAAATTCGGCGTTAAAAACGGTAGCCTTGTTGCGGCTGTCATCAACTTCCCGACCGTCTTGTAGTAGAACTGACATATTGTTGTCACTACCACTAACTTTTTTTACATACGACCAAAATTTCTTTGGGGTTTCGTTGAGACTCTTAGAAAGTGAGTTGCATCTAAAGTCGTTAAAAGCCTCACGCATCGCATTCTTAACATGTTCTCTTGTCTCAGCTAACTTTTCTAAATCACTCCCATACATCGTCCTTCTTGAGCGTGCATGAATCTTCCTTTGCTTTTTAAGTAACCTTTTAACTTCACGCGTATCGTTCCCATCCCTGATTGTCCTTTTCGGTATATGTAAGTCCATACCTTCCCTGACTATATGCATTAATCGAAGCCACATCTCTTCAACCGAACCTCTTCCATCTATAAAGGTAATGTAATTATCCCTCAAAAACGTTCTTAAACTCTCCTTTGGGGCCTTTTCAAACCTGTAAACGACCCTTTCTTTTTGGGCGCGGCTATTAATTTTACTGTAGCAATTACAGCTTTATGATCACTTATTCCCGTGGTGGTAGAAATGTCCGTGAATAATTCAGGCCTATTCGTAACGAGAATATCTAAAATGTTTTCGTTATCGTTGTGGCACCCTTAGTGATAACCCTTAGTTGATACTTTGCTATGTGTCCAGCATTAAAATTCAGTGAACATTTTTTATATACTGTTGAAAAATAATCTTGAATAAATTTGATTGTTAAATACGAAATTTAATTAAAATAGCTTCATGATTAATCATTAGTTTTCATTATTAAAATCTCGAAGAGCTAGGCTAGGTCTGGGGAGGGGGGGGGGGTTAGGGATAAAACGATACCACAAAGGTATCTATATTTTTACTCGGTACAGTATCTGTCGTAAAGCATCGATACTTATTAGGTATCCATTGAAAAGTATCGATACTTACTCGTATCGATTGATTTTTTGTAGTGAAATTTGCAATAAATAAAAAAACAGTATGTAATAAGTATTGAAAGTCATAAAAATATATATTTATTTGACAAAAGATTTACTACATTTTCACCTTACTGATCGTTACAGGACTAAAACTAATATTTATGAAAAAAAGTGTTTTTGTAGTGCTCCCCAAAAATATTTGTTTTTCTAAGTGCTTGCCTGTTAGACGATTTCTGGATGTAGTCATTGTTGCGCCAGCTTTGCAAAAAAGCCTTTCACAGGGTACAGGGGTTGTTGCGGATGTCATCTTTGCGGATGCGGATGTTCAGTGGTTGACATCCGTGGATGCGGATGTTTTGCGGATGTGGAAAAATAAATTTATATTTATTTAGATTTTAATGTTTTATCAAAAATAAATTTAAATCTATCTTTTTTCATAAGTAAATTCTCTTTCCATATAATACTGCCATCTTGATTTATTTTTGCCTCATGTTTCAACAAAAAAAAGTATTGGATGATTTCACAAGTGAATTAAATTATTTACAAAACTACGCACGCGTCTAAAATCCAGTCTTTGTCATATGAACTTTGCGGAGTTAGTACCTGAAACTAAATCATGCGTCAAGCACAAGGCCACGTCACCGCGCAGCTCCGCGCTCGTTTTTTTTTGGTCTAATAACTTAATAACTATACGCCTCTTCGACTTCATTAGAGGCGTGAAAAGATCGGTGCTAGGAACGGGAAGGAATTCGGTCATAGTCTTTTAAAGGAAGAATTCACCTGGAGTGATTTTTGGAAGTCGTGGAAAACCGAAATCTGGATTACCGGACGGGGATTCGAACCAGCGTCCTCCCGAATGCGAGGCCAGGCGCCATGCCGTTATCGCCTACTCACCACGCTCAGTTCAGTGCACACCACCCACCTTCCACCGGTCTGGTGGCGCATTCACAGTACAACTTGTAGGAACTAAAAGATTCGATTTTCGATAAAAGAACTCTTGACTGTCAGCGAAAGCCGTTACAGGTTCCTTTCGATTCACTCTATATTTTTTTTAACAAAAAGTAATAAGATTATTATACATTTTAATTAAAAACAGACTGCAAAGATTCTGTAAAATAATAATAATTTCATGTGATCTAAAAATTCCAGTCACAGAGTTTATCAGCCGCGCAGAACTCCTCTATCGTTGTCACTTTTTTAAAAGGAGACCTACACATTAACGCGAAATTCGAATCACGGAGCGTCTCAGCATCTTAGCATTAACAAATCAAAGCTTTGCCAGAGGTGAATGTCAATTTTAAGACGCATGAAAATTACAGCTGAGACAGGGATTTGAACAAGGGACTGTGTTACCCCAATCGTATGCCGTATCTATCTGAGTCAAGAGACAAATCTGGATGTAATGACAAACTAATATTCAAACATAGTAAAATCAACGTATTTTTTCCTGTATAATTTATGTTTCCTATCCCAAACACAAAAGTACTTTTATATGATTGAACACATGTATTTAAGTACTTCTAAATTCATATGTTTGCGGCGAGTGGTTCGGGTATAGTAGGTTCGCGGTTCGAAAATCCAGGTCTCAGATGCAATTTTTACAGGCCTTCACGTCTGGCAAAGCTTTGTTTTGTTAATGCGAACAGGACTCTACCTAAATTTTACGAACACATGATGAACCTAAAGTGAGGCTGAAAAAAAAGGACACTTTTCTAAAGCAATCAGTAACGCTAAAACAACATTTAGTCTTAAAGGACCAGAAATTTCTGAACTCTTCCATATCGACCATCCCGACACTGGTCCGCACCGTCAAATATTAAACCAAACCAATGACAGTCGACACACGGTGCGGTGTCGTATGAAACTCACTTCAGCCGAGTGAGCGACAACAATAAGACAAGTGTCGGTCGGTGACAGTGCGGGCTCGGCGTGGTCTATTGCGGCCCGACCTTTACTTTACATGGAAGTTCAAACTTGCAAATTCGTCACTTAGGTAATAACGTCGTTTAGTTTATTGTTACTTTTGTTGCAATATCATCAGAAAACAATCACTTTTTTGTTAGCTAAGCGACGATAGGCATAATCTCGAATAAAGAAAAAAGAATAATATATATTGCAATGTAAACAAAACATCAGCATTAAAAATTGCGGATGCGGATGCGAGAGCGGATGTAGGATTTCATGCGAAAGTTCCGCACTTGCGGATACGGTTGCGGATATCCGTTACATCCCTAGTACAGAGGTCCCGACAATGTTTAAATAAATTCGCGCTTGTTTGTATAAGCATGGAAATACGGGTTTTAATTCCTCCCATTCCTCTAATGGGTTGGCCTTTAAAATGCAGACTGGATTAGCCAAATAAATTGAAACTTCATCGGCTTTTGAGTTAGCACGGTGCCGCTTTTGGCCAACTGCAAGTTGTTTGTGGTGTAACCAAAAATCAAAATCTTTGTGAGTTGCTTCTTCTTCAGATCCACTGGTTGACATTGTCGGATCTTCTTTAATAATATTATTTAATTTTTGTATCGCCCTTCCACATGCACTTGCATCTTTTTTGTTTTGAAACGTGGGTCTAAAGCTGTTCCCGAAGCTGCAAGGGTGTATAATTCAATGAGACCAAATTTTTTTTTTACATTCAGTCAGTAGTTTTGTTTGAAACTGAGTGACACATTCTATTGATGATGAAAATTTTGTTAGCTGCGACCTCAGACAATTAATCATGGGAATGATTTTGAATAAGGTAACATAATTCTGGCCTGAAGATTCTCTTGTGACAAATTCGAATGGTTGTAACAAGGGGACTACCTGTTTCAATATTTCAATTTTTTGTCCAGTCACCAGTTCAGGACTATCTAAAGCATCGAGTAAAAGTTGCGTTAGCAATTTCCGACAAATCTAAAAATCTATCAATCATATAATATAGTGAATTCCAACGTGTCTTAGCGTCAAGAATAAATTTTTTAGTACATCCCTCAGGAACTCCACTATCGATCTGTATTTTTCTTAATTTGTCTGATTGTATAACACTGTTCTTGACCCATTTAACAATTTCTCTAACTTATTTATATTGCTCATAATTGCAGGTGTAACATTTTTCAAAGAGGAATCTACTGTTCTTTCGGCCTGGTATAGACAAACAAGTTTGCCAACAACACAAACTTACAAAGAAAATGTGTTGAAAAAAATGCAATAATGACAAACAAAAAAAAAAAAAATATTCTTTACAGTGTAGATGAGCGTTTAATGTATCAGTTAACGTGTTAAATGAAATCATGATATTCTTGATATTGGTATACACACCGATACGAGTACTTTTGACCGATACCTACTTGATACTTATTTTTAAAGTATCGATACAAAAAGTACTTGGTATTGGAAGGAATGTATCGAGTAAGTACTTACTTGTATTTACTCGTATCGTTTTATCCCTAGGGGTGGTGCTGTCATCCGAAAGGTTTTAATTTTTTTTTTTTTTTTAGAGGTAAAAGTACCTATTTCGTCGAATGTTCGGCCGGACGGTTACCAAACTTTCCTTGATTCTGGAATCTAATCTAATCAGAATATGAAAACGATGGTAACGGACATTGCAGAAAGTGGAGCGGACAGGATGACTCGATGAGATTTCATTTAGCTGACCGCTCCCCTGGAAAGCTGCCAAGCTGCGGTTTGCACTTCCCAAAGGACACGGGTTGGAACCTTGATCCGACCGTACAGATTTCTATTTCCCGTGTTTTACCGAATGCCTGGATCGTTCATTCAAAAGGCTGTGGCTGTTGTCTCCAAACCCTCTCCCTCTTCATCCGTCAGCTAATTTCGTCCTCTTTCTTCCACACATTTTTTAACACCTTCCACCCTTCTGTCTGTAGTTCTTTCTGTGGGCCTCTTCTCTTTCAGTTCCATGTTCAGCATCTTCCTTGGTTCCTTCTTCTCTCTCTTTGTCTATAAACTTGATTTCTTTATTCTTTGTTGTATCGGTTTCTCAATGATCATCTCCCTGATTTTATCATGCTTCATTCTGTCTCTTCTCGTTACTCTTCACTACTTCTTTGAAGTTTCGTTTCCATAGATTGTATTCTCTTTTTGTTCCTTTCCTTCATCATCCATGTTTATGATCCATATGTCAAAACTGGCACAAAGTGGGTTTTATAGATTGATTCCTTTTATTTTGCAGCACATCCCTACTCCATACCGGACCTATGATACTCTTAAAAAAAATTATTTGCACATCTTCCTCTTTTAGTTATCTCCATCCTGTTTCCTCAATTTTCTTCAATGCAGCTTCTCTAATGTTTGAAACCTTCAAATACTCTCCTGCAAGTGACATGCCTGTCTCTGTCCTGCTCTTCCTGCTTGTTGTAATTACCACTTTACCGAGCGTGGTGGTGTAACGGATAGCGTTCTGGCCTCGCATTCGGGAGGACGGCGGTTCGAATCCCCGTCCGGGCATCCAGATTTGGGTTTTCCATGGTTTCCCCAAATCACTCCAGGTGAATGCCGGGATGCTTCCTTCAAAAGGCCATGGCCGAATTCCTTCCCATTCCTTGCCCCCATCCTTTCCCGTCTCTAAAGACCACGTTGTTAAAAAGGGACGTTAAACTGTTAAAAAAAAAAAAAAAAAAAAAAAAAAAATTACCACTTAACTCTTTCTTGCAGAGAAATTCATGCCATATGATACAACTATCCTCTTCCACACAGCCAGCTTAACCTGCACTTCTTTCATCTTCTCACGAAACTAGTAGGTAGTTCGCAAATAGCATTGCGTTCGTTCTTCTTTCCCCCAAGCTTTGTACCATCTTCAATATTTCATTTAGACCTGTCCCCTTTTTTCTAATATTGGTACAATAACTCCTGTCTTCCAGTCATCTGGGATTCTTCCCTCGTTCGCATTACCCTTGAGAGCCACTGTATGCCCACTCCTCCAGCAGATGATATATCTCCACGCTCACTTCAACTATTCCGGGTGCTTTATCTCATCTTTCTCTTCACAGCGTCCTCCACGTAAAATCTTCCTTTTCCTATTTGTATGGTCCTCTTGTCTACCATCTTTTTCATCGCTGGGTCTTGTTGGCTTTAATTGCTCCTCAAAATCCACGGGAACACGGAATGAGGCTCGGTGCTGGCTGGCATCAGCCCCAACTGTCGACTCATTAATTACAACAGGAAGAATTCCTGAAAATGGAGGGCGACCATTGTTTTATATGTACTAGTCATGCGACCGTCATCTGACTCACATTTTCAGCTTGTTAGCTCTCTCTCTTTCAAATGTCATATATATGTCGCTATATATTTTACTGACTTTTTTTTTTTAAAAAAAAAACTTTTTCTGGTTTTTCCCGTTATTGCTGATATTTAATTTTAATTTAATTGCAATGGAGCACAGACTCCGGTGGCAATATCCCTACACACCCATCTTCCCCCTATCCTGCACCCACCTACATTTGCCCTCTACAAATTTTATCTTTAAATTCCTTCAAAGTTTTCGGTAAATTATTCATCATTTCTCTTAGTAACTCATTCCAATCCCTGACACCCTTACCTAAAAAAGAGAATCTTCCCACACCCTTGTGCCTGAAATCGAGTGCCAGCTTGTGGTCATGGTCATCTTTTCCCTTCCATGCACTACTTTTCAAACCTATTGCAATATCTTTCCATGCCTCATCACCAGTATATGCCCTGTACACTCCCATGACCCTCCTCTTCCTCCTCCTGTCTTGCAATGAATCCCATTCCAGCTCCTTTATCATATCCGTCACTGATTGCATTCTGCGATAATTTCCAGAAACAAAACTAGCAGCCCTTCTTTGCACCCTCTCCAACTCCTGTATTTGATACGTAAAATGAGGGTCCCATACTACACTACCATATTCGAGCAATGGTCTGACCAAAGTTTTGTAACCCAATTCCTTGACATCTCTCGTACATCCCCTCATCACTCTCTCCAACAAGTGCAGAACTTTGAAACCTTTTCCTACCACCTGTCCTATGTGTCCTGCCCAGTTAAGTTTGTTATCAAAAGTAATTCCAAGATATTTGCATTTCAAGTCTTCAGCAAACAATTCTTTCCCCACCTTATATTCACAATTAACCTTTTGTTTTTTATTTGTGTATCTAATAAGCTGACTCTTCTTTGCATTTATCTTCATTCCATGTTTACCAACCCAATTAGATATCCTGTCCAGATCACCCTGCAATTGTTTACAATCCTCTATCGTTTTGATTCTTTTATACAGCATTATGTCATCTGCAAACAATCTAATTTCAGATAGTAAACAATCAACACAATTATTCATTAGAATAATGAATAGCAATGGTCCCAATACGCTACCCTGTGGCACACCCATTTTTACTTCCACTTCTTTTGATACTACATTTCATACCCTAACTTTCTGTTTTCTACCTTTTATAAATTCTTCTACCCAGCAAATGACTTTCTTATCAATTCTAATGGTTTTTACCTTATTTACTACCATTTTATGGCTTACTCTGTCAAACGCCTTAGACAGATCTAGTGCTACACTGTCAATTTGGCCTCCCTTGTCCATTTCATCTGAAATATCTTGCATATATCCCACCAACTGAGATTCGCATGAATATCCTTGCCTGAAACCATGTTGCCTGCTTGAAAACCAATTACGTTCCTCACATATATTTCTGATGTGGTTGCATATCAATCTTTCCATTAATTTACCTACCACTGATGTCAAACTGATTGGCCTGTAATTCTTTACTCTATTTCTCACCCCTCCCTTATGTACCGGTACTACTATTGCACTTTTCCAGTCCTGTGGTAAGCAGCAAGTGTCTAGACTCAATTTAAATAATATTTCAAAATAAGGTACAATGTCACATCCGGCTATCTTTAAGATATCTGTAGTAATATTATCTTCACCAGCCCCTTTATGTTTTTTCAGCTTTCTTATTTCCTTCATGATTTCCTCAGGATGGATATCAAATTTTTTACTATCGTCATTTCTAATTTTGTTGTTATGCTCGTTCTCCGAATTAGACCCTCCTGTTTCTGATTCATTGTCCCTAATGCTTTCACTGAACCAGTTACTTAAAATCTCTGCCTTTCTCAAATCGTCAGTAACTACTTCTCCATCCTTATCTATAAGTGTCTCTACATCCTCCCTTCACCTCAGTTTCCTGATACAGCCATAGAAATTTTTAGATGCATCAGTCAATGGTCCCCCTGCACTGACCATACTCTTCATAAACCCATCTTTAGCCATTTTCTTTGCTGTTATTAAGTCCTTGTTTAGTTGTTTTAAATATTCCCTACTACCCTGCTGTCTCTTAACTCTGTTATGTTCTTTTCTTACCAACCTCTTTAACCTCCTCACTTCCCTATTATAGTACATAGGTTCTCTACTTCTCTTTATTTTTTGCTTTGGAATAAATTTTTCTTCCCCCTTTCTTATTATCTCCTGATATTTTCATTTAACTCTTGTAATAGCTCTTGTTGTTGTTACTGTTATGATAGGGGCGTTCATAAACTTCGTGATAACATTGGATAATGAAACTCGTTGGAAAAAAATTTTCGACAGGCCTCGTAAGTTTATTTTACAGCACCTTTTCACACCTCACTTTGAACTTGAAATTCACTTCACAAAACAAAATTGTAATTATTTTATCAAGGAGCGGTGAGATCACACGCTGTCCATCGTAATAAAAATAGCCTTTTTTCAAACCAGAAAACAATGCGACCTGTCACTGCCTTGGAAAATCCCTGGTGAAGTCTTATCAGCGAATTTGAGTATAGGTTCGAATGTCAAATGTTTTTTGGTTAGTTCAAATGCGCCAGCCGCGTCAACTTAACGTTATAACTTCAAGCGATATGGAGAAAATTAAATGACGGAAATAAATATACACATGATGTCGTGTTTTCTCTACCTTATTTTAACTGTGAAAAAAAAAAAAAAAATTAATGAAAAGCTTCGTGGTTTGGCCTGACTCGGACACTCCCTTCCCCCAACACTTAGACCGAGCCACACAGTGTATGGACGCTCTCGTAAATGATGCCTGAAGGCCATTCTAAATTGAGCTTTACTTCACGTTCTATTTGAGAAGTATAAAACTGTAAATCCCCTTTACGCGGTGAACTAGGTGGCAAATTGAATCCAACCCGGAAGAGACTTAGTAAAGCACCACACGATTTAAGTACCAAGCAAAAGTTACTATGCTTCCTCTTTTGTTAAGGCGTTAAGAAGTTTTGATTATGAAACACTGAAATACCAGTTGGAGAGCTGAGTGCACATATTTTTAGTGAAATTTGACAAATTGATGTTTATTACGGTGGGAATAAGTCGCAGTTTTAAGTTTAAAACAAATGATGCATGTATTTTTTTCGTTTTTTTCCCCCCTGTTGCTTTACCATTATGTAATCGCTAATACTGTAAATTCCAATATATATGGTTTTCAAATTGGCTGAAGAAATGTGTAGTATCCTTGTTTACAAATGTTAAATGTTGCCCGTTCTTAATAAAGCAGTTAGAACGGAGATCTTTTTCAATATCCGTCGTTTAAAACACAGCCACAATAGGCTTATTATGAATCTTATTTAGTTTAATATTGTTAAATGAGGCTGATACAAACAAGTCTAGGGAATTCTAGATTTGTAAATGTAAGGTAGGAAACAAATAGTTGCGTAACGTGACAAGATTCCTGGAATCGTAGTTTTTATTCTATTCGTAGGTTGCTTTTAAAATCAACGGTCGTTGGTGTATCAGCATTGGTTAAGGAGTTTGACTCGTCATATTGTATTGTATTTTTACTGTAAAGAATGTACTTACGAAATATGACGGTTAGTTTGGGTGACTGAAATTTAGTATTTTGAAAAAGTCTTTGGATTAATTTTTTGTTGTCTGCTGCCGAAAGATCTGAGTTGAAGATGAAATGTGCCGTTGTTGACATTGTCTCTGGCATGCGTAATATCATCTCTGTGTGTCCTGGTGTATCAGTTACCTGTGGCATTCACACAGTGTCGGGTTCCCCTCTGCGTGTTGGCCGTACCCCTCACTCCTTAAGCAGTCCTCTCTAACGAAAGTCTCTAAAGGCGATCTACCATAAGTAAGCGAAATATGTGGCTATATTAGTGCTTTTTCTGTTTCACTTCACCCAAATCCAATGTTATGTAACACATTATATTCGAACAGTGGGAAGAATAAGCAGAAAATTGAGGTAGGTCGAAAGAACTCGCTAATCAGAGCATCGTATCAGAAGTAAAGGTGCAAGATACTACGAAACTATACACACAATATTGTTCGATAATTTGAGGAGAGCGGTTAACAGTCAGAATGAAGTTTGAAGTGTTTCTTTAGTCGAAATGCTGGAATATTTGTCTGTTCAGCAGCACCTAAGTCACTCACATTTCATTTCATTATATAAAGACCGGAAAATAGTTCTAAATACTTATACCGACTCCGGTGGCTGTCGATCGAAACGACGCGGGTTCGATTCCCGATCCATCCATGCAGATTGCGGTTTTCCATGGTTCCTCCAAAAGCCCATGACCGACTTACTTGGCGTTTTTGCACCAATCCCATTTCATGCAGGCCTGCTCTGAAGTGAGAGAGCTGTTAAAAGGTTGCTAGCCTCACTCTGCGCGGAAGCACAATTTTATTTTTATCCCGCGCGGCACCTGCTTGCTCAGTCCTATCCTATCCATACGGGGTCGAATACAGAACATTCTTGGGTCATGTCATCTGACAAATTTTCTAAGCGCATTCTGTTCTCTGCATGCGTGGGCAAAGCCTGATTTGAAATACTTATTTCCCTTGTAAACTTTTTAACGTACGCTCTGAAATCTATTGTTTTTATCTACCGGGAACAGTTTAGATATTATTTTACTACTGACGTCCACGATGCAGTCTAATTACAGAACTTCGATTTTTTTTACGATTTTGATCACTATGCTGTCTCGGTATAACAGATCATTGTAAGCGATACTTCGAGAGACGATGAATTGCAACACAAAGTTAAAAGATTTTCTCAGCTTATAACCATTTAATTCTCTATTAAGGCATGTCCACACCGAACAGAGGAACCTTTTGTTGATGACTGTTCCGGTCTGTTTCGAGAAACACAAACAAATCGCAACTTTCAGAAACATTCCGTCCAGACCAGAAAACTTAATTTAGTAACAATTTCTTTGTGTTTACATATATGATGCGTCTAAATCAAAGCGAGCGGTATCGTTCTGGCATCGCGTTCGGTAGGACGCGGGTTCGAATCCCCGCCCGGCCATCTAGGTTTGGGTTTGCCATGGTTTCCCCAAACCACACCAGGCTAATGCCGGGACGCTTGCTTAAAAATGCCATGACCGAATTCCTTCCCGTTCCTTGACGCCAGTCCTTTCCCGCCTCTAAAGGCGTCACCGTCGACGAAGCGTAAAGCCATAATTAAAAAAAAAGGTCTAAAACAAGAGCAACAGTCTTTATTTTTCTGTGCGAAATAAAAATATTATGTCGTAGTCATAATTTTATTATGCGATGTTATGTGATAATTATGTTTTGTCAGTAGCAGATGCTACTTATGTCATTAAAAAGAAAAAAATATAATTGCTGGATGAGACACGCAGTCGAGCACCTAATGGATTTTTTTACTGAACCAACGTTACCCATAAATGAGCTATTGTGTCTAGTTATTTCCACCGGAATTTGAACCATGGATCGGACCCCGAATTTTAAAATCAAACGCCTTTACCACTCAGCTACCAGATCGCTTTTCTTCGTATTTATTTTAGGGCTATCTATTACCAGGATAAGGCTGGACACATCAAAAACCTTATTCGAATGAGTATCACTGATTATTCTAAATCTTTCCAAAACTAAACCGTTTATTCAAAAATAAAATACAAACTACAGGGCCGCAATATCTCCAATGAAACGTTTACTGCTGTCTTTAGTTACTGGAGATTCATGTACAGTCGAGGACAGAATTCGCGAGACCACTTGTCTTTCGTTTATGTTTCATTCTAGACACAACTAACTCATGGGACAGCATAACTGGTAGAAGGTACACTAAATTCATGATAAAATAGACCTGTTATACCCAGCACCAAGGCAAAAAAAAAAGGTCCTCGCGCAAGAGACTCGCAGACGCTCAGAGGCAAAGTTCGGACTTCTACAGTTAAAATAATCACAAGCATCACCATTTTAGTCATAGCAATTATTGAAATAACGAAATTCGATTTATTATAGAGAAATGATACAGCGTATTCTTAATTATGGTAGCCATTGTGTATTTTTTATTTTTTTGAACAAACAGTTGCCAATTTGCTAGCAAACGCAATTACATCACAAATACTGAAAGGAATCGCTAAATTATACACGGATAAAAATTTGGAAATCCAGTAAGAGAGTTTAAATGGACTTGTCACACCTTCTAGCGTTGCAGAACTGCTTGTGACAAATACACATAAAATTTAAGCGTAAGTAGAAAGTGCATTTACGAAACTACTCAGATGATGAACTAAGTCACGAAATATAAATGAACTATTTGTAGGTACTTCAGTTTGTTTTCACCATAACATATTTAGAAGGTAACCTTAACTAGATCGCAGTAGCAACAGGTTTAGTACAGGGCGTTCGCCGGGAAACGCAACCCACTGTTAGCGCTACAAGGAAGAAACTGCTCCCCGCGAGCGAGCGCTCATCTTCCGGCATTGTTCGACCGTCGGCCGCGGACTATTTCATAATAATTACGCTTCATAAACTTCATAAACTTGTATGTGCTAAGCATTTAAATGTGACGTAATTCATTAGCTTACCTTATAAAAGATGCTGGAAGTGTTGACCCTCTTGTGTAATGCACATTTCACATATTCTGAACATTTTTCGAGACACACGCTGCCCTAACTGACTTAATGATTTTTTGGGTGACTGTTCTAGTCGAAAAGCGATATCGTCAATTTTCTCCTCTGTGAGAATACGGTTGACCGACGGTCTCTTTTTGTTAAAAAATTAACCCGTTTCTCTTACTTTTTTAACCAGACGCAGAATTGTTGATTTAGCTGGCAGTAAAGCGCCAGGAAATTCGCGACGAAATTTACTGTGACACTTTTTAAACGACTTCTTCTTCACATATGTATCGTAGAGAAATATTCTTTGTTGCAAACTGTAACGTACCATAATTTTACTCACACTCAAACACGGTACAGATTAGTAAGAGTATGAAGCCCCAAACCAGCCAAACCGCGAAGAAACGTTTATTCACAACACTGATTAATAAGAGACTGAAGTCACAAACTATCTACAATGCAAAGAAACCGTTCTTAACAATGTAAGGGTCACTGCACTGCACTGTTGGGGCAGCGGAGGTGTTAAATAGTGCGGTGATTCACGGTGCCGTGTGGCGGAAACTGCTGGTTCCACTGACCGAGCAAGTTGCCGACGGCAACAGACTGGGAGGGTAGCGTTTTCCGGCGAACGCCCTATAGTAATAATAGTAATTAATAACAGTAAATCCGTCTGTAGTGTGAATAAGCGGTTCCAGATTTTAAAGCTGAAAGAATGGAAGTAGGAAACCTTTCATATCTCCCTTTGTTTCTAACTAACACATACGTCTTGAAAGTTTTGTGTCAAACATTACTTCTTGCCTTCAAAGCCCGATGGGTTAGAGGTAACCTGGCATTCGGGAGGACGTGAACTCGAATCTCCATCCGGTCTCCATATTTGGATTTTCGATTTTTTCCCCAAATCACTCCAGGCGAATATCGGGATTGTTCCTTCAAAGGGCCACGACCTAATTCATCCCAATTCCTTGCCCCATTCCTTTCTTGCCTCTAATGACCTCGTCGAGTTGTAAAGCCAGAAGCAATATAGCTACATAAAAATCTTGCGAATATCAATGTGGATAAAAGAAAAAGCACTTGCTGCCACGATTTCATCATAAGCATTTGGAAATAAGTCTGGTTATCGGGAGAAATGCCATTAAAAAATTAAGACAATGGTTTGAACCGAAAGACCACTGTTTACCTTCAAATGTATCTTACAGACCCACCCCCATCAGACAAAAAATATTCTTTGTTTGGTGCCAGCTAGGAACGCGGCTGAGTACTAACTAGTAGAGGTGGGCAAAGTGACTCACTAAAAAGAGCTATGTTCATTTGATCACTCTAAGAAAAGAACTACAGTAGAGTCCCGCTAATCCGAACCCCGGTAATCCGAACGTCCGGTTAATCCGAACATGGCAAAGCAATTACATAGTCTTAATATAAAAAAATGGTTAAAAGAATTAAAACACCCTGAAAATACAGTTCATACGCTATATAATTGTGTGGTTAACTACTGTACGTGTACACAATTTTAATTTATACAGAAAAATTAGCTAGAAAAGTGCTTAACACTGAAAGAAAAACTGTCAAACTTACGATACCGTAGTAGTTACAACGGTTAGAAACACACATTTCATCCCTACTTTTTTAGAGCACAGAAACTCAGTAATTGTTTTTTGGCGTAATGAGGACAGTCTGTTATATGACGCAAAGTTGCGCCATCGTCTGATAAACATTAAATCAGCAGGTGTAGCAGTGGTCTGTTGCTCCATATAGCGTAGCGCGAGATCAAAGGCTTCTGCCGCGTCAGTGTGTGACACCAACTCTCCTTTGTCACATTCCGTCTCATTGTCAGTTTCGTCGTAACATTCCACTTCTACCTGGTCTTGAGTCACAGCAGCCTCTAAATCAACGCCAGTAAGGTGCTCCAGTATTGAATCATCCGCTGCCATCCATTCATCTACGTCTGCTTCACAGGCTTCTTCACATCCAGGGATTGAATGTACCATTTTTATTTTCAGCTGGTATGTCCTGAAATTCAAGAGATGTCCATAGTTTTCTCCAAGATTTTCTCAAAGTGTTTTCTGAAATTTTCTGCCATGCCTCAGCAGCCCAATAAACAACATCCTTCAGATTTTTTTTTTGATTTTTTTCAACTAAAGGAATGTTATCATCTTGGATCAGCATTCTCAAGAATTGTTTTCTGTAAATCAGTTTTAATGTTTGTAGTACGCCCTGGTCCATCGGCTGTAGAAGTGGTGTAGCATTCGGCGGCAAAAACTTCGCCACGATTTCTCCATCACATAATTCCTCAGTGATGGGGTGAGATGGTGCGTTATCAGTCAAAAGGATAGCACGGGGAGGCAAATTATTTTCCTTCGAAAACCGCCGGACAGAGGGAACAAACTGGTCGTGAAACCATTCTTTGGACAGCTTACCATCCATCCATGCTTTTTTCCTGGTTGCGATAGTATACAGGTAGGGATTTCATGTTGCAGTTTTTGAAAGCTCTGGGGCTAACAGA
Source organism: Vandiemenella viatica (assembly GCA_031002005.1). Classification (NCBI taxonomy): domain Eukaryota; kingdom Metazoa; phylum Arthropoda; class Insecta; order Orthoptera; family Morabidae; genus Vandiemenella; species Vandiemenella viatica. The sequence goes on along the minus strand of CM061919.1, from coordinate 41,657,396 downwards.
TTTGCCGATCATCATTAAAGGGAGCTTGTGATTACCAGCAGCGTTCCTGCACACTAGTAAAGTCACACGATCTTTGCTCATTTTAAAGCCAGGAGCTTGGACTTCTGCTTTTGATGCCAGGCTTTTTGTTGGCAATGCCCTAAAATTAAGGCCTGTCTCGTCAGCATTATAAATTTGTTTGGGAGAATAATTTCCCTCTCTTATCAGTTTATTAAATTCATGCACGTATTCCTTCGCTGCATCATGGCCAGAAGAAAGCTTCTCTCCAGTAATTGTTAGCTGACGAATCCCATGACGTTTTTTAAATCTGTCCAACCAACCCATACTCGCATTAAAAGACTCATCACCATTCATTAATTTGTTTAGGTAAACAGCCTTTTCCTGAACCATTGGTCCACTCAGAGGAGTTCTCCTTTCTCTTTCCTGTGCAAACCAAAAGAAAAGAGTTTCATCTACTTTATCGTACTGGGACTGTTTCAGAGTCTGCCGAATTTCGAGTGTTTTTCCCGAAGACGTTGCGCAGCACTGTTCAAGCTTCAATCGGTTCTTGTTCCAATCACAAATGGTTGCCTTACCAACACCTAGTTCCGTCGCCAGCTTAGATACATTCTCACCACTGTCTAATCGCTTCAAAACATCCAGTTTTTCTCTGAGCGTTAACGTCGTATGTTTCCGTTTACTCATGGCGATAACACGTTAGTGTACACGAATTTTGTAAGTGTGTTAGCGATCGATTGCTAAGATTAACTCAGCAGTTCGCGAGCCGTCTGAGAGTGCACTGACCTCGAACAATTCAAACATCTCAACAATAAAGGGAGGGAATGAGATTGAGCCATTGTTCACCCAGTTGTTCCCAATTGTTACCATGCTGTACCTACTTATATGCTTGGTATACTTCATTGTAGAAATTAGTCACTGTAACTCCGGCTAATCCGAACAATTCGGTAATCCGAACAAGGCCCGGTCCCAATTAGTTCGGATTAGCGAGACTCTACTGTAGTTCTTTTGAACGGTTCACTAGCTCACTTGCTCAGTTATATTTGAGAATTTTTTTTTTAGGTCTCACCCCTCAGAACCCGGTTACACCCCCACTTTTCGATGAAAATACCCCCCTTAAATAGACTTCGATGCAATTAGTAAACCCCTTTTTTTTGCTCAACAGTCCAAAAAGCCCACGTGAACAAGCTCTTCTTGATCTTCAGAATTAGCCGACTTATGACCGACTCATTTAGAAGAACTACCGTTTACTTTTTAGTGAGCGACTGCTCACTCGCTTTTTTAAAAGAATTGCTATAAAGAACTGATTCACTCGCGAACGACCCATCTCTACTAAGCAGGCGGACTGTAGCGAAGTTCCTTAGTACACAGGGAGGGGTGTTTAATTTCAGTTGAGTGTTTAGGATGTGATCTCTTTAAGACTATGTGGTTGTTACGTAAGAAGAAATTCTTCGCCGGCCTCGGTCGCCGGTGCGAGTCCGGCCCTAAGTGTTTTGTTCGTCCTGTGTTGTCGTTTCTCTTGAGACTATGAACAATACTAGAAGAATCTAACACCAATGAGGAAAGGCTGAAAGGCTGACTCCAGGAAATTGCAGCTCAGAGGCAAGGCGGAAGTAACCGATCTGACATACGTTTCGAGGAAGTGTTTATTTACCAGTGGTTCTGAGGACGGGAAGAACACTTGTTCAGTACAGTTAGCTCTAATAAGGTGTGTGAATATGATAATTCTACTCCAAATATGTCAATTTTCGAATGACGAGCGCCTGCAAATACAGTGACAGCCATTTACCGAAAATAACGGAAACAACTTTTAAAATAGTTAAGTTACGTGATTATAGTTAGAGGATCGATGAAAGTATTGAATAATAACATTAAACTAATATGTATTAGTCATTAAAAACTTCTGAAAAATACTCCTCTTGGATTCCGACTTCAGAATACTCTCATTGCATCTTGTAAATGTTTTACTACTACTACTTGATTTCAAAATAAAATAATTAATATTCCATAATGATGGCGCTATTTCTTAAAAACTGGAACTGCACGTTATTGAAAATTGATCTGCCTCCATTTACTGATTTGAAAATTTCGGTGTCTGATACCAGTTTATATTTTTCTGACTATTGTCAGGCTTTGCCGAGGTAATGTGGCACATTACACTAAAATCAACACAAGATGAACACTACATTCATTTAAAACCACCCATGTGCGAGGAAGGACTGAAATCGGTGACCCTTACAATGCAATGACAACATGTTATCCCTGACACTGTTGGAGCCAGGGGCGTAACTACTATGGGGCTAGGCGGTGCAGTGCACCGGGGCCCCAACGCTTAGGGGGCCCCCAAGCATACCTCACGGGGCCCTAAGCGCATCTCTGGGGGCCCTCAAGCGCAGTTCAGAGGGTCCACGGGCCTTCACGGCAAACTAGCGACTTTTTTTTTAAGCTTTACCGTCGCCTAAGGGGGCCCCTGAGACATAGGGAGCCCCTCAATAAGGGCCCTAACTGCTCAAGGATGCCCCCAACCACTGCTCAGGGGCCCCCAAGCACAACTCAGGGGCCCCTACCAGCAACACAAAGCAAAATAAAAAAAAGGTCGCCTATCTGGCCTGAGGGCCCAAAATAATGTTTTGCACCGGGGCCCTTGTTGACCTAGCTACGCCACTGGTTGGAGCCAACTAAGTGTTTTGATAAGGAGTCAAGTGAAGGAATTTGTGAATGTGTCTGTGGACTGACCATGGTAGAACCAGTGGTCCAATCGAGCACTGACTTCCAGATGGAATGCTTCCCTGCAGAGCATATTCGTGTTGTATTTAAAGTGTTTATACGTATTGTAGAGTGGAGACTTTAACGTTTCGATCGGCTGATGCGGTATAACCTCCAAGCATAGTCAGCGAAAGCAATTAATTGTTATTCTCTCTTCACACCTTTACTTTTCAGTTAGTAGTTCACGTGTCTCATATGATCCCTCTTCTCTTTATTACCTTAAAAAGCTTATATCATCTTTTAAAAAAAATAACCTGATGATTGCTATTCATTTATTAGAGCTTTTATTGTATTCAGCATCTTTTTATTGTTTGAGGATGCGATTTAAATTTGGCATTCCCAAATCACTTCGGACCAAAGGCCATGCCATAATTCCTTGTCGTTCCTTGCTACAGTTTTCCATATCTCTCAACTGGACATCCAGTCTTAACCAAAAAATAAAAACGTTCCATCAGCCAGTGGTAGAAGTTTAGGGATTAAAGCAATAAACGGGTATAAAGCGTTTGGGACTTTATTGCTGTATGAACGCGTGCAGTTGCTGTGTAACTGGGTTAGGACCCTATGTCGGACCTCTGGATCTCATAATGCACTAAAAGACATGTAGAAACTCTCGTCAAACTACTTAATGAACTAGTTGATCCGATATTGTTCAGACTTCTACCGAGTTTCCTCGCTGCTATCTGCTTTCTAATTTCATTCATCTCTCAGGATTACCTCTTGTTTGTAAAATAAGAAGAAAGAGTATGCCAGCACTTAAGACACCAAGTTGTCGCCATACTGGACTGTTAAGTATCCACACACTCTCTGCAGCGTTACTCCACACGCAGAATTGGTCTTGGCTTTGTGAGCAGTTTGGTGTTGACTGCGTGCCAAGAACGTTGCAACGCTTTCAGTCTGGGCCATGTCGCACAAAGTTAAGGTAGACGTTCGCATCACAGTCTTCTTCGCTGACGGAGTCGCCATCTACGTATACATATAGTCACTCTCTGGTATGTTCAAGTTTTTTCCGTCGTTATTGATTTTGAAATACAAAAATTCGGATAAGAATTGCTCTTCTTCCAAGTGCACTAAATGGTTTCCACTACGGTAGTGATTCACTTGAATTTCTTTTTACCCGTTCCCTTAAAATTACTGTGGAGAGGGCGAGAGGAAAATTGAAATATTCATTTATTTTTAACCAGATGGTAACTTAAAGTCATTGGCTTTATATTTATCAGCATGGAAAAGTCATTTTTAAGCAGTTTTGACGTTAGAAGTATGCGTATAGATGTTTTTAATTTAATTTCAAAATTCGTCTGTTGGTTGATTCTCTCTCTCTCTCTCTCTCTCTCTCTCTCTCTCTCTTTCTTCTTTCAATCGCTAGCTTTTGTGAAGTTGTTCAAAGCTTGGTAGTTAGACAGCAAATTCTAATTAAACTTTGGGGTATAAGTTTTATATATATATATATATATATATGTGTGTGTGTGTGTGTATATCATTTTTATTTTAAAATATAAAAATAACAAAGTACTTTTAACTACATATTACAGTAAGGTGATTGAGGAGTAAAGCTGTAATTAACTATTAAATAAGAAGTAAGGAAAATTAGACACATAGTATAAATTTTATTATATTACTCTATCAATTAAATTTAAAATTATAGACCATTGTTTTCAATACTTGGGTTCGTTTTGCACATACAAGAAGTATTTTGGAAAATGGTATCTGGAAAGTGTAGTGCCTGTCGCAAGTTTGTGGCGGGTTGTATTGAATGTGTTGTTTCATTAGGTTTGTGGGAGCACAGGAACTAAATTTGGCTCTCCCATGACTTTGTATTAGGGATAGGAAAGTTTTAAGAGCAGGACGAAAAGATCAGAGAGATGGGCCCTTCAGGCGCAGCCTATAGAGGCCGAAAGGTTTTAATGCGGAAGTAAAGAAGGATTTTTTTTTTTAATTTTAATTGCAATGGAGGGCATACTCTGGTGGCAATTTCCCATTTTCCCCCTTTCCTGCAAGTTAGTGCAGAGGGTAAGAAGGATGGTTAGGAGCTGATAACAGGTTGTACGGAAAATAAAGGCAGGGCTCCATAGGCGTCATGTCACGTGTTATTTCGTAATATCACGCGACGTAATAAAACCGTGCGACATTGTTTAGTATGGTTGTCATCCATGGCCAGTAGAATCAGTGCCTAGTTTCCACATGTCGTTTAGTGCATTATGAGATCCAGAGGTCCGACATAGGGTCCTAACCCAGTTGAATAATTTCCCAGTTCTTTGATTGAGGGGTTTGGAGAGTTCTGAGGTAGTTTGTGAAACTCGACAGCAAGTTCTCGGAATCATCGTCGTAGAGTTTGGAGTCCTGTAGCTTCGTGTATAGCATTAGTAGGGGACCTGCTTTCTACGTGCAGGGCTCTCTTTAGTGCCCTATTTTGCACAGTCTGTAGACGATGCAAATGTGCGTTGGCAGCGTACCCCCATACCTGACAGGCGTATTCGAACATTGGCCTGATCAGGGAGCAGCAGATCCGCACGCCCGTGGACGCAGGTAGCTTGCTGTCCTTATTAATTAGAGGGTAAAGTGCTTGCAGCCTGGCGCTGGCACGTTTACGTAGGTCTTCTATATGGGCCCTCCACGTTAGTCTTGAGTCCAGCGTAACTCCCAGGTATCGTGTCGTTTTAGACCATGGTATTTGTTGTTTAATTTCAGTTGAGGGTCCGCCTGCAGACGCAGGCGTGGTCCTCTCCTTCTTGTTAATAGGATGGCCTGAGTTTTGGCGAGGTTGATCTCAATTCTCCAACGCCTCGCCCAGGCCTCGGTTTTCTGTAGCACATTCCGCAGGCGCTGACGATGGCCTTGCTGCGGCTGCTGATGAAAAAGGCGGTGTCATCTGCTTAAGTTGCTGTGTTGACATTGTCTTGGGTTGGCACGTTGGCTGTGTACAGGCAGTACAGAAAGGAGCCCAGGGCCGATCCCTGGGGTACGCTAGCCATTATTCTACGTCGGGTAGAAGTGACTTTATCGACTCGTACACTGAATGATCCTCTAGAGATGACTTGATTAGCTTGATTAATTTGCCAGGAAACCCCTGCTCATATAGTCTAAGTAGAACGCCAGCGTGCGAAACCGAGTCGAAGGCTCGGGAAATATCCAGGAGTACCAGTCCGCAGTAGTGTTTAAAATTGAACGCTTAGTTGCTGAGTGGTCGAATGCCCGCGGCTAAATCCTAGCTGGTGGTTGGGTACTATTCATTACTGTTCAATGTGGCTATTTAACCGTTTCAGCAGCAAAAGCTCAATCACTTTACTTACTGAGGGGAGCAGGCTGATTGGTCGATAACTTTGTGGCGGCGATGGATTTTTCCCAACTTTATGGATCGCTACGATTTCTGCGTGCTCCATCGAGCCGGGTACGTCTGCGTTTGAATAATGTTGTTGATTGCGCAGGCAGATGTTTCCGATCCTGTCTTCTCCCGTGGCCTTCCTTGGATGGAGGGTTGCCAAGCAGCTTCAGATGTGAAGGGCTCAAAGTCATGTTCATCATCATCATCCGCGGCCTCTAAGAAGACATTGAGTCGTCTGTTGATTACCTCCGTGCGGTCGGCATCGCTACGGTCTGGATGGAAATTCCTTTCAAACAAATCCGCCAAGGCATTGGCCTTGTCTTCAGGACGATACAGAAGTCCATGATCGCCTTGTAGGGATGGAAGTCTGTTGCATTTCTTAGTAAGCCTGCGGGTCTGTGTCCATAGCGTGCCATCGTCAGGCCGTAACATAGATAATCGGGCGTTCCATTCTTGGTTTCGATGATTGTTCAATGAGGCCTTCAGTTCCTTCTGAGGCAGTTTAACAGTTTTCTGGTAGCTGGATTTTTAGTAAACCTCCACTTCTTCGCGACTCGGTTTTTATGCTATCAGGTGAGGATGGAGCTTTGTCAAGAGTACAGGGCGAGTCCTTAGGACCGTAGTATTGGTTATGGCATTCATTACCGCACTTTCAAATACCTCAAGGACTGTGTCTGGGTTATCGTCTGCGGGGGTGTCTTCAAGAGCATCCGCTATATCTTCCCGGTATCACCTCCAGTCTGTAGCTTTGAAGTCGTAGTTGTGTATTTCATCCAGCTTTAGCTACCTCGAAGATGACCGGGAGGTGTTCTGAGGACAGGGTGTCTACTGTGGAGTCGGCAATGAGTCCGATAATATTCATGGAAACGAGGACGTCAAGGATGTCCGGTCGACCAGGATGGTATGGGTAGTGTGTGGGCTCATCAGGGGCCCACACACACATGTTGTGTCTGTTTACAACTCTTCTTAGAATATTGCCCGCCTGGTTAGATCTGTTAATATACCAGTCAGCATGCTTAGCATTTAGGTCTCCACCCTTAAGAAGTTTGCCTCTTATAGATGCTAGCTCGGCTACTTCTTCTTCTGGGAACTGTCCTCGGGGGGGAGGGGGGGTGTCGATGGGCAGAGATGATCGTTATGGCCTCTCTGGCTGTGCTTACTTCTATGGCGACAGCCACGGTAAGTTGAAGGTCTGGAAGTGGGGTTTCAAGGTGAGGAATGCTTCTTTTCACATAGATGGCGACACCGCCACCAGCAGTGGGTCGATCCCTTCTGAAGCATCCATAGTTTGCGACCGACGCTCGCACACCAGGTTTCAGGTGTGTGTCTCGCTGACGAAACACACTTCTATGTTGTATTTAGCGATGAAGTTTCTAAATTCTTGGAGTTGGATGTATAAACCATTTGCGTTCCATATAGAGATGGAGAGACTGCTAGCTTGGGGTCTTCTATCCATGATTGGAAGGATTGATGCTGGTGGTGGTATCTGTCATCACTGCTGCCTGGATATCCGCAGGCGGACGGTTCACCCTGTCGATGAGATGTAAATGAATATCGAAGAATTTTTCTATCATGCTCAAAAGTCTTTAAACTCCGACACTCTGTGCTGGAGTGGAGGTTCGTCCGGTTGTTGAGACTTTTGTGATGAAGTGGTCACTATTGCAGCTGAAGCAGCGGATAATACACTGAGGTCCACTGAGTAGGGTAATTTGCTGTGGGTTGCGGGAAAAGAAGTGGCTGCAATTATCGACGGCCGGCTCTTATTCTTTCTCTGTGTACACGCGACTTTACGTTCAGTGGCCCGTTTCTTGTACTGGTTCTTGTCGGCAGAGGTTGGTGCAGGGGTGGCTGCACCACGCTTGGGTGAGGCTGGAGTGTCGCATTCCATGTCCTGGTTGTCGTGATCAGTTGAAATGGATTCGTTGTCCGAAGTCAAGGCCGGGAATTGGTCATCATCGAGAATAAAGTCATTACCCTCAGACGAATTGTCAGCCGCCATAATGTCGCCTGGTTCCGACGTCATTTGTAGAGTGCAGCTGTGACAGGAGTGTTGCTCTGACCATTAGTTGTCACCGTAGGGTATCAGGGTCAGAAACAACCCTACGCTCACGCTCTGGGGTTCCACTCTCGCAGGAGTGGGCCATGGAGCGGTAATCCCTAGAGCCTCGGGCAGGGAGGGCAAGGCAGTCCCCAAAGAAGAGGAAGGAAGCGCTTCTCCTAACTTCGCTTCGCAAGCGAGACGGAATTCGCATACACAAGGATACAATGTCAGTAAGGCATACAAGTGTACACGAATACCGCCGTTGAACTGTTGCTTCTAATTGCTACCTACCGTCGTTCAGGCAGTAAAGTAAATGTGAAAGAAGTTGCCAAAAATACATCAACTAGGACACTTACAAAGAGCACCCGGTCCAACGGCTACAGACTGCTGCGTCACCGGAAACTGCCGCATCTAATGCTGCAATTATCACACAATGTATCAACGATGCAGTACCAGTCTAGCCACGTAGCAGGAGTTATCATATGCTACGGGCCCGGCGCCTTCTGGGTGGGGGTGGGGGGGGGGGGTCGTGACTGGGAAGGCCTACTGAAGACCATTAACACTGGATGGTGCAGGATGGAAATTAATTAGGTGGATACTCCGAAAAAGAGACAGCCTATCACCTCTTGCACGCAACAATATAGTTATTGAGCCTGTAGAAAAAGCTGGAGCGATAGCGGAAGTCATGCACCCAAATTTTTGTCCTGTCCAGGAACATTTGGATATGCAACATACCAGCAAGTGGAATATAGGCTACATAGATTTCTGAGGAGCATGTAATAGAACCTCACTAGTCACCAGCAAAATCCAACAAAAGAGTCCACACAAGGCAACGGGAAATGATTGAATAGAATATCCGCTACTGAAACAGCTCCTGGAAGAAGCATTAAGATACTTAACGGCAACCTTCAACGAAATCCTCATCACTGTCGAACACTCTAACAGTTGGAAGCAAGCTGAAATTGTTGCCATACCCAAACCTGGTAAAGACAAGTCAGCAAGATCATACAGACCCATCAGCTTGCTACCAACAGTATCCAAAAGTTTTGAGAGACTTTATTTAAAGATGTTCTTGTGACATATAAACCAGGAGCATTTATTACCGGAAGAGCAATTCGGCTGTAGAAATCAAAACTTCACCTCACAGCTGCTACTCCTCCTCGTAGAGAATGCTCTCAGTCCAATGGAGGAGTACTCCAGGGCAGTTCTTCTAGATGTACGGAGAGCCTTTGACTCTGTATGGCACCAGGGTCTGCTATAAAAACTGTAAAAAAAACTATGTAAATTGCACTAAATCAGGCAACCCTTTACTGTCCACGCCTCAACGAAAACATCAGGTGGCCAGTCCATCTCAGAAGATAAAATAAAAACCCACCAGAAATGACAATCCAGTACAGACGCACCAAAAACGTCAACCAAATAAATACTTGGAAGTTAGTACAACAACCGTTGTAAGAACTTCCCCATACTCTGGGAACAATGATACCCGGATGAGTATGTCATAAAACTCGTCCCCACAGAACCGCATTTGAATGCAAGCAGCAGATTTACGGTCCGGCCACTCTAATTTCGGTTTTATGTCGAGAAGCGAAACTTAATCTGAGGAAGAGATCCGAATGACTAACTCCCTCTCGTAACGAGATTTCGTATCCATGCAATCCCACATTAACTTTGCCATAGTATGGCTGTCTTATGAGTCACGTGCACACTGCAGTCACGTCGCGGACCTCACGAGTGATTTCACGCTTTTCTTCTTACGCGCGGGCACACATTCTAGAGTCGCACACGCTTCGTTCTGTTCCATTGTTTTCTGACTTAGTTTTAACAATGGACGAGTTGCTTATATCAAAAGTGGATGAATATGAATCTTTATACAACTTTATATCACTGGAATATCGGTACCAATTTATGGAACCAGCAGCTTGGGAGTAAATGGGAAAAGGAATATATTATGTATTTACAATTCCTTTATTATACCCCCCTAAAGGCCGGTATGTCGGTATTCTCGTTTTCCTCGTCGTTTCTAGACCTTATACCCTCAATAAAGTCGACAACCGTGTCGTTTGTGGATTATTATTATTTTTTTTTTTTTTTAACTATACTGTCTTTCAAGAATTTTAAAAGCTCACGTGAGATTACTGTCTACCACGCTTTTGCCGCCCGTATGACTCACGAACAGGTTATGCCCGCATGTCTGCCCCGCGAAGTCGTCTTATTAACGAACTCCACGAAAATTATTAAATATGTTTCTAGTGATACCAAAATATAAACAGTATATATTTTTAATGTAGTTTTTTTTAGTCTTTATGTAGTAATGTTTACTGTCTATACAATGTTTTTGCTCCGTATCAGGGGCGTACCAACCGGACATGGCGCCTAGGGCAAGCATCGAAGTTGCGCCCTTTCGTAAATTATCTAAATATAAAACAGATACACTAAATAAAATAATCATAAATCTTACAGAATACTTTTATCTTCTGTTTTAGAACAAAATTAAGGAAATTATTTAATTATATTAAACTCGCACCTTCCTTGCCTTGTACGATCCAAATAGATTAATAAAATTTTTGAAATCTGTTTCTTCTGTTTCTTCTCGCTATGTACTGAGCAACCTTTCTTGGCCCGTTGTATCCCTCAAATACGAAAGTATTAGTTTTAGCTTACTGAATCATAGCTCGCAATTTACGATGCATATTGCAATCGTAAGCATAATCTGAATTGAAATGCGCAAGTCCGAAAAAAAAACCGTTCTCATCTCCGTACTGAACTATGAATTCAAGAAGCTCTTTAGATCTTTTTATGGTTACTTTTTTTTGTTTGTTGATAACACCATTCGAACATCCGAAATTTCTTCGTATAACTATTTAACCATATAAATCTAAAAAAAATTAATTTTCTTTTTAAATGGTCACAACCGTCAGTGTTGTAACAGTTTTTTAATATCTAAGAGAAATCCAAATCTGGCGTCGTTTTCATGCAGACGATTGAACTTTTCCCTCATATCACACGCAATACAATCCAGCCATCCCTTCACAACTCGTTCTGTTCCTTACTTAGCAGTAAATCCAGCATCCTTCAACCTCTGTTTCATAAGTAAAATGGGCTAGGAGGCTTTTATATCTTAAGATAGCATCATAAAAATTCATGCTAGAATAATGGATTCGCTTTTGAACACGGTGAATTTGAGCGAGCACATCATTCCAAAATCCTAACAAAGTTGGAAAATTGTAGGATAATAAGCGATTATACATACATAGATGTCTTGCCTCGCTTCTTGTTCCACTAGTTTGATTGCCATCATCTGTCATGTCTTGGAGAACTTTGAATATTTGTTAACTGGCTTAACTGCTTCCATCCTTGCACTCCAACTTTCAGAATCTGATTTTACAATCACAGGCAAAGGACGTTCTAAAGCGTAATCATTTCCTATCAACTTCTACGTCTGACATCTGCTCATGATGTGCATGGTCAGCAGTAGAGTCAAACATGAGACCATATTTTGATTTATGAATGTCTCACTATAAACTCTGGGGAACACTGGTCGCCATCAGATGAATGAACTCATTTTGAACACGAGGTGAAAAGTAAGATGTGGTTCCAGGACGATTTTTAACTTGAGCAAGATGGTTATTCATGAACGGGTCTAATATGACCAGGAGCGTCTTATCGGATTCTGATCCATCGCTTGTACTAAGTGACTCTCTGTGACCTCGTAACGCAAGATTTTGAGTGGCTAGACATTTTGTGCATTATGCCACTATTGTTTTTCTATCTTGATCTGGGTTTGAAGTTCAGCGTCAATAATCCCTTTATTTGCTGTAACATTTCTTTCTATTTCTTTCCACTGGGTGAAGTACTCACCATTATTCTTCGTGGGAAGTGAGCCTTACATGTGCTTTCTAAATCCATCTGTGTGCTCTAGTTAAGCTAGATTATCAAACTGTGGAATGACAACATATGTAAAAAGCAGATTACTCTTGCGACATGCTAGCCACTTCTCCACCGCTATTTCCTAGATTCTTTCAAACCAAATTTTGTTTATACGACGATTATTTGTACGTAGAAAATATTGAAAATATTTTGAGCCCATTTTAATTATTTCTGTCTACAAACCATCTGGTAGAACTGATATCCTAGTTATCTTATCAAAGTGTAGAAGCCGAATATCTTGATGTTTAATTACTTCTGGTATGACAGTAATGTGGAGTTCTACTCATCCACCAAATGACCCCCATCAACATTTTCTCATACTTAAATACTAATGTTTTCTTCAAATTCTTCAGCAGCCTTACAACTCACAGCCTCACTTCTAAGCACCTAACGTATTGTAACCCTGTGCGGCCACTAGTTCGAAACTTGATATTGTTAAAAGACGACGGCTTTGTATCAGAAATAACATCAAATTTAAAAAAAAATGTAAATTTAACATTTCGCGCTTACGGAGTTAGATCGCTAAAAAATTTAAAATTCAAACAGTTGATTTTAAATATATAGAGGGAAAGGTCCAAAAAGAGCTACCATTTTCATTTTGGTATCTACCGATTTACCTGTTCACTTAAAATGGATAATTTTGGTGTCTCTTACTTCTAAAACAATCCTGATGATGATATAAGGGTTTAAAATGTCAGTAACCAGTTTGTTTTCCAAAATCATAAGGTCGAAAAAATATGGTAAAATGACTGATAGTCCAAATACGGGATAATTGTATAAAAATGGAAACAATTCGCGACAACTCACGTGTGTTAAGTGCCAAGTTAATTTGCTCATTGCTCTTCAGCCACTATGTGATGATCCTTTCGGTGCGATACTCGCGGCTGAGCACAACCTCCTCCTTCCACTTTCAAGCAGCTTGTATTTAGACCATAGCCTATTTTGGGACCATCTACGTGAGGCGGTTTGGTTGTTCAAAATAAATGCCGGATAGTCTTTGCTCAATGATTGCTGCCATCAAAACTCTGAAAATAAGTTGTCTCTTTCTCTGTGTAACCTGTCTTGTTATGCTATGAACCATTTGCCATCTTGAATTTCTTAGAATGAATAAGCCTGTTTCCACTGTGATGAAATATATCGTGAATATAAATATTTCTTCTGAATATTGCAAATGATGCTTTGAAAGAACAAAAACAAAAAATATTCTTACTATCACTTTGTATTATTTTTAAAAATATTACTTGTTTCTGCTAAATTACGATTCTCGATGTTACATTCTGAATTAATGAATTTTTATTGGTATAATACTTTATGAACATTGTTTATACCCTATTTTGACATTCTAGAAAGTATTTTGCATTGGAATGCAGCCTACGAGTTTAGGTACTGTTAGGATCCTAACCCATACCGGGGTACGTATCGGCTTGTACACCTAAACTTTAGTTCTTCCAAAATGCTACGAAAAGTTCAATAACCGTGAAAAACCTTGGAGAATGCTAACTGTATGATAAAGACGGTCGCCACTTACAGAATTAACCCCCTGTAAGAAAGGTACTAAATTAGAAATGAAAGTTGAAGTTAGAATAACTAAAGGATATATTCTTGAAAATTCACAGTTTACAGAAAATGTCACAGCTATGGCAATCGGAGTAAATCAGACCGCTCCACCCCGAAACAAAATTTAAAAGATTTTATTGTAGAGTCACATGGTGTAAAAGTTCAAAGTTCTTCTGTTGGTACCACCGATACGAGCGGCCATCATGGTTTCCGGTTACCCATGAACGCCCGCGCGTGTCGGAGAACATATTGTATTAGTGTATCGGGACAGTCACAGCAGTTGTTCCTTCCGACTCACAATTTAGTCCCCTATATTATTAGTTCTTGACCACCTAAGGTCAGGTCTATCAGACTTCGTTATAATTAATTATCGGCCGCCACCATCGACTGGCTAGGGTACAAATCCAGAACAAATATCACTATAAGTTTCTTCAAGTAATCACTTCGAGTATGTAGACCAAAGATTTATTCTGAGTTCTGTGCTGTACAAATGCACCCGGCCACCAATGGAAAAAATAACAATAACACACACAAGCAAATTACTAGTAGAGACAAACGATCCGAAGATGCAGGTTCCTTAGAGTGTCAACAATTCCTTCAATCACTTTCACAAAAAAAACCAAGAGGAACCATATGCATGCGTTCGCTGCTCCACACCACACACACTCTCTCTCTGACCGCTCCTCAACTGTTCGACTCATAAGTCACCGATACTCATAGAATAAATATAATTAAAATAAGTTAGGTACTGAAGGGGCAAGCCTACTGTAATGTGACAACCCCTTCCATGTCACGGTTCTAATGTGAAGCCGCAGGCAAGACATTTGAACCTGGGACATAGTTTAGGTTAGTTTTTAGTAGGTAGTTACACAAAAAAAAAAAATCCCTACTTGATACAAGAACACCATGAATTAAATTACTATACAAGCGTATTGGTGGCCGGTCCCTACCGAACAAAATTACAAACATATTAACAAAATTTCATTCACATACAATTATATCTTCACATACAATTGTATCTACCTGGAAAGAAAGTACAAAATTACAAATAATAATTTCTTGAGGTTAAACGTCTGTTCCTCACTCAAACGTACATGAACATTAACATCATTACATTAGTCATAGTTTTTTTTTCTCTGTGGATAGTACATCACTCTCTATCCAGGATACATCTTTTTCAGTGAAACACCTGATTGTTATTACCAGAGCTTCCCCTGATAAGGTAACTTTTCCTTCCTTTAGTGAGGCTCGGTTAAAAATGAGGTCAATGACCTGAAGTTTTGTCAACATAGCCTTTAACAATTGCATTTAAACTTACTACCCCTTCCAAGAAAATCGAATTAGGACGACACCAAACACTAAAAGAACATATTTATATTTCTGTTATTAACACACAACGACGTCCATCTTTCGACATATCCTTGAGGGGTTACTGGGTGTTCGGGTTAGGGACTACCCTTAAGCACTCCAGGGCACACCCTCCAAATCTTAAGAAAGTGATACTGACTTGAGATATTAGTTACTTAATGTCACTCAAAACATTTGTTCCCTAACTCACTATCTATATCAAGTATGTTTGTGATTTGTATTAAACAAAAGAGAACATCTACCAATAAATATTAAACTAAACAACCCTACAAAGTACAAGGCATTTTTTTAAAAAAAAATCAAAGTTTCTAGAAAACCATTATGTTGAAGAGACACTTCATACTTCAGCTTTGTGAAAATCACTATGCACAACATAAATCACTTAAAAATATAATTAAACTGTAGTACATAAGTAGTGTGAATCTCTTATGCTAAAAGAAGAATGGGTATATTTTAATTTAAATCTGTTGATGCCCTCATGAAATAAGTCCACTTTTCCTTTGGACCAAAGTGAGATTATTTCCTTTTTTCTTCACATGTACTCCTGGTTCTTCCCTCCTATCCTTCTTCTTCTTCCTACGTTTCCTTCCTCGCATTGTGGAATTACACTTTTCAAAAGTCTCAAGTGAACATTGGAGAATGAAATATTTCATTTTGTTAATTGAAAAACCTACAGTATGACCATATGGGCTAGTACCGAGTAACTGTTCAATGTGTACAAGTTGCTTATTCCCAATGGGAATATCATTTGCCAATACTTTCGTACTGTGGTGAGTGGAGAATTCAAGGTCTTCCTCGAAAGGAAACATTAAATTATAAATTTGGTTCGCAAACTTAGTGACAAAAGTTGGTTTGCGGCGTTTGAAAATTGCTCTGGGCATAGCCATCTTGCTCTCCTTCAAAGAAATTGTAGGAACATTACTTACTTGAATATGTGTAACTGCACAAGGACTCCTGAAATTGACCGAAGACTAACAGGTTCCATTTGAACACTAGTTTGAGAGTCAATACACAAAGCATCACGCGAAACCAGAGTTGCTTCCTGGACCAAAACAAAGCTCATATCTTTTCCTGGTACTCGTAGTTCCTCCTGTGACTCATTAAGAGGTTTCAAATTACTCTCCTCCTTGAACTGATCTTCATTCCTCACGAAACAATCTTGTCGTAATTGCACTAACTCGCCCCTTAATTGCAAGAGTCTATCATCAAAATGAGCAGTGATTTGACAGCGAAGAGCTTCACTTTTTACTCCTATCTCAGCTTTAAGAGCACTGCTGTTTTCAGCAATTTCAGCTTTAAGAGCATTGCTGTTTTCAGCAATTTCAGCTTTAAGAGCATTGCTGTTTTCAGCAATTTCAGCTTTAAGAGCATTGCTGTTTTCAACCATATCAGCTTTAAGATCAACCTTCAGTTCTTTAAAGTTTTTACTCATCTCTTCCATAAACTTCTCCAACATTTCCGTTCCGGGTGGCATATTACCTTGCGCTGCTACCCCTTCCATAGCAGATTGCTTAAGCAAAACCAAACTTGAATGAGGTTATGAGGACAATAAGTTACTCTAGCGATAGGCTACCTATTCCCCAAACTTAGATAAACAGGTCAAAGGTATATCTTTCCAGTTTCAAATCAACTCACAACAACGCCGTGATAACTCGTCAAATGAAAACAAAACAACGCAATATATATTCCACAACCAAAAACAGATTTGTACCAAAGAGAAAAAAAAAAGAAAACAACGTAAGCTGGCTCTTAAAACAGTTAATTTCACTTCTCCAATCTGCTGCTGTAAACAAAACACATGTAGATAATACAGTAATTATACTTTTATTTACTACTGCTGACTGTTGGTGTCGAACCACGTATGCAGACTACACTGTCTCGTCGCTCAATGATACCGCCATCTGAAAATGTCATGCACAGAAAAAGTTATACTTGTTAACGTAAAAGTTTTCGCGTCTTCCTCCCGCAATTAATGTCTTTGAAAAATGTAAATAATTGCAATCTATTTTATTTTATTTTTCCAGAAAGGAAAAAAAAAACTTCATTCGTAAGTAGAACTGAAATTTGAAATTTCTGTACAAAATAAAATGTTATGTGAGAGCGAAATAAAATTTGCCGCGAGTATAAACTCTTACTATTAGGCTATAAATTTTCCAGAAGCTCCGGTAAATAACAACCGATGGTACAGATCTTTGAAACAAAATCCGTTAATCTGCTATTCTTTTAGTCAAAATTATTATATTTAAAAAATATTTCCCGGTTGTTTAATAGTATAATGTTGCCTGTTAGATGTCTTCTCAACTCCTGCCGCTATTTTCTGCAACGTTGATCCACGATTTGTTCTCTGCTATCTGCGTTGCGTTATTCACAGGTACTGCATCGCTGTATCCACTGCTGAAGTAATCGTCTCTGGTTATCTGTGTTGACTCTCTTGCGCTACCGTCTTTGCACAAGCTTGTTGTTTGTCGAGTAATTCTTCTCGCGCGTACCGTCTTTGGTCTTAATCTGCTTCGCGATTCTTAACAGTTGTTCAACTGTTTATTCTTATATTACTCACTTAACACTCCTTTTGTGATTTAGACGGCCTTTCTAAGCACTTAAACCGTCTATTAAACTCACAGGTCCTGTATTTACGGTCGACATGTCGGAAAACATATTTGAAATGGTTGTACGACAATGTCAGATTAAAAATATTGATACGTGACGACAATACAGTGTCACTATTATTTGATTAGCCGTTCTTTTCACACACTAATACTTGTCAGAGCAGGAAACTGTCCTGTCACGGTGCCATGTCGGAGAACATATCTGTATTAGTGTATCGGGACAGTCACAGCAGTTGTTCCTTCCGACTCACAATTTAGTCCCCTATATTATTAGTTCTTGACCACCTAAGGTCAGGTCTATCAGACTTCGTTATAATTAATTATCGGCCGCCACCATCGACTGGCTAGGGTACAAATCCAGAACAAATATCACTATAAGTTTCTTCAAGTAATCACTTCGAGTATGTAGACCAAAGATTTATTCTGAGTTCTGTGCTGTACAAATGCACCCGGCCACCAATGGAAAAAATAACAATAACACACACAAGCAAATTACTAGTGACAAACGATCCGAAGATGCAGGTTCCTTAGAGTGTCAACAATTCCTTCAATCACTTTCACAAAAAAACCAAGAGGAACCATATGCATGCGTTCGCTGCTCCACACCACACACACTCTCTCTGACCGCTCCTCAACTGTTCGACTCATAAGTCACCGATACTCATAGAATAAATATAATTAAAATAAGTTAGGTACTGAAGGGGCAAGCCTACTGTAATGTGACAACCCCTTCCATGTCACGGTTCTAATGTGAAGCCGCAGGCAAGACATTTGAACCTGGGACATATTTTAGGTTAGTTTTTAGTAGGTAGTTACACAAAAAAAAAAATCCCTACTTGATACAAGAACACCATGAATTAAATTACTATACAAGCGTATTGGTGGCCGGTCCCTACCGAACAAAATTACAAACATATTAACAAAATTTCATTCACATACAATTATATCTTCACATACAATTGTATCTACCTGGAAAGAAAGTACAAAATTACAAATAATAATTTCTTGAGGTTAAACGTCTGTTCCTCACTCAAACGTACATGAACATTAACATCATTACATTAGTCATAGTTTTTTTTTTTTTTCCTGTGGATAGTACATACTCTCTATCCAGGATACATCTTTTTTCAGTGAAACACCTGATTGTTATTACCAGAGCTTCCCCGATAAGGTAACTTTTCCTTCCTTTAGTGAGGCTCGGTTAAAAATGAGGTCAATGACCTGAAGTTTTGTCAACATAGCCTTTAACAATTGCATTTAAACTTACTACCCCTTCCAAGAAAATCGAATTAGGACGACACCAAACACTAAAAGAACATATTTATATTTCTGTTATTAACACACAACGACGTCCATCTTTCGACATATCCTTGAGGGGTTACTGGGTGTTCGGGTTAGGGACTACCCCTTAAGCACTCCAGGGCACACCCTCCAAATCTTAAGAAAGTGATACTGACTTGAGATATTAGTTACTTAATGTCACTCAAAACATTTGTTCCCTAACTCACTATCTATATCAAGTATGTTTGTGATTTGTATTAAACAAAAGAGAACATCTACCAATAAATATTAAACTAAACAACCCTACAAAGTACAAGGCATTTTTTTTAAAAAAAATCAAAGTTTCTAGAAAACCATTATGTTGAAGAGACACTTCATACTTCAGCTTTGTGAAAATCACTATGCACAACATAAATCACTTAAAAATATAATTAAACTGTAGTACATAAGTAGTGTGAATCTCTTATGCTAAAAGAAGAATGGGTATATTTTAATTTAAATCTGTTGATGCCCTCATGAAATAAGTCCACTTTTCCTTTGGACCAAAGTGAGATTATTTCCTTTTTTCTTCACATGTACTCCTGGTTCTTCCCTCCTATCCTTCTTCTTCTTCCTACGTTTCCTTCCTCGCATTGTGGAATTACACTTTTCAAAAGTCTCAAGTGAACATTGGAGAATGAAATATTTCATTTTGTTAATTGAAAAACCTACAGTATGACCATATGGGCTAGTACCGAGTAACTGTTCAATGTGTACAAGTTGCTTATTCCCAATGGGAATATCATTTGCCAATACTTTCGTACTGTGGTGAGTGGAGAATTCAAGGTCTTCCTCGAAAGGAAACATTAAATTATAAATTTGGTTCGCAAACTTAGTGACAAAAGTTGGTTTGCGGCGTTTGAAAATTGCTCTGGGCATAGCCATCTTGCTCTCCTTCAAAGAAATTGTAGGAACATTACTTACTTGAATATGTGTAACTGCACAAGGACTCCTGAAATTGACCGAAGACTAACAGGTTCCATTTGAACACTAGTTTGAGAGTCAATACACAAAGCATCACGCGAAACCAGAGTTGCTTCCTGGACCAAAACAAAGCTCATATCTTTTCCTGGTACTCGTAGTTCCTCCTGTGACTCATTAAGAGGTTTCAAATTACTCTCCTCCTTGAACTGATCTTCATTCCTCACGAAACAATCTTGTCGTAATTGCACTAACTCGCCCCTTAATTGCAAGAGTCTATCATCAAAATGAGCAGTGATTTGACAGCGAAGAGCTTCACTTTTTACTCCTATCTCAGCTTTAAGAGCACTGCTGTTTTCAGCAATTTCAGCTTTAAGAGCATTGCTGTTTTCAGCAATTTCAGCTTTAAGAGCATTGCTGTTTTCAGCAATTTCAGCTTTAAGAGCATTGCTGTTTTCAACCATATCAGCTTTAAGATCAACCTTCAGTTCTTTAAAGTTTTTACTCATCTCTTCCATAAACTTCTCCAACATTTCCGTTCCGGGTGGCATATTACCTTGCGCTGCTACCCCTTCCATAGCAGATTGCTTAAGCAAAACCAAACTTGAATGAGGTTATGAGGACAATAAGTTACTCTAGCGATAGGCTACCTATTCCCCAAACTTAGATAAACAGGTCAAAGGTATATCTTTCCAGTTTCAAATCAACTCACAACAACGCCGTGATAACTCGTCAAATGAAAACAAAACAACGCAATATATATTCCACAACCAAAAACAGATTTGTACCAAAGAGAGAAAAAAAGAAAACAACGTAAGCTGGCTCTTAAAACAGTTAATTTCACTTCTCCAATCTGCTGCTGTAAACAAAACACATGTAGATAATACAGTAATTATACTTTTATTTACTACTGCTGACTGTTGGTGTCGAACCACGTATGCAGACTACACTGTCTCGTCGCTCAATGATACCGCCATCTGAAAATGTCATGCACAGAAAAAGTTATACTTGTTAACGTAAAAGTTTTCGCGTCTTCCTCCCGCAATTAATGTCTTTGAAAAATGTAAATAATTGCAATCTATTTTATTTTATTTTTCCAGAAAGAAAAAAAAACTTCATTCGTAAGTAGAACTGAAATTTGAAATTTCTGTACAAAATAAAATGTTATGTGAGAGCGAAATAAAATTTGCCGCGAGTATAAACTCTTACTATTAGGCTATAAATTTTCCAGAAGCTCCGGTAAATAACAACCGATGGTACAGATCTTTGAAACAAAATCCCGTTAATCTGCTATTCTTTTAGTCAAAATTATTATATTTAAAAAATATTTCCCGGTTGTTTAATAGTATAATGTTGCCTGTTAGATGTCTTCTCAACTCCTGCCGCTATTTTCTGCAACGTTGATCCACGATTTGTTCTCTGCTATCTGCGTTGCGTTATTCACAGGTACTGCATCGCTGTATCCACTGCTGAAGTAATCGTCTCTGGTTATCTGTGTTGACTCTCTTGCGCTACCGTCTTTGCACAAGCTTGTTGTTTGTCGAGTAATTCTTCTCGCGCGTACCGTCTTTGGTCTTAATCTGCTTCGCGATTCTTAACAGTTGTTCAACTGTTTATTCTTATATTACTCACTTAACACTCCTTTTGTGATTTAGACGGCCTTTCTAAGCACTTAAACCGTCTATTAAACTCACAGGTCCTGTATTTACGGTCGACATGTCGGAAAACATATTTGAAATGTTGTACGACAATGTCAGATTAAAAATATTGATACGTGACGACAATACAGTGTCACTATTATTTGATTAGCCGTTCTTTTCACACACTAATACTTGTCAGAGCAGGAAACTGTCCTGTCACGGTGCCATGTCGGAGAACATATCTGTATTAGTGTATCGGGACAGTCACAGCAGTTGTTCCTTCCGACTCACAATTTAGTCCCCTATATTATTAGTTCTTGACCACCTAAGGTCAGGTCTATCAGACTTCGTTATAATTAATTATCGGCCGCCACCATCGACTGGCTAGGGTACAAATCCAGAACAAATATCACTATAAGTTTCTTCAAGTAATCACTTCGAGTATGTAGACCAAAGATTTATTCTGAGTTCTGTGCTGTACAAATGCACCCGGCCACCAATGGAAAAAATAACAATAACACACACAAGCAAATTACTAGTAGAGACAAACGATCCGAAGATGCAGGTTCCTTAGAGTGTCAACAATTCCTTCAATCACTTTCACAAAAAAACCAAGAGGAACCATATGCATGCGTTCGCTGCTCCACACCACACACACTCTCTCTCTGACCGCTCCTCAACTGTTCGACTCATAAGTCACCGATACTCATAGAATAAATATAATTAAAATAAGTTAGGTACTGAAGGGGCAAGCCTACTGTAATGTGACACGCGCCAAGAGCGCACAAATTCGTTTTGACACTGTGCGTGTCCACTCAACCCGTGACTTCCTAGTAGTGTGTCTAGGCCAACTCCAGGACCTACCTTTATAGGAAATGCCTAGACTGCGATGATCAAGAGGTGTACTTAATTATTTTTTCAAGCTGAGGGCTTCCAGAAAATCACTAGTTGTAAAGCGTTTTGTACCAAGTGCTATGCTGTGCGTGTTTTTATTCTCAGAGCTTCCAGACCGGTGTAAACTATTTATGAAGTTCGATGAATAGGAAAGCTAGCCGACTTTAAAACTGTGAAACGTCATGTCCGGAATATGAATTGGCTAAAGTTTAAAATATAAAGTTTAGGCTTTTTTCAAACTATTCTCCTGTTCCTGCTGATTCCCAGGATGTAAAAATCTTTTAAATCGGTTGAGTATATCGAAAGTTATGGAATTTCTAAAATTTGGTAGTTTTCCTGGTGTTACAAGATTTTATTTACAGCTTATTTCTGCCTGAAACTATTTTTAAAGTGTTCCTTTATTTATTTTAAGTGTTTTAGGAAAGTTTTTAGTTGATGAAATATGTTTGCCAAACCGAAATTCTGTTTACTAGTGAGCCGTTACTGCGTAGTAAGATTACGATTTTTAACTTATTTGTATCTTTATTTTATCGGTTGATGGCTATTAGAAACTTAAAGAATATTGAAAGATATGTTATAGTGTTGTTAAATTTACTTCTGGAGCTCTGAAATTACTTGGCTGTACTGAAACATTTTATTGAAATTGCCACATGGTGTAATGTTTTAAAAATCATATTTACTGCTTTAAATCTGTCAGAAACTACGAGTTACTAGTGAATTTAATATAAAACGGTGAAATTATTATACCAGTGCTTTAGTGCATCTAAATGTGTGAAATATTAGTGCTAAGGTTGCTTAACCAAATCTGTTTACTTGCAATTGTGGAAACCTATGGATTACGCTCATTTAGGTAAGTTTTACAATTTATATTTTATTAGAAACTGTTTATTTATTATTATTACGTCCTGTTTATTTACTTTTCAAACTCTGAAGTGTTGTTGTCTCGATTTTAAACTGCGGTATCATATATTGAATGTTAACCTAAACTTCGCCGGATTTTAACTGAATATTGCAAATAAGGAGTAAGGTAGCTTACAGTGCCTTATATGAGGAACCTAAAAATCCTAGTTTAGTTATGTTATTAATTATTATTCAAGTGAATTTCGCTGTAAATAAACTCAGCTCGATTCGAAATCATGTCACTTACCAGTGTTTGTCATGTCTGTTACCTGCTATAGAAAACAGAATTTAAATAAATTAATGTATGTTGGTACCTACCGTAAAAATGCCCAATATTTATATTCAAATCACTGTCGTACTGTTGGTTTATTTTGATTTTTAAGTTTAATGATTTTCGAATTTTGCCCCCCCCCCTTTTCAGTGGCCCCCAGGGCACGTGCCCTACCTGCCCCACCCTAGGTACGCCACTGCTCCGTATTTAGTACAGTTTCTAAACGAAGATTTCAATAAACGCAGAATTAAACATAACATGGAGTTACACACAATGCTCATAATTTCAGGATTAGGACGAGTCTTCGTATGTCTGATTACAGTACCCAACAGTCAGTCTTTAAAGGGGTCCCCTTAAACACTTAAAGCTCAATTATCTTGTTGCTATGCCGACAACATTTATTCAGTTTTGCTTTTCATCATTTAATCTCAGAATGCTGCGAAAGGCCATGGCCAAGTTCCTTACCATTCATCCTCTCTCGCCTCTAATGACCTTGACGCCGACAGTGCATGAATCACGCTCCTAGCTCATAAAGAGGAAACTGTCATGAACTTTTTATAATTCCACTGACAGATTTCCATTATTGCTATTCTTAATTCGGAAACAAATTTAATTTTTAATTCATCGCCGATGCCTGAATTGTTTTCTGAAAATATCGCTTGTGTCCTAATCTACCAGCAATTTTTTTTAAATTTTTTTTTATGAATTCAGATCACACATGCTGCCAAACGTTTCCTTCAAAATATAAATCTAGTCGAGTCAACTTTGCAGATACGCTACTTAATTTCGTTCTGTTTTGCCATCTGCTAGATATCGTTTCGTTTTCGAGACATATCCAGTATTAATTCTCGGAGATGCACCTCTCTTGAAAAAATAAAGCTATATATACTATTTACACTATATTTACATGAAACCATGCCACAGCTGAAAATTTACAAGCGGAAAATTACACAAGAATTTTCAAACGGTATAAACCTTTAACAAAAAGTTGCATAAAGCAATATACTTTTAAATTCATTCTTACTGTTTGCGGTTAAATAAAGATGCAACAGCCATATTATTATCAAAATCTGTTGTTTGGCACTGGCGTGACTAGCTTCTGCTTGCGCTGGGCTGACTCCAGAATGTGTAACGATCTTGGTTGATTGAAACGGCTACAGAGTTGGGAAAGTAGCCTTAAGGATATTGGAACGATATCTTACATATTTTCATTCGGAAAAAAAGTTTCTCGGGTGAGAACAGTGTATTCCCTTTGAATTTCTTCACTGTTCTAGCGTTCATTCACAAGAATCTCAAATGTTTCAGACCATTACCTAACTAATGCTATTTCTGTGCTTCTACAATACGGCTCCAATATACCTTCAACTAACTATCGGACCCTGTTCAACATAATCATATTTTGAAAGATTTTATCTTCTTAAATATAAGGGCTATTTCGTTTCCACAGAAATCCTTAATCACACTCTTATCTACGCAAATTTCTCTCTCATATTTCCAACTGTACTTGGTCTGATATTATGTGTTTTAGGAACAAGCCTGTTTCTTTAACAAATTTATTTTATTCACATAAGAGGCAAAGAATATTAAGTGATAAACTGTGCGTGACCCACATATTTACATTAGGCTCAAAGTCCAAACTCGCTCATTGAGCAAAAAAAAAAAAAAAAAAAAAAAAAAAAAACACAATGCGTTGTGGTTTCTTGAAAACGCCCTCAATGTGTTGTGGCTTATAGATATCTAACTCTTTGTGTTCACGACGAATCTGTCCAGGCTGCATTTAATATATATGTTTCTTCTTACCTGTCGCTCTAAAAAAATAAATGTGAGTCGTCATGTGTGGAGAATGCGACCTGGACCAAACGCGAATTTCGCGTTGTGGCCGTTTTGAGTTAGCCATAACGCATTCTGACTGTTGTGGCAGTTCTCAAGAAACCAGAACGCGTTGTGGTCGTTTTTTTTTTTTTTTTTTTTTTTTCGCTCAATGAGCGTTTTCGGTCTTTCAGCTTGACATATATATATTCAAAATTGAAAATGAAAAGATTTCACCCGGAAATCAAAGGAATAATTTTACGCTTCTTTGCTTGCCATAAGTGTTGAGCAACAGGCTTATCTCTCTTTAAAAACGAGCAATTATCTACTATCATCACAGTATCCTTTGCTATGGGATTTCCATCTCCCTGATGTCCTGATAGAAGCGTTCACCCTCCGAGATTTTCAAGAAAGCGATCAAGATGACTAAAAAGAAAATGTATTTTGGTGGTCATATTAAAAAATATATCACGAAAAGCTGACACCATGTTTCTAACAAGGTCTATGTAGTTTACGCTTTTGAGTTTCCCAAGAAAATTTTGTACTGACCTTACGGATCATTGGTACATCAAAAATCTGTACTTAAAGATTTTCAAATATATTTTCTGGAAACACATTACAGGTATACTTGAAGCACTCCCCATGTTTGTATAAAGCTTTGAAAAATTGTTCTATTAATCCAAGTTTGATGTGCAAAGGTGGGAAGATTAATTGTTCTCAGTTAACTAAGGTTTTTTTTTTTTTTTAATTTATTGGCAATCGGCCTGTAGCCATTCGGCCAGTACTCAATGTATTTTATATATCCTCAATGTCAGTGAATCTTTCTAACTTTTTATACGAATGCTCAATTTGTAGGACAACACAGGACACAAACAACACAAACTTAACCTAAACACCCATGCCCGCGGCCGGACTCGAACCGGCGACCATCTAGCCCCTACGCTACCGAGGCCGGCTAACTAAAGGTTCTTCTAATATATTGGCAGCACTATAAGGAGCCATACACACAAGTGGTAGAACAGAGCACAAGAGGTCCCAAAATGTTGGATATATTCCGAATACAACCTGATGATAATCTTGTGATGTCTCAAATATCTGAAAGAATCGCTGATCATGAAGCAGTTCTGATGGATATTAAAGCGTTTATTTAATCATTGGCCAAAATTGAAAGTGACAATAGGTACAATTATAAAAAGGAACATATTTCAGAACTCGAGAGATTTCAGAAGATTCAGTAAATGGAAGGAAAGCACAAGTACAGTGGAGTCGAAATGGTAAGTTTTCAAAGAGATAACAAGAATGGAAGAAGAAATTTATACCAAAAACTAAAAATAAAGAGTAGCAGGGAATTTAGGAGGCTAAAGAGGCTGGTAAGAAAAGAACACAACTGAGTCGAGCGACAGCAAGGCAGTAGGGAACGCTTGAAACAAGGAATTACTAGTAGCAAATATAAGAAAGCTAAAGATATGTTTATCAAGAATTAGCATTTCCCCGCTGCTTGACGCGCATATGATTTGGTATGTGTAAAAATTATTTACCGATTTTATTCTATTAACAGTCATTAACGTGGAGAGGCATGAATTGTAAATGTCTTCTGAAAAGTTTCCTTTGTGGTAGGTTCGGTTTTCATACTGATATCCGAGAGTTTGTTTCATTCATATTTTAATGTGCTGCAATTGATTAAATAGTAGAAAAGCTACCTGAAAAATTAACAGCACTAATTCGTGGTTGTAATTATTGTGTGAAGTATAAAAAATTATTGTTTAGAAAGGGTTTTATTTTTGTGATATAAGTAAGTGAAGCAATGTTTAAGAGAAATAAGATCCTACCTTTACCTATACTTGGTAGGTAGCTCACTACAATGCCTCTGTGTAGACCACATTTCTAGTTTGATTGTTTGGTGCATATACATAGTGATGTGATCTACCTCTCACCCTAAAGCAAGCAACGTATAGCTGGCGGTGTCCAAAGATCAATTCCCACAGTTCCTAGTGTCTGGATCCTGAGACTTGTTGATTGTTATGGCAAAGCATAACGTTACCGGAATTTGCAATCGCTTAAATTTTTGAATGGAAATCTTGATGGTACGTATGGTATTAGAGGAATGAATACTTCCTCTCCTCATCCACATAATGTTAAGATAATTGCATCAATGATGTTTTTGTGCAAGATATTCACCAGAAGTCTAGTTCCATTGCACAGCTGTGGTGGTGATATGTTTCTCATGACCATAATCGGAGTACCAACTTTTAAATTCAGTTCATGTATGGGAAAACCAGATGCGCTGAGGGAATTTAAAAATTAGTTGGATAATTAGTCTCTTCTTTTTGATCGTCCACCATGTTAATAGTGACATAAGTCATTAACATTATTATCAATTTTAAATGCAATGGCGCTAATGCTCCGGTAGCAGTTCCTCTAATGATCTAATTACCCCTTTTTATATCATTTTCTAAATTTTCTTTTATAGCTGAAGTGTTAAATTCCTCTCCCATTTACTTTTCTGATCTACAAATTTTAATTTTAAATTCCTTCAGCATTTTTGGTCAATTATTCATCACTTCACTTGGTAATTTTTCCAGTCTGACACCCTTATCAAAAAAAAAAAAAAAAAAAAAAAAAAAATCCCATTCCCTTATGCATGAAATTGGGTGCCAGCTAGTGGTCGTGGTCGCCTTTCCCCTTCCATGCACTATTCCTAATTCTTTGACCATGCTCCATGCTCAATCACCAACATATGCCCTGTACATTCCCAGCACTCCCATCTCCCTCCTCCTTTCCTCCAATAACTCCCAATCCAGCTCATCGACATGGTGTTGATCATTTCCAGGATATATTCTTGTTGATGTCATTTACGTCTTCGACACTTAACAATCAAAACATTATCACAGCTGCATTTATCATCACTATGCCTAAACTTTGGCTGAGATTACATAGAGAAGCATAAACTTTGGTAAGGATGTATCTGTGGTCATAATGAAAAATATTATTTTTGTAATATTTATTTTAACTAAAAAAATTCACATTTTTTAATGATGATTTTTTAATGGAGGATTGATCGATAAATGTGGTGCCGCAAATTTATATCGCTATATAACAGTTAACGCGTAAACACAGCTGAAATTATCATCACTATGTGTAAACTTTTGTTGGGAATTATATGTGTAAATGTGTATGCGAGATTATAAAGCTAAGCATAAGCTTTGGTAAGGATGTATCATAAGGACATAATGAAAAATATTATTGCCGTGATATTTAACTTTGCTAAAAAGAAATCTTATTTTTATATTCGGATACGGAGGACTGCACGATAACCGTGGTTCCGCAAATTTATATAGACATAGCAGTTACTTGACTTAGTCCTCTTAGAAGAGTGGAATATAAGAGTTTTCTTTACCTGGACCAGAATGACAATTGACTCGCTTTGCTAGAGCATAAGGCATAATGGATTTAGTTTTATTATTATTTACGCAGTGTAGCATAAGGTTTTAGAATGCCCAGTTAATTTTAATTTAATTGGTTCCATGCTGCTGTCCTCATTAAGTCAGTAGCACGTATGGCGATAAACATTACAAAATCAGGATTATGAGACTTATTTATTAGACATAACAGTTTATTTTACTGGCCAGAATTTGTACACATGTTCCTTGGGCGATATTACTGACAAATATTTGCATATTATAGCCACAAAGCGAGTAAAGTACATCGAAATATGGAAAGTTCCGCTTAAGTCATTATGTACTGTTACCTGTTAATATTTATGGTAGCTGTTTTTCAGACATCTTTCTTCTAGAAAATAACTGATTTTCCTATCCGTAATGATATGTAAGGAAGAAGTATTGGCTTATTTATGTAAAGCGTTCAGCGATCACATATTGTTTCAGAGACAAACTGTTTAACCGTCTACCAGAGACAATATATCTCTACCACATTAGTAATCTAATGCATTTCGCATGGTAACTGACCTGTTGCGATGCAAGTCAATGCTTATTACGGTTGATTCACGTATTCCGTTTATTTTAAACCACTACGGTACAGAAAATTGAAAAAAAAAACTTATGTCTAAGTTTTGTCAGATTTTTGCGAAAGGAATGCGCGTCTGAAGTGCGTAATGATCGGCAGCCCAAATATATAGGCTTTTGATTGCTTGCTCCTTCCCATGGTACATATAAGTCATTAGCTATTTCCACAGATTTTGATTCGTACCATTAGCTCTAAATATTTGAAAACCCCATCCGCGCCGCTCCCGTTCAACTAAAGAGACACACAGCTTGCTTACATATTTATAATACTATCGGTGTAGGGAATCGATTAATGATACATCTAAAAACTAAAATGGCTGTATTAGAAAACTGAGGGAATCCAGACAATTATAAACAACTGTTATATTTCAGGCAGAACAAAAGTCTACAATACGTGTTAGTAACACTACCTACAACAATAATGAAATTACCACCGTCGCAATTAAATATACGCCTTGTTACCGTCGAAGTCATTAGAGGCACGAAAGGCCTTGGATAAAAGAACGGGAATGAAATTGGTTATTGCCTTTTGAAAGAATCATCCCAGCATCGCATGGTGTGGAATCCGTTCTTAAGATTTTGAGTAATTTTAGTAAAATGAGATGGGTAATGTCATACTGGATATTCGATACGACTAGCGGTTACTTGCAGTCATGCATGTCTGCAGCGTAGGTGGTTACAGTTAATCCAGAACTTCGTTAATCTGCTACTGAAAAAGTTAACGTAACTCTTCATATCTCTTATCTCTGTTAAAGTGCGAATTTTATTCATACTGATTATGCCGAAATTTGATTCCTCGGAGGAAATCTGAATTTTACGAGGATTTTAATGTGATTTATGATAAGTGCAGTTGGTGTTTTACAAAGAGTAACTAGAATTCGGTATAGGCATTAAGATGTAGAAAATATATCTTGCTGGCACATTCTGTAGATAGTCCGGCAGTATCCCCAACAGTAGTTGGCTTCATACGTGATCCGAAATGATGGTTGCTTGAGATTGACTAAGTACGCACGCTGATTGGCTGTCCCCCCCCTCCCGGCCACCACCAGCTTCAGGTCGGTTAATCATACACTCGCAGACTGACATGTGGTTGCTCTACTTTGTTCTCAGAATCATCTTCGGATTGCTGTACCCGGCCTACGCGTCCTACAAAGCCGTCCGCACCAAGAACGTCAAGGAATACGTAAGTATCACATCAGCGCAACAAATTTCATGAAACTAGCAATGAATATCTCGTCAAAATACGATTTTTTAGAGTTTTAATTAATGAATCTGTTTCTGTTTCAAGAATGGTTTTGTTTTCTTTATAATCTGTTTATTTCCGAATTTGTTTCCTCCTTACTTCCTTTCATACTTTTAATTTTACTAGAACCATCTTCAGCGACAGTAACACGTAAATATTTATATTAATCAACACTTTGGTCCTAAGTATCACCTCAGTGACGTTAAAATAGTGTACCTTCACTGCTGATATTCCTCCTTATTCAACTCTTCATTGTTGCGGCAAGTGCGTCTCCATTCACGTAAATCTTGAATCATGCACAACCTTGTCTCGTCGTAACTGCGAACTGTTTTTGCCTTCATTTTCACATTAGTTAGTAGGTAATTATATAGAGCTTGGAGTTGCATATCACGCGAACCATTCTGACATTCTCAGAGTTTGTGGAAACACTTTAGATTCTACTGACCATTCTGATTGCCAAAGTTGTTTTACTTAAAGTTAGAGTAACTTAACTTTGTCCACAACCCGAAGGTTGTAGGATATCACAAAGATTTTCGTGCATGAAAACCATTTTGTTCCTTCGTAGTTTTGCTACTTGGAACAAAGCGAAAATTTTAATTTCCGTTCTTGTGCGTTATTTTAGATAATTTTCAACTGCGACTTTATAATATTTTGTACGTACCGACCGTATTGCCTGCCGGCAGTTAGCGTACGAGACAATACGAAACGCAAAAGTTATCATTCAATAGCGCCATTCGAAAACATTCGCGACGGTTGATAAATAATAGCGAAGTCGAAGGTCTGCATAGTTTCTTAATGTACTAGGAGAATTGTCATAACAATAGCTGTCACGTAATCTAGCGACGTCGAGAATTACTTATAAAGCGAACTCTCACTATTAATTTCAGTTAGGGTCATTTGATCGACCTTGAAGTGTCGCATACAATATCCAGAAATGAAGGCAGCTCTATCCGTCTCCTATATAGACTCACAAGCAGCAGGGAAACCTTGGCCGGTGGTGGCGGCCAGTCCCTGGAGATTTCAGCCAGAAGTTGAAGTGCCTCTCACCGATTAGAAAACAGTGTCTTCTCCTCACTTGTTGCCTCCGTCAAAAAAATCCATGCTCCGAAGTTTTAGCGGGCCCGGGAAGTTTCAGCCAATGGAAGCATTTGGCGGGGGCGTCTGAGATAGGGTACGACCGAATCTTCGGCCACCTTCGGCCGCACATTAGGCTTCGGCCAAAATCAGCCGAAGATTTGGCCGAAGTTTTGTATCCAGCTGCCGAAAATTAACGAAGTATTATGAATGACGACAGCGCAGCGCGTCCGCAGGTCGCGTGCGGGGAATGGAGGCGGAGTGGGGACACGAGACACCGGGGAGCGACACAAAACAATGTAAAAGAAAATATGCATATCGGTATGAATACAGCAATGCACTGTGGAAACGTTTCTATAGGTTGTGTAGCTCACACTACAGCTCCTGATTGACGATGTAATTTTTAAAGATATTGCTATAAATGAAATAGTGACTGAGATCGAATTTGGATTATCATCTCCCGTTTGAAGAACATTTGACTAGTTATTTAAAAGAACCTTTGCCGCTGAGGAACACTTGATTTCCGCCCCCCCCCCCTTTTCAATATTGGGCTTTCGTCCGCATATTTATTTATGACCGATAGCAATAATATATTAATCAGCATTTAACACTAGTGTTAATAGCGAGCAATTGTAAAGTTTTGCCGGTGACGACAGAAGAGCTATAATTTTTTTTTTATTTTTAGCTTATAAAATCAGGCTGTTTGACTATCACTATTAAATCTTATTTAAGTATCGAACTTCTTTTTGCTTTTATTAAAGTTAGTATATTTTTAATTAATCTAAACTCCTTTGAAATATCGTTACATTGATTTGGATTTAAATGATATGAGACTAATTTAGTCTGCAAGATATTTTATTTTAAGAACTAGAATAATTAACGTTTATGTAGCAGATCAGGCTGAGGATATTGAGATGTTACAGAATGGCATAAACAAAATACTGAAAGAATAGTTTGGTCTAAATATAAACATAGCAAGACAAAAGTGATGACAAGTAGCTGAAACAATAGCAATAATAGTAGTTTAAATATAAAAATAGGATCGGATGCGACAGAAGAAGTAAGTGAATTCCGCTACTTAAGAAACAAAATGAGGACTGATGGCCGAAGCAGGAATGATGTTAAAAGCAGAATAGCACTAGCCAAAAAAAAAGAGGAATTTTTAGTTTAAAATTTTGATCTAGGACTTCTATGCATGTCTATGTGAGAAGCACAGCACTTTATGGTAGCAAAACATGAAGTTTGGGAATACCAGAAAGAAGAAAAATTGAAGCATTTGAAATTTGGTGGTAAAGAACGATGCTGAAAATTAAGTGGACAGATAAAGTGTGAAATGAAAGTTTCGGAAATGATGGGTAAGAAAAGAAGTTTGTGGAAGAATCTTACAGAAATAAGACTGGATGGTAGGTGATATTTTAAGACATACAGGATTAGTTAATTTGTTAGTGGAACGAACAGTTGAAGGTAAGAACTGTAGAGGCAGACAGAGATTAGAATATCTGAAGCAGATAATTGAGTATGTACAGTGTAAGGGACATGTAGAGATGAAGAGGTTGGCGCAAGATAGGGAAGGATTGATGATTGCTTCAAACCAATCGAAAGACTGACAGATGAAACCTGCTTTTATTGTTGTTAAAGAAAGATAGTATTACTATATTTAAGTTAACGTAAGATAAAAATAATGTGTTTCACTGACCGAAGCCAAAACTCTAAATAATTAATTAATAATTTAATGACCAAGACAAATTATCCCAATTTAATTAGGACTATCACTGTTAAATTTTCTTGTTTATCTTTATTAAAACTAAATAAATATAATAGCATTAAATTTTGCTAAATTGCTTTGCTTAGCACCTGGTTTAGTATTATGGTTTATTTCATTCTAATAAATAAATATGAAAAAACTTCTTTAAATCTTCAGCTTCGGCTACGGCCGAAGGTTATGGCAAGAGCCAAACAATTGGCTTCAGCCAAAAAAATTACCTTTGGTCGGACACTAGTCTGAGATCTCCATTGGTGTTCCTCATGAAGCATACAATTTATAAATGTTTTAACAAACTCTTCGATTCGCTGTGCTTCCAAAGAGGCGTTCCCCCAATCTGTCTTGTTTTTTAAGAAACGCACAAGGCATCTGATCTTTGGTTTGCAACTTTCTACCTTACCAGGAAAGCGTCTGTAGGCATAGATCCAATAAGGTTTTCGTATTTTTGTGAATGCACGAAGCTTTTAGCTTTATGACCTGCAGTAAATTGTTTGTTCTGTTAGCGCAGGTAGGAGTCAGTGGGCCCTAGCTGGTGGACTTTTGCAGCATTGTCCGAACCTGGCTAAATAACACCCACACGCTTTCCCAATCACCAACCAGTATGTTACAGCTTTGCTTCTCCACCAGATGATTTCAAATTGTCCTTTGGGTGAATATGAAATCCCTTTATCACTTGTCCGTGGGTTTGATAGCGCTGTTTTGATCACTTTTTTTTTATCAGTTTACCATTCTGTTTATGAATTATCAGTATAATTACCAAGGAAATGCCCCACTTTCAACTGCGCCTTGCAGATATATCATTTGACAAGATTTCAGACCCGTATTGCTACAGGAAATGCGGTTCATTGTGTGGAAACTTGTCTGGATACAGCCCAGAGGAAGCCAGTGATAGTTAAAAAATTTCTTACACGTACTAACTTATGACATGTTAATTACATTTTTAAATTTTACTTTACTGTACATTCTGTAAAACAGCAACATTTGTTCTTTCTCTATATAATAAGACACTAACTTATAAGGTAATACACAATTTTCTTTGATTATCATTCTTCCAACTTTAATACTAAATGTATATTGATAATCATTTGTGCAATAATTTCAACTCACATTGTATTATTGGCAACAATGTCTTATACTTTCATGAACAACCACAATCTATTTAATAACATGTTAAATGCTTTTTGAACACCACTTCCTAAGATTTAAACTTCATGGACTGCTGATATGATGATTCCTTCAAGTAATTAATGTACAATTCATCCAGAAAATATCTCTTCCTTGTACATAAGATGAATATGAATCCTAAATATTAATTACTACAATGACTTACAAAATGTTCTTACAGTTTTTTTTTTTTGTTTTTTTTTTTTCCCCACAGCTGTGTTTAGTATGAAAAATCTTTGAGATTCAACACATCTTTAATTCTAGAGGGCTTAATACCTTCTATTGAACTGATTTTTCCAGAGTGATAGCTATTCATTCAATTATTTTAGATATTTACCTATCTTTTTTAATGTTCCACAGGGATAGATACAATAACATCGAACGTAGCTGGTCAGCTTTGACTGGCCAGCTGACTCGAGTAAATAAATCTCAACCTGTTTCCACAAATACTTTCACTTTCAATAGAGTAGGTAGAAGAGAGAGTCTCACAACAGCGTGCAGGCAGAGACTCCCATTGTATCAGTTGAGTTACTAAACGTCTACTTCCAGTTCGGTTTTTCACTGCATTTTTCCAGGCTAGACAATCGATTGTAGCGTTACTTAGCCAAACCTTCTCTTGGGATGTTTTATTACAACAAAATTAAAAATGTAATTTTTAAAGATTCACTTCCCTACATCTCACGCACTGTTCGGTTCATTACCATCGATTATTATATAATACTAGCTGATGCTCACGACTTCGTAATTGTAAAGAATTTTGTTTGACAGCTACCAACATGAGACCACCATACTGCACGATGGGAGACTCTTGGCTAATACCACAAACATCAATGACATGCGCAGGGTAATTATGGCTGCAAAGTGTAATATAGAGACAAAAATGTCTTTGGTTGAAATATAAATTGCCCTCCATAGACCAATTTCAACTACCATATCTCCCACACCACGATAGCTCCCGACATGGCACTACCATGGTGCACGGTGGGAGACTTTAGATTAATGCCATACACAATCTCCAGTGGACTGCAATGGGAAGTTTTGGCTGTAGAGAGAAATATAGTGACACACATGTCTATTTTTTTATCAACCAACATTTTTACACTTACTTAAATCTTTGTCCTTGTATACAACAATTTATGGTTTTACACCATACGTTCAGTTTGTCCTCTCAGTATATCCTCAATAATTCCCTTTCATCGCAGTTTCATCAGTATTCCTTATTTCTCAACATTCCAGAGTTCACGAAATACTTTGTTTTTACTCAGTAAATGATTACATCTTTCGCCATTTCTCTTTGAATAACTTCGCGTCATTAGTGTTTTCTATATCAGTGGTTTTAACCTTCCATTTTCAATTTATTAGTGTTGAAACGGCTCCTACTATCATTTTATTAGTTACGTGTTCATTCTAGTTTAGTTGATTAAGTTTGATGACTGTCTGTCATCCTAGTCGATTAAGTGTGATGACTGTCATCCTTTAAACTCAACTTGACGATTCCATTCGTCATCAAAATCATATTTGCCTGTTACCTTAATCGATTTTATGGTCCGCAATACATATTTGTAAATTTTCTTGATCTACATATAACAAACTTTCATCTACTCTGCACTATCGTGATCACGTCTTTTCTTTCAGCTCTTAATGTTTTTTTAAAAAAATTAGCACACTGCTAATACTTATTCTTCTCAAACTCCCCACAATTATAATCCACAACTCAGTGACACAGAATGTTAGTGATTTTACAATTATTATAATTTCGAACCATGAATATCAAATACACGGTTAAAACATTATGCAAATTAACAATTTCAAACACATTTTACCCAGTACTTCGCAACCTCGATTGCATTTAATGCTGCTCGAAACAGATCTTCTTTGTTGCCGGATGATGGGCATTTAGGGCACTCGGGCATATGGTTCATTGTTTGGTCCTCACCTCACTAGCACTTAATACTGGTAGCATCAGTATAACCCCAATTCACTAGGTTTTCGTTGGACCAGCCCTCTCCTTTTCATAATCAATTTAAGGACCGTCATACATTCCAGTCCTCTGCATGACCAGTTGACAAGCACTCTGCAACTGTCAGTGGTCCCGAGATGTTAAGGACCTTCATTTTCCACAACTGTAATTTTGCCTTTTCAGATGACCCAATTAGTTCCCGCGATGTTCTCGGGAAGCTTTTTCTGGACTTGAGTCTCTGGGCTGGTGGTATATGGCTGTGCAGTGGATGAGCACTTTCCTGTTCTACTTTTGTACTCTCCTTGTTTGCAGTCATTTCTCTCCGGATTCTGGATGGTGCAATCTGTGAAAGATGGTAACTGTTAACTGGAGTAGGCCTTAGGCAGCCTATCACTAGTCTACAGGTGTTATTGAGAGCTACATCCACCTGTTTGGTGTGAAATGATGAGTACTAAACTGGGCATGCATATTCTGTTGCAGAGTAAGAAAGGGCCATTGCTGATGTATGCAGTTTGTGGTTGACTGCCCCACAGTGATCCAACTAGTTGTTTCTTGTAGAGATCTTCATTTTGCAATTCATGCAGTGCTTCTTACATTTGAGGATTCTGTCGAGTGTCACTCCCAGATATTTTGGGGTGTTAAAACATTGCGACCATTTAGGCAAATCCGTCTCGAATTGAAACCTTAACATAATCAAACACAATCTTTCACAAAATTTCTTTGTCGATTTTTTTTTTTTTAAATAACTTTTGCTGTGCACCAATGTTTTAAATTGATGAACATTAAACGTTTCATTTTTCACACTAGGGACCCATTAGTATTATTGCCGCTCGTCATATGTTTGATATAATTCATACAAACACAACTAAAATGTCATTCTTAGATATCAAATCCATTTACTTAATCAGTTTTAAAATTACCTCTACAGATTCTGAGATACTTCCTTAGTAATCAGGACAAAACCTTAAAATGACGTCATTTTAAAATCTCATTAACAACAAACCGAAATGATAATCTTACGTGGTCACGTTAGCATAACTCTGAAGTTTCAAAACTCTCCTAAACCCTTTTTTATTATTCAAATACTTTAAAAGGCTATGTAATCTTTGAATCAATTTTGCGCGCTCGTCGCTTGGTACGACTGTGCTCATCATTACTGTCAATTACTTGATGCATTAAACAAGTATCTTTGACTGACGATCTCTTACAGTTATGTTGTTCACTTGTCTTTATATTTCTGCAAACATTCTGGCTGAACATATGTTCTAGCCTTTGCCTCATGTCCAGAATTCCTATTAGGTCACTGTGAATAGCCGGTTTGGCCGTTAAGACATACCCGCAGTGACGTTCTACCTGAAGTCCCTCGCAAATGTTACCTTTACGTCTGATTTGCAAACTGCTTCGCATCACGACAAATGTATCTTGCAGTTCTAAAAAGTTGATGTACTTCAAAAAACCTCTTTCGCCCGTAATACTTCTGTACATGGTACATCTGAAACAATCTCTCGTATATCAGACGTTGGTAATTTATAAATACACTCCTGGAAATTGAAATAAGAACACCGTGAATTCATGGTCCCAGGAATGGGAAACTTTATATACACATTCCTGGGGTCAGATACAACACATGATCACACAGACAGAACCATAGGCACATAGACACAGGCAACAGAGCATGCACAATGTCGGCACTAGTGCCATGTATATCCTCCTTTCGCAGCAATGCAGGCTGCAATTCTCCCATGGAGACG
The DNA here is from genome assembly GCA_031002005.1 of Vandiemenella viatica. NCBI lineage: Eukaryota > Metazoa > Arthropoda > Insecta > Orthoptera > Morabidae > Vandiemenella > Vandiemenella viatica. The sequence goes on along the minus strand of CM061919.1, from coordinate 41,619,081 downwards.
ATCGTAGAGGTGCTGGATGTAGTCCTGTGGAACGGCATGCCAAGCCATTTCCACCTGGCGCCTCAGCTGGACCAGCGTTCGTGCTGGACGTGCAGACCGCGTGAGACGACGTTTCATCCAGTCCCAAACATGCTCAATGGGTGACAGATCCGGAGATCTCACTGGCCAGGGTAGTTGACTTTCACCTTCTAGAGCACGTTGGGTGGCACGGGATACATGTGGACGTGCATTGTCCTGTTGGAACAGCATGTTCCCTTGCCGGTCTAGGAATGGTAGAACGATGGGTTCGATGACGGTTTGAATGTACCGTGCACTGTTCAGTGTCCCCTCGACGATCACCAGAGGTGTACGGCCAGTGTAGGAGATCGCTCCCCACACCATGATGCCGGGTGTTGGCCCTGTGTGCCTCGGTCATATGCAGTCCTGATTGTGGCGCTCACCTGCATGGCGCCAAACACGCATACGACCATCATTGGCACCAAGGCAGAAGCGACTCTCATCACTGAAGACGACACGTCTCCATTCGTCCCTCCATACACGCCTGTCGCGACACCACTGGAGGCGGGCTGCACGATGTTGGGGCGTGCGTCCGTGCGTTGCTGCTGTCCGGACCCAGGTCGACGGGCACGTGCACCTTCCTCCGACCACTGGCGACAACATCGATGTACTGTGGAGACCTCGCGCCCCACATGTTGAGCAATTCGGCGGTATGTCCACCCGGCCTCCCGCATGCCCACTATACGCCCTTGCTCAAAGTCCGTCAACTTCACATACGGTTCACGTACACGCTGTCGCGGCATGCTACCAGTGTTAAAGACTGAGATGGAGCTCCGTATGCCACGGCAAACTGGCTGACACTGACTGCGGCGGTGCCCAACCGCTGCGCAGCTAGCGCCCTTCGACGGCCAACACTGCTGTTTCTGGTGTGTCCGCTGTGCCGTGCGTTTGATCATTGCTTGTACAGCCCTCTCGTAGTGTCCGGAGCAAGTATGGTGGGTATTACACACCGGCGTCAATGTGTTCTTATTTCAATTTCCAGGAGTGTATCTAATTCCTTCGTCCAATGCCGCAAATGCATGATTAACTTTTCTTTCAATCGTGCTCATTGATAGTCTTTCGCCTTCTCTCAAACTAATGGGTATGCTTGCAATCAAATCTACACAAACTGCCGAAACAATACTATTCTTGTCCAACTTACTACCTTCTCATGAACATTCGTTAAATCTTCATGCAATTTTCACAATTTCAAGCTTACTGCAAGCAACGTATACCGAGAACCTCTTTCTGATTCTGGAATGAGTCTGCCTTTGCATTCGAGTGCAATCGAATTCACCGTGTCATTTCGGTCTGAGTGTCTGTTCACCGCATTGTTTCTTTCACCTATCTATTTATTTCGGTACCGATGGTGGCTATTATCCTTCCGATACCATTGTCTGTTACAATCTGTTCTCTTACCTTGTTTGTGGTGCCAGGGTTGGTGTTGCTTATTTTGATCAGTCCTTGCTAGACCACCCTGGTATTGGTTTACACCCATCTGATCAAAGTATCTTAATGTGTCAAAAATTGGTTTTCTTGTAGTTATCCCAGCTGGGTTCAGTTTTAATTGAATTTCTGGAGCAAAATACGTAATAAGGGTGGAATTTACATCCTTATCACTCATAGGCTGATAATCTTGGTGCATAACCAAACATTGAATCACGTTTGCTGCCATCAATTTGCCCCCCCCCCCCCCTGCATGTCCGAATTCAGGTTTGTGTTTGTTCATTTGTTGACCAGAATGTACTTAAAAATACACTTCTGAATTGTGGGTATGTGAATTCTAGTGGGCAGAACGCCATACACCAATCCTTTGTGGACCAATAGCTAATCGGGCGACTCGTGTCGTTAGAGCTTCTGTGTTATTCACCAATTCATATAAAAATTCCCTTGGATTAATTCCACTTCAAACTTCTAATTTCGGCATCACCAGTTCCTCTTGGTTGTATGTTAAGGCTTCAGGACCAATTGATTCTCGTCCCTTATCTACACTGTCTCTAACATTATTCATTTTCCCTTCAATTGGCAAACATTTTGCAACAATGTCAGACTGGAAAGTGTTCTTAACTTGATACAATTCTTCGTACCCCCTGCGCAATAATTTCACTGATGTACACTGTCTCTAACAGTATTCATTTTCCCTTCAATTGCCAAACATTTTGCAACAATGTCAGACTGGAAAGTGTTCTTAACTTGATACAATGCTTCGTATCCCTTGCACAGTAATTTCACTGATGTACCAAAATCCCATACTATTTCATTTACTGTTGACTTTGTTTGCTCCGTGTCATCCGCAACTCTGAAACCACCTGTTCGGTCTGTAAAATATGTGTTTCATGTTTTGAATGATCTTCTTCCAGTTTGTCACATCTTGTAATGAGTTGATTCGATGTGCACTGAACAACAAACATGGATCAAGTTGTAGCAAACTTTCATATACTGCAAGAAGGAATTTCCCAAGAAGGCACGTAATAATCAAAGGTCTTGATGATCTGTGGCAGGTTGGTATTGTGGAAGTGATACCATACTCTCGTCAAAACAATGGTTACAAGTATATTCTAAGTTTGCATGGGCTCTGCCTCTCAAGAACAAGACGGCTAGTGTGGTTGTCAACACTATGAAGAAAATACTAACTGATCAGAAAATGACTGACCTTAACAATCACTTATTTTCGGTTCGAAGGGGAATATTTATGAGCCAATGGATGGTCTAACGTTGACTCCGGTCACTGCAAATTTCTTCATGTTTTTTTGTTTTTGTTTTGTTTTGAAGAAGAGAGACTAAGCAATGTGCCACTCCAACCAAAATGTTTTTACAGGTATGTTGATGATACCTTTGTGATTTGGCCACATGGTAGAAACAGCCTTGAATAATTCCTGACTTATTTGAATTTGATCCATGAAAATATTCATTTCACCATGGAATTGGAAGAGGACAGCTGCCTGCCATTTCTAGACGTGTTTGTTATAAAATGTGCCGATGAACAGTGGTTCATGATTGGAATATAGTGGACATTCAAACTAAAGTCATAATATCGATCCAAAAAAAGTTGCTTTAGATAGAATTTGCTGTGCTGATAAAAGCTTGTTATGCTCAATTTTTGATAAAAACGAATCCTTCATACTTAAAAAAATTAAATAAATAAAAACTATAAGAAAATGTATGGGGGAAAATCTATTTTATCGAAGTGTCAAAGTCAAACCTTATGCAATTGTAAGTTCCTATCCTTCTTAATATTACAACAAAAAACTTCCTTGTGTATCCTTGCTACTTTGACTACAGGGTGTAAGTTATATATATTGGTTTTCTTGGAGAGTTTTTCGATATAAATAAATTGAAAGTGAATTTAATTCTTAATATGTGATAATACCACAAATTTTAAACTTTTTTCTTATTTTCTAACTAAAATATTTATATTATTATATACAGTCCCTGGCCAATTTATTAGACGCACTACAGTTTTTATGCAAATTTTGATTTGTGGCTAACTAAATAAGTTTTTTAATACATAAATTTCAATAAAATGATTATGTGTAGTCTGCTTCATGACACAGGTGATATAACAAATAAATAAAATATAGTATTTGTTGAAAATATATTATTACAAATAATCACAACAAAATATTAAAATATTGTGAAAATGAAAACATTAGTTTTAATATCTTGTTGAGCCACCTTTCGCAGCCATGAGAGCCTTAATACAACGCGGCATGCTGTTGATGCAGGATTGTACAGTATCCTGCATTTGTGGATGATGATACCACACATGGATGATCTTCTCCAAGAGCTGCGTTTTTGGCGTGATGACATCTTTTGCCATCTCCCTCTTCATGAGTTCCCATACATTTTCTGTGGGGGTCATGTCGGGACTGTTTATCTGGCCAGTCCAAGAGATGGATATTTTGTTCCTTCAGAAAGGTTTTTACCGACCTGACTGTGTGACAGGGAGCGCCATCCTGCATAAAAATAAATGGTTCCCCATTCGGGAACCATTCTCTGAGCTGCGGTATTAACCGTTTTTGCAAGACTTCTTTGTACTGATCTTGTCTCATCATGCCTTTAACCACATAAAGACGCCCTGTACCCTTTCCACTGGTGACAGACCTAATCATCACCTTTGTTGGTTGTTTTACGGTCTGAATAATGCAGTCGGGATGGAATTTTTCTCATCTTCGACGGCGCACATGCTGACATTTGTTACTTAAAATTTCAAACGTGCTTTCATCGCTGAAGCATACCTGTAAAAATCAAGAAACTTAATTAATATATTATGAATAAATGTACATAGCATCTATCATATCGTAAATAATAATTTTAAAGTTAAATTACCGATCTCCAGAAGTCCACATCCTCATCACACCACTGTTTAGCCCACTTCAGATCTTTTGCTTTCATTGCGGCTGTTAACTTGGGTTTTCTAACAGATCCACAAGCCTTGAAATCAATATCCTTCAACTTTCTGCAAACAGTGCGTTTAGATGCATTCACATTAGCCTCTTCCAGTTGAGATTTTATCTGTTTTGTTGTTGCAAATCCGTTTTCTAGACAAATTCTTTTGAGAAATCTTTCTGACCTTGGGATGAAAATTGGCTTTCTTCACATTTATTCTTCCTTCTGGGGCTCAATTCTTCACCTGAATCAATTTTCTTCTTTATGCGCCTCACGCTAGTGTCTGAAAATTTCAACCTTCGTGAAATTTCCTGATTGGAATACATTTTTGTACTAACGAGGGCTTTGACTTCTTCTTTTTTACGTGGTGTAATATCTCCTCTTTTACCCATTTTTAAAGGTCACAATCAGTAATATCTGGTTATTAAACACTCACTTGTGATGTCAATATTACACAAATGATAATAAAAGTGAACAAAGAATCAGAGCAGTTACACGCGAGAACGCCACTGAACAGGTCCGTCCGTACCTGTACACTGTACTGTGCACACTGATACCCACAAGAAGTCAACAATCCAATGTCAAATAGCAACAATAGACATAAAATTCAGCAGTGAACTAAGTGCCCTAAATAACTGTTATAAATTTTATGATTAATTGCATGAGAAATAGTACTCAACACGTAATTATCACAAATAATACTAAAGATTTGCAGTGCGTCTAATAATATGGCCAGGGACTGTATATTATGTGTAAATGAAGATTAATTTTATAAAATAAAGAAAAATGTGGAAACATAAATGAAATAGTTAATAAGTAAATTCGTAATATATTAAATGAAAGGATTAGAAATAAATATTTAGGAAATAATGATAATTCATTATAAACAAATCAATAAAAACAAATTTGAATTAATAGAAATGCATAAACTAATCAAAATCAAATAATCAATTAGATTTTCAGCCATACATTTTTTATAATTTTTATTTATTTAGTTTTTTAAGTGTGAAGCACTCATTTTTATCAAAAACTGAACATAACAACTTTTGATCAGCACAGCAAATGCTGTCTAAAGCAATTTTTTTTGGATTGATATTATGACTTTATTTCGAATGTCCACCATATTCCAATCCTGAACCACTGTGTGACGGTTCACTTGGACACTGTTTATCAGAAACCTACCCATACTGACTTATATTTAAACGCCAACAGCTGTCACCATCCGGCACAGTGCAACACTGTTTTGACCACCTTGGTACACAGAGCATGAAAGATTTGTGACAATGATAGCCTTGCAGGTGAATTGGACTACCGCCACAGAACTTTCTAAAATAATGGTTATAATCAGGGGTAGATAAGTTGCACCTTTAATCATAATATCAACAGAAAGATCATATTGATAGCAAAGTACTTGTGGCTCCAGTGGTGACTGGTTTGATTCCGATTTTGTTCAGTGCAAGTTCCCAGATTCTGATGACTTTGTTGAGCACGAGACTTAACAGAATGGTTGTCTTTCTCCAGTTGTGATCTTGAAACTCCGGGACAGTTCTCCTCTGAATTTTCTTTGGAAGAGGTGTCTGTGAGAGTTTGTTTGATGAGGGTGCGTGTTTTATAATCTACACCACGCTCTCGCAGCACTGTGAAGTGTGTTTGGCAGTCAATCTAATCGTAAGCTTTCTTGAAGTCCATGAATATTACAGTGATGTTCACACTTCTCATATGTTTTAATTGGAGAATTGTTTTTAGATTGAAGATCTACTCAATGCAAGAGTGTCTTCGCTGGAATCCTACCTTATATTCACCAATCTTGTGTCCACACTGATTCTCCACAGTGTCCTGTAGAACATCTAACTTTGTAGGCTACTGGTAACAGCTATATTCCCTGATAGTTGTTGACATCACATCTGTTTCCTTTTTTGTGCAGTGGGTGTATTAGTGCTTTCCCCAGTCCTCAGATATCCTTTCAGTGTCCCAGCTGTCAGTCAGGATTTGGTGTATAGCCTCTGTGATAGTATTTCTGCCTGCTTTTAGGGCTTCCGCAGTGATGCCATCTTCCCCAGGTGCCTTGTTATTTTTGAGGCGTTTTATGGCGGCAGTGACTTGCTGCAAACTAGGTGGTTCAGATGGGTGATTGACATGCATTGTAACTCCCACAGGTAATCGTTCCTTGGGCTCTTGGCAACTGAGTAATTTGTCAAAATAGTTTGCAAGTAGTTCTACGTTCCCATTGTTACAGGTGACTAACTTCCCTTCTGGATTCTTGAAGTGAAAGCGTGGTGGCTTTTACCCTGAGAGCTCCTCTTTGAATGCCTGGTATTTCTGGTGTTGTATAACCTGAATTCTTTATCGAATTTCTCCAACCTTGAACGATCGTAAGATCTCTTCACATGCCTAATGGTCTTAACAGATTGTCTTCACATCTTTCCAAAATCTTCCCAGTCTTTTTTTTTCACTCTGTTGAGTTCCACTCGTCCAGGTTGTGGCTCGTTCATCGACTGTACGGTCATACTCGGTATTCCACCACCTATGACGTCGCTTCCTTCGTGGTTGGCTGAGTTTATTCATGGTTTCACGTAATGCGGACTTCAATTGGTTCCAGTCATTCATTTCTCTTTGCAAGATGTCAGTTGTAAAGCATGCCATATTCGGAGGAACTGGGGATCAACTCTCATTGGAGCCATGTTAGAGGGTACCTGTCGCTTGGGCAATAGTCTGGTCTTGATTTGGGTGAAGAATGTATTTAACATAATAGCATTTTTCTTTAAAAAGCAGTTGATGAGATGGTAAACTGAACGATCTATGAAATTTCTTATATATATATAAAAATAGACGTGTTTTTTCCTATATTTTCAATTTTCAGCCACCACTACCTAGCACAGATCACTGATGTTTGTGGTTGGAAGTAGCATGGAGTTTCCTGTCGTGCACAACGTTGGACAAATGCCGATAGCGGTGGGGATGTGGGAGATATAATGATTAAAGTTGGTCAGTGCAGGGCGTTTTCATATTTCGACCAAAAACTCGTATCTCCGTATACTTCTCTTTCCTGCCACAACTACATAACATAGACTTTTGGTGTTTGTGTGTGGTAGTAGAATCGTCTTTCCTGACGTGCACTATGGTTGTTAGATGTCGGTAGCTATGGGGATGTGGAAAATATGGGGGTTGAAAGTGGTCGACCTGTGGCAGTTTCATACTTCTGCCAAAGACAAAAGTGTCATGGTGTATCACTTTTCAGCGAAAACTATAGATCACAGATAACTGGCGTTTGTGTGTAGTAGTAGCACAGAGTCACCTTTCGATCACAACAGCGGCCGAATTTCAGAAACTGTGGTACTGTGGTAGATATGGTGGTTGTTAGTGGCCGACCAAGTATATTTTCGCATTCGACTGTCTCCGCATATGTCACTTTTCTGCCACAACTACATAGCATAGAGCATTGGTGTTTGTGTTTGGTAGTAGAATCGTATCGCATGTAATGCACTATGGTTGTTAGATGTCGGTAGCTATGGGGGTGTGGGAGATATGGTGGTTGAAATTGATCGACCTGTGGCAATTTCATACTTCTGCCAAAGACAAAAGTGTCATGGTGTATCACTTTTCAGCGAAAACTATAGATCACAGATAACTGGCGTTTGTGGGTAGTAGTAGCACAGAGTCACCTTTCGATCACAACAGCGGCCGAATTTCAGAAACTGTGGTACTGTGGTAGATATGGTTGTTGTAAGTGGCCGACCAAAGATATTTTCGTATTTCGACTGTCTCCGCATATGTCACTTTTCTGCTACAACTACATAGCATAGAGCATACGTGTTTGTGTTTGGTAGTAGAATCGTATCTCATGTAGTGCACTATGGTTGTTAGATGTCGGTAGCTATGGGGGTGTGGGAGATATGGGGGTTGAAATTGATCGACCTGTGGCAATTTCATACTTCTGCCAAAGACAAAAGTGTCATGGTGTATCACTTTTCAGCGAAAACTATAGATCACAGATAACTGGCGTTTGTGTGTAGTAGTAGCACAGAGTCACCTTTCGATCACAACAGCGGCCGAATTTCAGAAACTGTGGTACTGTGGTAGATATGGTGGTTGTAAGTGGCCGACCAAGTATATTTTCGTATTTCGACTGTCTCCGCATATGTCACTTTTATGCCACAACTACATAGCATAGAGAATTGGTGTTTGTGTTTGGTAGTAGAATCGTATCTCATGTAGTGCACTATGGTTGTTAGATGTCGGTAACTATGGGGGTGTGGGAGAAATGGGGGTTGAAAGTGGTCGACCTGTAGCAGTTTCATACTTCTGCCAAAGACAAAAGTGTCATGGTGTATCACTTTTCAGCGAAAACTATAGATCACAGATAACTGGCGTTTGTGTTTAGTAGTAGCACAGAGTCACCTTTCGATCACAACAGTGGCCGAATTTCAGAAACTGTGGTACTGTGGTAGATATGGTGGTTGTAAGTGGCCGACCAAGGATATTTTCGTATTTCGACTGTCTCCGCATATGTCACTTTTCTGCCACAACTACATAGCATAGAGCATTGGTGTTTGTGTTTGGTAGTAGAATCGTATCTCATGTAGAGCACTATGGTTGTTAGATGTCGGTAGCTATGGGGGTGTGGGAGATATGGTGGTTGAAAGTGATCGACCTGTGGCAATTTCATACTTCTGCCAAAGACAAAAGTATCATGGTGTCTCACTTTTCAGCGAAAACTACAGATCACAGATAATTGGCGTTTGTGTGTAGTAGTAGCACAGAGTCACCTTTCGATCACAACAGCGGCCGAATTTCAGAAACTGTGGTACTGTGGTAGATATGGTGGTTGTAAGTGGCCGACCAAGGATATTTTCGTATTTCGACTGTCTCCGCATATGTCACTTTTCTGCCACAACTACATAGCATAGAGCATTGGTGTTTGTGTTGGTAGTAGAATCGTATCTCATGTAGTGCACTATGGTTGTTAGATGTCGGTAGCTATGGGGGTGTGGGAGATATGGTGGTTGAAATTGGTCGATCATGATTATTTTCGTGTTTCATCCAAAGACTTGTGTGTATCCGTAAATTTTACCTTGCTGCCGGAACTACATAGCGCAGAAGTCTGGTACTTGTGTGTGGTAATAGTATCGAGTCTCCCATCGTGCACTAGGGTGGTTAGATGTCTATAGCTGTCAATATGAATTCTTTACAATCACGAACGAAGTCGTGGGTACCAGCTAGTTAATGATTTGCTTTTAAAGTTTGTAACTCCATTATATATATATATATATAACCCAGCAATTCTTGTATTTGGTATCTTGTAAACGGCTCTAACGCCATATTGTGGACTAAGTTAGGTTTTTTATAATATATATCTAATTTATCCAATCTAATACTATTAGATGAGCAACTCTTGTATATAGAAAAAATAATTTCTCACAAACATCTCTAAAGATTTTGATGAAATCTTGCATTCTGAACAGAAATCTAGAGATATTGAGCGAAGGTCGGTTACCCAGGTGCTGTTCACATAAAATTGATACAATACAGCACTGTATAATGCACCCATGAATCAAACTTTGTAAAAGCCATGAATATTTCAACAACCAGGCAGAAATCTGCTATTTCCAGGAAATGAGGATTTGACTAAATTATTATGATAAAATACATTTCCAGCCTGCATCAAAGAGTGGTGTTCCTTTAATGATTAATTTAATGACAGTTTTGGGATAATGGTCCTTAGAATTATTTTTGTCATTTGGCTGGTCCTCAGGTTGAAAATGATTGAGGAATGTTTTTCTTTACCGACACTTTAATTAAAAGAGCCAAAGTGACATACAGTTGTTTGGCTCTTTGCCAATATTGCATTATTGAATCTAAATTTTTGTTTTTTGGATCACAATGGTAAGGTTAATAAGTTTAGTATTCACTAATTCTTTCTGCATTGACTATGTTTTATTACATGTATATTTTTAATTCTGCAGGTAAAATGGATGATGTACTGGATTGTTTTTGCCTTGTTCATGTGTGCAGAAATCATCACAGACATTTTCCTGAGCTTCTGGTGAGCAGTTTGAAGTAAACTTAAAGTAGAAATTAAGCTTAATTTACACATATGGTATTGTATTATATAGTCAGTCATGTTTCAGGTTTCCATTCTACTACGAGATAAAGATAATGTTATTGCTATGGCTGCTCTCACCTGCCACCAAAGGTTCCAGCATTCTCTACCGCAAGTTTGTGCATCCGATGCTCAGTAGGCGTGACAGGTGAGTGGTTTTACACTTCCTGGGAGTGTAATAATCAGGCTATAGTTCTTTTAAGTTTTCTGTCACCACATTATGTTTGCATTTTAATATTTTTTCCTCCCCCCTCCCAAAGGGTTAAGACTGAAATTGGCACTACCAAAACTTTGCACGGGTGGGAGTGACTTGAAAATATGTGAATGATACAGCTCGTATTTGCCCGAACTAAAAGTTAGAATCATTCTGAGTAATGAGACATATGCAATTTGGAGGAGTGGTTTCCATAGCATTCCCCATTGTAAAAGTATTCGTAAGCGTTTGTGTGTTCGGATGACTGTGGTGATGTGTGCACATTCAATTAAGTGGGCACCTTCTGCTGGGCAAATCAATGTCAAGTGTCACATGTCTATACTACATATGCATTGTTGGGGATTTGGGATTTAACACAGGAATTTTGTACACATTCTGGCGAGTAGGCATTGTGCACTACCATCTCTCCTATCACCCTGGCAAGATACTGAATGATGAAAATCTCATCTACCATTGAGTTTGAACAGGTGAATGTCAATGGGTCGATTTCTTTCTGGCCCAGTAGAATCCAGGTGCAACATCACCAGTTGTAGGACTGTATACTAAATTTTGCAATAATTATCCCTAGCGTTTGTGCATTTTGTAATTGTTACCAATATTTTATCACTATAGGGTTGAACAAAAGGTGTATGTTGATCTCATCACTGTGCTCACTGCCTAGTCTGTCACTGGGTGGAACAATCATCAGTTTTCAACTTCATATCTTTCATAATTAACTCTGGTTTTGCCATATTATATATCTGAAATACATAAACAAAACTGATTTTTTTACTACAGTTCTCAACTTTTATTTGTTATAATGTTGAAGTATAACACACGAATATTGAAAATGGGACCTCATAACTTTAATGAAAAGGTTAATGTTTAGATAGTGACAAAGCTGCTGAATTTGCAATAGAGGATGGCAATATTGTGTTATGGCTTTATTTGATTTGATGTAATACTACAGATATAGTTCTAATGTTCCTTTGAGATACTCAAATTTCATAGTTATCACTAGAGACCAGACTATATGCAATCGCATGCATTTGCATATTTTGCTTAAAACCTAGTGATGATGCATTTTTTTCGCTATATTTACAATATTTTTCGGTAGTTTACCTAGTTAATAAATAAAATCTTAAGTTGTAGCCGGCAAACCCTACTAGCACCACGGCTTTTAGCAGACATGCGTCTATGTTTTGATAGATAATATTATTATGCAGCACAGTAAAATAGACTCACGGGAGACAAGACGGTGATACCGATTAGCATCGCGCTCACCTACTGCAACACTCTTCCTACTAGACAAATTACGCACGATACTGTTCGCGGGCTTATTTCATGTTTAATTTGTACAAAGTTTAATATATACGCTGCCTCCAGAAAACGGAAGTGGTCTTTTCACCTTTACCTCCAGAACCAGTGGTAACTCGTGTGCAAGATGGTTTGAAGCTGTACTGATTTGCAATGAAAATTTTGAGGCCATTAAAGGTGTACTTAACGACTTTCATATTGCAAAGGCTATTGCAGTTTGTCAGTACAAGGAACATTTAACAATTCTAGTATTAAAACCATAGCTGTGATTAGCATTCATTTTTCCCCACATACCTGCGAGTATTAAAAAGCTTGAAACTCGAGGTTTGGTGTTGACTAAAACTATAAATGAATAAAATCCTCCAAATTTAAAGTGAAGTTTGAAAATATTTTGAACAATAACCCAGGCTTTGAACCTTTGTGAAAAATTGATAGTGAATCCCCCCCCCCCCAGGAAACATTGACTGTTAACATAGCACCCAAATTCAAATACTGCCCAGTTATATCAGTGAATGTGGAAAGGTCCATTTCCACTTATAAAAATATTTTGAGAGATTCAAGAAACAATCTTACTATTGAATATTTGGAACAGTACCCAATTGTTTACATTTACTAAAGTAAAAAAAAAGTTAAATAATTGTTAATTATCAATTTATAAATATGTTATTCAACTACTTACTAATTGCATGCAGATTCTGAAATAAAAAATCTAATAATTAATGTTTTTATAATCCAAAATGTTGCAATATTTTGACACTTTTCATGCATATTTTAAGCATTTTGCAAGCCTTCAACAAACTCGAATTGTATACAGTGTATCTAAATTAATGGGAAGGTTGAAGAAATTTTAATTTAAAATGAATTTTGTCATTAATATTAGAATCAAATTCTTGCTACATTAGGAGTGTCATGGTTTCCAGTGATGGCACGACACTGTTTCCAGCAATTTTATTGTTTCCTGGAAAATGATTGACTGTTTTTGGTCAATTGCGTGAAGAGTTGGCCGCAATCTAGTCCTGACATGATTCAAGCCCGGAACATATATTCGAGGTGCCAGATGTCCATACTTTATGGTCGGTGTTACAGTTAGCAACTGTTGTGGTCTGCCACTGTAATTGATAACTTTTTATTAACAAATTGATATTACCAGTTTATTGGAATTTCTGGACGTTTTGATAGCAACTTGGTAAATTCGTTTTTAAAGTTGCTGTTTTGTTGCTCGTTGGGTCAGATAGGCATCTCACTTCTTGCAAGACTGTTTGTTTTTCTTCTTTTAGAGAATAATACTTTATTATTCAGCCAGCATTTTTATTGTACAAGTAGTTCACGACCTGACATTATTGCATACATGTTAAAGGTTTGATAATGCCTTGATCTGAACATAGGTTCAAAACCCTGTCCGGCCATCCAAATTTCATTTTTCCAGGTTTCATGAAATTGATCTAAGTGAATGCTGTGATGGCCTTTTTCATAAGACCATATCCAAATTCCTTCTTGTTCCTGTCCTTACTCTCCTGGATTTTATGACCTCGGCATCAAATGCTGTAAAACGCAAAGTGAAATGAACTCCCTGGCCTTATTTTTCCATGAGAGTGTCTCCCTGCTTTTCTTGCATGATCTGTTCTCCTGCCATTAAATTCATACTTCCACTTTTTTACTTTGCTATAGACAGGGATACACTTGCCAAATCTTCATCATTGTATGTTTGTGACATCTAATTCTTGCACAAATATTTAACCATGACTCTATTTGTTTTCTTCTCCATTTCAAATTAAATATACGCTTCATCTGCTTTCAGCACTTATCATAAGATGTATTTCTTTTAACTCCTTTGCTGCATATGACGTCTAGAGATGTCATGCCAACAACCCCGCCGCTAGCTGTTTGAATGCCCTTGTGCAAAAAATGATTATGGAGCCTCGTGTCTAACTATAGCCAGTGGGGATCTAGGAATTTTCCGAACTAGGTTTAAAAATTGTGATTGCTGCCCCTTCGAACTTTATTTTTCCGCCCCCATTGTTGACATCTCGAGTGTTGCCGCTTCAGGCGGTTGAACTAAAAAATTGGCGCCCCCTAAATGGCTGCGACAATGGAGTGGCTACTATCGGGGCGGTGACAGTCGAATACTGAATTTGCCGCCGCCCACGTGCGGTGCACGCCTTGCATGCCGCTTATGGCGGGCCTGCATGCCAATACACTAATATAGTGATGATGACTTCTTTAGAGACTACTAGTCTCATATAAAGGAAGACAGCCAGTATTCATTAAGTTTGCAGTGGAAGTAGACATAGCTGTCCTTATCATATATATTATTTCTATAAGGTTTTTTTTTTTGTCACAATCCATTATCTCCCTTAAGTACTGACTGAAATGAATGGTATCGAATGAGGTGTCGTTTTAAAGCATAAATCACATAATATTTTAAGAAACTAATTTATCAGAATTCAACCCTTAAAGGGCAAAAATGTCAAAATTTCTAAAATGCTGTTTTTTGTACCATGAACTATTTGTCTCACTGCATTCCTAACTGAAATTGATTGATGAAGTATCATTTTAAAGATTAAAATCTCCACTTTGGTGACATCATATATTAAGAAAGGATTTTAGGAATTCAACCTTTAAAGTGTAAAAGTATCAATATTTCTGCAACATGTTTTTGTGTCACGAGCTATTTATCTCCCTTGAAATCTAACCGATATAGATAAATGAGGTATAATTTTAATATTAAGGTGTCCGCCGAGATCACTACATATTTTAATAAAGGAATCTTTTTTAATTCCAGATTTAAAGGGCAAAATTATCATACTTCCTAACGTGATTTTATCACGAGTCATTATCTCCCTTGATATCTAACCAAAATAGATAAATGAGCTATCATATTAAAGATTAAGGTCTCTGCTTTGGTCAAATCATATCTCAATAAAAGAATTTTTTGGAATGCGACCCCACAAGGGCAAAGGCATCATTATTTCCATAACGTGTATTTTTGTTGCTAGCCATTAATTTCCATTGACATCTAACCTAAATCGATAAATGAGGTATCTAATAAACTGTTTCACTGGCGTCAACTTTTGTTCTGTACCTATTACACTAAACAAATAAACAATGAAACAAATGAGGTGGTTCTTCTTTCATCCTATTACAAACCCCCAACCTAACTATTCATTGAATTCATGAAATTTTCACTTGAGTCATCTAGTCACTTTACTATAGTGTAAATAAGCCTATTTATAATGCGAATGCGGTTTCTTAAGGTGACTGAACCTCTGTGCCAGAGTCAACAATACAGTAGCAATAATAGTATGTAAAATACCATGTGTTAATAACCGATACTACATAATTACAAATGTATACAAGTTCAAATGTATTTGTATTTACAATTGCATACATTTCTGTAATAATAAATTTATCCTACTTGCCTATTGTAATACCTACCGGTATTCTACTGTTATTATAATTAATTCTTTATTAGTAAAATTACTGAAATATAATAAAAACTGTTTGATTGTTTGAAAGGCTATAAAGTGTAATCAGGTTTATTTTACTCTATATTACAATCAAAACATCAAGATGGCAATTATAAAATCCAGATATAATTCCTACAAAATATTCAATTAATGTATTACAAAAAAAAGGACATTTACTAAATAAATTGCAAAACGTGAGCCCCCGAAAGAAACAGTACTTTTTGTTGATGCTGCACCGACTAGCCTTAGTTCAATTATTGTTCGAGCAGAGTGTTAGCTCAAAGGGGCGCAACGGGTTTTATCAACACCTTCAGATATGCAGTGTTCACGAACAACAAGAGTAAACATGTTCGGAGCATTTACCGTCTTTTGTTGGCTAGATCCACCCTGCAGCCGAAACCACAAAACGGCCACACTCACAAAACACTGGTACTCTCCCCGGAGTACAAAAACCATTTTCACTCACACCCTGCGGACCGCTGTGTCCGCCGTCTTTCTTCCTCCACCTGTCCGTGGCGAGTCCTCCGAGTGCCGGTCAGCCGTCGCAATGCCGGCAATGCAAATCCTCCCTCCAGCGACCACCAACAGCGTTGCCAAAAGGGAGCACATCCCTCCAGTGGGCACACTCGGCGTCGCGGGTACATAAAAGGAAATGTAGCAACATATAGTCTGGTTAAAATACCATTTACGCTACAGTGGCTGTCCATACACCTCCACGCTCATAAATTCTCATGCTACTTTTCTTGTCGTCATATTAAGAGAATGTAGTACACCCATTATGCGAGTGTACTACACTATATATGCTTTCGTTTCGATTATATGTAATTCATGACTATAGACGTCATCAGCACTGGAGGAGAAATTAACAAGCCAGTTGCACATGATGTCTTTAAGCATCATTCACTTTTTTTTGCTTATATTAATGTTTTTACCTAAATAAGATTACTGTTAACAATAAAGTGATGTGCTGCATGCAAGTAAACAAAAATTGTTCAGCACTGGGGTCGAGTACCTTAATATCACAGCACAAGGATTATGAATTTGAACAGTGTTCAAAAAAAGAAGAATTATATGTAGTTTTTCAGTGCCAAGCAATTCCATTTTTCTGGTTAGTTTGCCGTTGTATCTTTCTGGAAGTTATAGCACTGTGAAACCAAGAAGTTTGTTGATCGTGAAAGTCAAACTGGGTGCTCATGGATAATACAGTCATGGATTTAAATCTTGACCAAAGTGAGATGCTCATCCTGGTTACAATGTTAATGTATTTTTTCTAGTCACTTAGAAAAATGCTTTCACAGTTAACAAACAAAATAACATGCTGAGATTTTGTTTACAGAATGCCCGCCGAGTCCAGATGGATGACAACATTCAATATCCTGAATGCATAGACTTCCGCGGTCGTTGTCCATGTTGTCTTAGTTTTCTGGTTGTCTTCTGATGAAAGCCAGAGAATAATGGGTGAAAATTAAGGTTTCAATAAATTGACGTGGTTCCACCCGGAAAAACAAGCCAACATTCAATATCCTCTTTGATTATATTACCTAAAAAAAATCGATCATTTGGAAATTACTCTCATGAGCTGAGGATTGGTTACACAGATGGTGTAATGTACTAAAGCCATAAAAAGTGTGAACACTTTTAAAATATATATATATTAAAAAGTGAGAGTGAAAAAAAACTTCAGTATTTGTTTTGTGAAATTTTCTTTCAAATAGTATGTATATATCAAATACATAACTTGTGCGGCGCTAATGATCTCATTGTCGACGCGCCCTAAAGCCACCAAAAAAAAAACTTATCTTAGAATGGTATTTTTGCAACATATTTACTATCACATTCATGACACTTATAATTCAATAATATATACAAGATTTGGTAAGGCAAAATTGATTCAGTAGTTGTTTTAGTGGTAATGCTCTTGGTCTGGAATTCAGGAGGGACACTGGTTGAATCCCCCATCTGGCCATGCAGATTTGGGTTTTCTATGGATTCCCTAAGTTGCTCTAGACAAATGCTGGGAAGGTTCCTTCAAAAGTCCTTTACCGAATCCCAGTCCTTTCCTGCCTGTAATAACCTTGACGTCACAACCAGAAGGGGGAAAAATCAGTAGTTTAAATTTTGCAGTTGGCAATCTGAGAAATCATATTTCACAACAGCATATGACAGATATGTTTCTCTAATAGATGTCTAAAGCAATGGGAAAGAAATGTACTTTCAAGTGAGACATGGAATTAATACAACTGGGGAAAATAAACAACCTTTTTTTTTTTTTTTAACTATGCTGGTAAATATGATAAATGATACAAATTGGAGGAAACACTTCTGAATCAGCAATATCACATGTTTACCAAGAGAATGTTACCATTTAATGTTTTAGATGCCAATTCCATCTTCCTTCCCAAAGTTAAATTTAGGTTTTGGTGTGGTTTGACGATCCTGTGAGCAAATCTGTTTCCTCTCTGAAACTAGCAGATGATGTGAAATTAAAAAACTCTGTGAAACAACTCAAAATTTTCTGCTTTATACAGAATTTTCGCTTTATACTGATTTATGAAGATTTGCAGATCTGTCTGATCATCAGGTGGTTTATATACATGAAAGTGTTATTTAATCTGTTAAAACGTTAAAATGATGGATAACAGTGACTTTTTTACTTTAAATTTTTTTCAAAACAGGTCAGAAAAAACATGCAGAAACTTTCCAACAGACTTGGTTTGCAAGGATTAAAGTATAGTGTTTGGCTTAGCACTATTACGAGTGACTTTGATTAGTAATGACAATACACAGTCGCAAGACCAACATGTACAATCTGGACCTGCAGGGCCCCTTACAAGGTCTCTCTCCCCAGTCCATATTCCTCCTAACTCCCCAGAATCCTCATACTCCCACCCTGTACCTTCTTCCCAAGATCCACGAGGTTGCCAATCCAGGGTGACCTATAGTCGCGGCATATGGGTCACGCACTGAATGGATTTCAGTCTCCAACCCTTTGTGCAAAGTCTTCCCTCCTATGTCAGTGAAACCCCACATTTCCTTGATCGTCTGTCCACAGTCCACACACCTCTACCTCCAGGCTCCTTCCTAGTCTCCATCAATGCAACTTTCCTCTATACCAACATTCCACAAAGTCAGCCCTCAGTGCCCTGGAACACTTCCTATATCTGCAACTCCCACACAGCCGTCCAAGTACATACTTCCTTTCATCCTTAGCTCACTTGATTCTATCCAAAAACTTCACCTTCAATTCCAGAGTATATCACCAGATCCGTGGCACTGTTATGGGCACCCCCACTGCCCTGTCCGATGCCAATCTATTCCTCGGTCGTCTGGAGAAACATTTCTTTAACCACACCTCCTCTAAAACCACTGTGAGGTTCACATACATAGATGTATTTGTGATATGGACCCACAGTGAAAATCAACTCCTAGAATTTCTCCATTCCCTTAGCAATAGCCATTCCATTAATTTCACCTGGAATTACTCCCGCACACACATCACGTTCCTTGATGTGGACATCGTCACACCTCCGTCCACATCAAATCCACCAATCTGCAGCAATATCTACATTTTGACATTCCATACCAAACATTCCCTCCCTTATAGCCTTGCTATCCAAGGCAGTTATATCTGTTTTGATGCTGAATTCCCCTCCCAATACTCCCAGAACCTATCCCAAACCTTTATTTCCCACTCTTACCCAACAAATCTTGTTCATTAACAAATCTCCTGTGCAATCACCCACCCTCCACGTAAACACTCCTGCCTTGCTCCTCTAAAATCCAACCATAGCCCTTCCTTTATTACCCAGTTCTCTTTTAGCCTCAAATATATCAATCGAATCTTACAACAGGGGCATGACTTCCTTCACTCCTTTCCAGAAATGCACACTTTCCACCAAGAATTCTGCCAACTGTCCCATGTACATGTTTCAGCAGACCACCTTATCTCAAAAACAGCTTGGTTCACAAATACCCCCATCAAACTCTCAAAAAACACCATATGGATCTTTTCCTTGGAATAGACCTCGCTGCAAAACCTGCAGCATTCATCCTCCCGTTACAGCATATTGCAACCCTACTACAGTGGAAACCTACCCCATCATTGGACATGCCATGTGCTCCACAACACATATATCAGCCAACTTACCACCACTGCTCTAGTTCCTATATAGGCCTGAGCACACAACTCTGTCACAATAAATGGCAACAGAAAAACAGTCCACACCCACAATTTATACCTTCCAATACCAGAACATGCTAACTACCACAATTCTAACAACCTCAATGACTGTTTCACCGTGAGAGCAATTAGTTTTCCCTGAAACCACCACTGCTTAAGAACTTCAGAGATGGGAACTTGCATACCAAAATATCCTGGACACCAGACACCCACCTAGCCTCAACCACCGATAAAATTCCATAATGCGGCGAATCGTAACTTACATTACATTGTATAAAGTGCAATGTGCATAACTAACAAAAAGAAACCATTTATTCAGAAATACGAAGTAAACACTTTAGTTATTGATTTGGTCAATTTCATGAAGTATAAAGGAACATGAAATGAGACTTGCACATTAATTGTGTCAAAGGTGGAGAGAGCTAATTCTAGCTTGCTGTTCATATGTCAAATCTTGAGAAATTATGCACAAACAAAGGATATAGTGTGTAAAACCCTAATGCATCCACATTTGGACTCCTTTTGTGCCATTTGGCATCTGTTTCATAGGGGGTTGATTGATAGTTTTAAAAAAGCACAGAGAAGAGCCGCTTGATTCGCGACTGCTTGGTACAGTCCTTACGAAGCATCACAGAATTGATTAGTAGATTGGGCTGGGATTCTTTAGTAGACACACAATGCAAATTTCGTTTTGACTTATTGGTAAACACCCACTTAAGAGTGCAATGAAATACTTCACCCACCAACCTATTTGGATCGCAGTGACAGAAAAATTAAGGTCAGAGATATAAGGTGCCACACTAATGCTTATATGAATTTGGATTCCCCTCGTGCCACTCGGGATTGGAAAGCAAAGAATAGATATTAGTTTTGGTTCATAGCATCCTCTGGCTCCCACAGTTTTGTGAATTGTGTAGTATGTGTGTTGATGATACTACATCCAAGAACACCAGTGACTAAACTTTGTAATTTATTTGTAGTGAATTATAGATGCCAGCTGTAGAATAAATAACACTTCTGGAATGACCTTTTTTCATTTCCCTCTCCTCTCGCTCCCATTTTCCTCAATTGCATTAAACTGAAGGATACTGGGTACCTTTCAGTTGTGTGCTTTTGAAATTGCAGAAGAAATCTTTGTTGGTAAAATATCTTCTACACAATAATCTAAAAATATTTTCTTTTAAATATAATGTCATTAACTAAAAATTTATTTGATAGGAAATTGACGAGTACATTGCAAGAGCAAAAGAGCAGAGCTACCACACTGTACTCCATCTCGGTACAAGGGGCGTCAATTACGCAACGACAGTCATCATGCAGACTGCCATCAAGGTGAGCAAGCAAGAGGAGAAACAGTGAGGTGTATCAATGTATTGAAGTCACCTTAATAGTCTTGTCATCTTAAGCATTTTAGAGTGAAAATAAATTGTTTAACTTAGATTCATGGTTTCTTGGCCAATGTATGCTCATCAACATTGTGATATAATTGGTCAGAACTGTGGTAATTGTATTAAATTTGCATGAGCAATGATAGTTTTGGTCACAAGCTGAAACTCTGACAGTCGAAAAATAACTTTAGATTGGTATTTCTGTTAGCAACTTAGAATTTTTTGCCACCTGAATTTCTACACCGATAGAAATTTGAATTCATTACAAAAATGTAAAATGTGTGTAAAGTGATTTTGCAAAGGGGTAGTGACATAAATATTTGTTTTTGACGAGAGTTGATATAATATTTAAAGTAGAGTGGAACAAAATTATTTGAATGGGCATGATTCTTTTTATTTGCTGATGTTGCTGGTCCTTGTTGGTATGGACTGTTTTTACAAACCTTCTTTTTTTTTTTTTTTTAGATTTGATCAGTTTTGGGTTTGTGTAAAATTAACAGAGCACTTGGTGGTAAGGTATGTTTATTATGTAGACTCTTCTGTTAACTCTACAAGAAACTCTTCTTTAAAAATAATGTGCAGTGAGATGATTGCAGACTATAATATCCTGTGAGATGTTCTTACAAAGTACTGTACTGAGAGTGGCAAATAATGAGGTTAGAAATAATGGCTATTGAGCTTTGTTCCTTCACCCAAAGATTGGTCCTTGTGCAGGTACTCTATTCTCTCTTCTGATGAAATCCAAAGTGAATAATATTAATCCCTTAGTTTGGAGTGAAAATTTTATGTATGTTGGCTTTTAGATTTTTTTTCATTGTTGTTTATTTCCTTTTTTTCTTCTTCTTTTTGTTGTACTGACTTATAAATGTAAATAAATTATATAGTGCTAGAATTATTTGTGTTAGTGTCAAGTAAAATTCCTCGACAGTTAAATTTGTTTGTTTATCTCCATCAGTTTTTATTTGTGTTGTTTCCATGGTTATGTATAACTCTTGTCTCTTTCTGCACTTTTGGGTTTGACGTTGTAAAAATAATATTTCTTGGTTTTACTATTATTAAAAATGTACAAATATTGACATGTTTGTATATAAACGTCTTAAGAATTTATTACTGTTAACTGACTTGTGGAGTATAATTTTGATTTTTCATAGTACTACGTGTGTTACAGACTGACACTACCCCCAATGATGTTGGCAATACAATAAAAAATTGTTTAACTTTATTAGGAATAAATTTGCCTTTGCCTCCTATAAATGTAGATTATGGCCTTTCCTCCTTCCTCGCCCCTTTTCTTAAAAAAAAACTGTTGTAAATAATTTGCATATTAATGCATGTTAATGTTTGCCTGACTTTTAAGATCAAAAGCATGTTCCAGTCTTGACTTTTGTTTGTTGTATCATCCTTTTTTAATCTGCTTGCCTTAAGATAGCAGTAATGATGGAAATCTGTTTTCTAACAATATTATTAATATTGATTTTCATCTTGACTGTCATAATCTGATTGTGTTGTGCCAAAAATATTCATAGAACTGAATGTAACTTACAATAACAAGGAACAATCTGAGATATGTGTATTTTTATTATTGCCTGATTGTCTCGTACTAATGTGTGCCTCTTTCGTTTGCCCTTTCATTGGAGTTTATTTTTAAACAGTTGAGACATAAAGACCCATTGTAAGTTGTTGCTGGCCCTTGACACTAGCTATCTATCTGCTCACAGCCTCCATTGATAATGCTATTTGTTTATCATGCTGCTGGTAAAAAATTAAATTCATTTTTTTCACATTTTTGTTTCCCTTCTCTTACATTTCAGCCAGATGTTGACCACATTATTGCAGCTGTTTTCTTCATAGAACTTGAACTATTTTCACATTATTCCCACATTCCTTTCACATTTTCTCATTGCCTATTTATAGCTTGAAAGATCTGGTGACATTTAAGTTTCCTCTCTAATTGAATAAAATATCATCCACAACTCTTGCAGACTGCTTTTCCACTTCAGTGAACCAGAGTTTGTCTGTTTACTTGTCAATATGTTGTTGATCAGATATTATTTTTCGCTCTTGGTCTTTCTATCAACGAATTTAGTGGAATGTGCAGGATTCTCATAAACTTTAACTTTTGGAATTGTTTCATTCCACTGGTGACTTGTTGAATTAATCAACATTGGTTTACATTTTGGGATTGTCACCATTTAAATTCCCGAGTGATAAATAATAAATCTGTTTTAGTAATGTTTGGAAACATTTATGTTAATGATCATTTGTCACTTTTTGTCTTGCTTTCTCTACTTTCTTAGAGCCAGATTTTCTTATCAGGGAAGCTATTTTACACTCCTTTCAACATTTTGTTTTGATTTTAGATTCATAAGAATTTACAGTGAAAAAAGATTTTTTTGTGAACTAGCTTCCTGATTTGCTTTTGGAAGTGATGCGTTTAGATTCTGCACTCTATTCACAATAAATTTGATGTCAAAACATGGTGTAGTTGCCCACACAATAATTTCAAATTGTGGATTATGTTTAGAATCCATTGACACCAGGTAATGTTGTGATATCATATTGTTTGGTGTTCAGCAAACTACATTGCCGCATGCTGGGAAAGACTTGTCTTCTATGTTGTTTGTGGTTGGATGTCTGTTTATTGTTTATTGCCAAAAGAGCCTACCGAGCCCAGTCTATGAGCGGTAATGCTCTGAGCTTGGCGTTGGGGATAAGAGTTCAGATTCCAGCCTGGCATTTCAGTTTTCTCAAAGTCACTGCAAGCAAATGTTGAACAGTTTATTTACACATTAAGAACATGCATTGTAGTAGATCTAACACTGCATTTCAAATAGAGTTTGATCGGATAGGTATTCAGTAAACAGACAATCAAGACAATTGGAACACATGGTAATCTGTATGAAAATTAAATTGTTGATGGAGTTTGTGTCTTGTGTGGCCTATATGTTTACTGTGCCAAGTTACAGATAGACAGACAGTCTTTTGAATCCTGCTTGTTGGTGTTTGTGCTTGCTACCCCACCTTTCAACCCCCCAGACCTTCTCAATCTCCGATACATCGATGGTGGGATGTCGTCCCCGCTCAGTGTCACTGTCAGAACCCAATGTCGTGGAGGACTTCCGGGAGGAACGAGGTCGGTCGCGGTCGTGCTCGGTACCGGCCGGTGGTGACGCATCAGTCACCGACGCATCCGCCACTGACTCGGATGCCGAAACCGATATACTGACAACGGACGAGGCAATGGACGTGGAGACTGTTGCCGTCACTCCGCCCAAACGACGCAGTACCCGTTCGGCTGTGAGCAGGCGTAGACGTTTCTGATATGCAAAGACTGCAGTTACTAGTTTCATTCTACTTCGTTAAAATTTATTGTAAGGTTCTGCTTTCTGTTTGGAAGCCTTATATTATGTTAAGATTAATTTTTGACTTGTGAAAGGTTATTTGCTTTATAGTATGCTAAAATTTTCTCATTGTTGTATTTTTTGTGTTATTTGTATTAAATGATTTGATTTAGAGTAAATTTTATTTTTTGTAGATAATAATTTCAAGTTGTGCTGATGGTTTAGTCGGTAGAGTACAGTATATTTCACTGCACATAAAACACCTTTGTTGCAAATATTTGCTATGGTCTACTGCATTCAAATAATTATTTTTTTCCTTCCATTTTTATCATTTGTAAAAAAAAAAATGTTTGTGGGTGGTTGTAAAACAGCACTTTTAATGGTTGTGACAAATAATTGCTACTATATTATTAATAATTTTATTTCTTGCTTTTTTGTGTGTCCGTGTAGGAAGTTCCAAAGATTTATTTTTCCTTTTTTATTGTTAATTTTCACTTATGTTAACTGTGTTAATAAATGTTTTTGTAGATAATATAAGCATGTATTTTTTTTCTTTGCTTAGCATTTTTATTTTGTCCTATTCCTATTTTGGTCCTTGCTTCTTTATCTAATGTTGATTGCTGCTGGGGATTTTAGAACATGCAAAAATTAATTTTTGTGTTAATCAATGGTTTACATCACTGCTTTGCAATAAAAGACCTTAAGCCTGTAAAATAATGTGTAATTGTTGATTCTACTGCATATTGACTTTTTTAAAAGTCCTATTAACTATGAAATTGTGAAAATTTAGAATTCGCTGTAAAGCAGTAACTGGTGTTGCTACCTGGGTTACCTGGGTTGGTGGCGGGTCTTTGTACAAGAACACTGGGCATGTTTCAACCCATTAATGTTTTCTACCCCCTGGCCTTTGCAGGCTGTTGCTGGAGCTTTTTTTCTGTTTTCAAATTTCTACAATATATTTGCAAAAAAATAAATAAAATTACAGCAAGTCAGATGAAGGTATTAAAGGATAGCTCAAAGGCTAGATCCATTTGCAGCCAACCAACTAATGATTTTCAGTGGTTCCTCATATGCTGAAAGAATTTCACAATGGGGATCATGATATGCTATCTTTCCACTGGAAAGTGTCACTAAAATAAGGCTGTGCACTGGAAGGGTGTAAAATTATATACATTATTGTTATCATAAATTGTATAACAACCTCCAAATATTTGAATGTAGTTTCGCAGTGATCTTGCAAATTCTCGTTAGCAATAGACCTGATGCAGACGACAGTGGACGTTATCATTGTTTGAAGAAAATGTCTGGCTGCAAACCCGTTAAAACTATGTTGCAACCTCTGAATATGTTTAAGTAAATTTATAGACCCATTCCACCTCGAATCAGACAAGTATATAAATCTGTCATTAAACCAATCGCAATTTTTTTCCCCCAAAAAATTACCGTACATAATCATACTCAAGTTGTCAAATATTCCAAAATGATTTTGCAAAAAAATAAAATAAAATAAATAAATAAATAAAAATAAAAAAAAATTGGCTAAAAATCTATACATTTTGACACTCTTGCAATTCTTAATCTGTTTAGTTGCATATAACTCAAAAACTATGAAAAATAGAGAGTTGAATATTTTCTTAAAATCAATTTCTATAGCTTCAAAACAAAAGCAATTTCAAGAATTTAGCACAAATTAATAAAAAAAAATAAACAACAAAAAAAATGCATTTTTAATGGTAAAAATCGTGATTTTTTTGTGACTAAGTATTTTCCTCATATAAAATAAAGTTGGATCATTGTGCTAACTATCACAATTTATACCCCTGATAGGGTTGGACTACCCATAAATTTATTTCTAGCCCATGATGAATTTGGTTCATACAGCAGCTTGTTTAAATATTCCAAAATACCAAAATTATAAATTTGTGAGGAGCCGTAACTAAAATAATCCCCCCCCCCCAATCCGGCTTTTTTCTGTAACTGTCCAACATTCTGCACTGTAGGTGGTAATTGGTTTTACAATGTCTCTGTACATATTGAGTTTTGTTTTCAGGCCAATCTTAGTAGACCACAGAAGAGGATTTAGTTTTTGTATGGCATTCCTTCCTTGGTTTAGTCTATGTCTGATATCTTCTTTACATGTTCCATTATTACTAATAATGCTCCCTAAATACTTATACTTATCTGATACTTTGAGAGGTGATGTCATATTTCCAACAGCCAGGTATTCTGTCTTTGAGGTGTTCATTTTTAGTCCAAATGTTTCATACTCCTCTATTAACTTCCTTACAATGTACACTAAGTCCTCTTCATCCCCTGCTACCAATACCTGGTCATCTGCAAACAACAGAGTATATAAATAGGTTCCATCCATTTCTGTCATCATTCTTGAACACTTTCTTCTCCAGTTCTCTAAGACACTTTGAATATATATTTTAAACAAAGTTGGAGAAAGGCAACAACCTTGCTTTAAACCTTTGTTAATTGTAAAGGGCTGAGAGACTTTCTTCCCAATCCTTACAATTCCTTTCATGTTCTTATAAATAAGTGGCTCTTACATATGCCCCATTGATATTACTATTTTCCGAAATTGCCAGAAGCTTACACGATGACACATTATCATATGCTTTATCCAAATGAATAAAAGCTTAATGCGTTTCTAGGTTTCTTTCGCTCCTTTTCTCTATCAGCTGTTTCAAGGGAAAAATGTTATCAATACAGAATCTTCCTGCTTGAAACCTGCTTTGCTCTTCAGTAATGTTTCTTTCTCCACCCTGTTTTTCATTATGCGACCATGCAACCTTCCCCGTGAGTTGGTTACACTAATGCCCCGATAATTATTACAATCTCGTTAGTCCCCTTTTTTTGTAAATACAACTTATCATTTAAATATTAAAATGTTGGGATAAATTTTCTACTACCAACAAAACATATTAAACATCTTTGTCAGTAACTCCCACAGGATGCTTGGTCCATACTTAACCAGCTCAATGAGTACATCTCCCGGTTCTTCATTTGTTTTAGTCCTTATTTCACCTCCTTGAATGAAATTGGATCTACTTTTATGTGTTCTGGGTCATTTACTTGATGGAATGCTAGTTTATATTCAGTCCAGTTTTCAGTTAGTAAATTCTTAAAATGGTTTCCCATGTTTCCATGCTAATAAGTCGAATTTTAGCCTTTTCCTCTACATCTGTTCTTACATTTTTTTATTACTTTCCTAGCTTCAGCAACTTTTGTACCTCCCATATCTCTGTTATGTTTCTCACATGTTTTGCCCCACATTTCTTGTTTTGCCTTTGAAACTTCTCTTTTCACATCCCTATTTACTCTCTTATTGTTTTTCCTGTCTTCTGGATTCTGTGTTGTCAACCATTTTTGGAAGAGGTTTTTATTATTATTATTATTATTATTTTTTAACTTTGTGCTCTATGTCTTGGGTCCACCACTCTTTTTTCTTTTCCCGAACTGGTTCAAGAATTCCTAAAGCTTCTGCTTCTGCACTGTGTTTATATTCTCTGATTTGACTGTCCTGCATCTACATGTATATCTTTCAGTTTGTTCGCTAACCTTATTTTATATAAGAATTCATTAGATTCTACTTTCAAGCTTTCTAAGTTGTATTTCCTTGTTTCCACTATATTTGGTTTGTCTTCAATACTTTTGTTCAATCCGTTGTTTGCTTTATACCTAACAAGAAATTTTGCCTGAACCATGAAGTGGTCTGAACCACATTCCACACCACTGTATACTCTCGCATCTTGTGTGAGTTCTGTACTTGTATAATACAATCAATTTTAGAGTGCAGCTTTCTTGTGGGTAGCACCTACTCATTTATTACTTCTTCCCCATATCTGCCAACCTCCTTATTGTTTTGTGCTGTCCCTGTATGACCATTAAAGTCTTCCATTAATATTATTTTTTTCCCCAAGGATTCACATCATCCAGAACCTTCGTCAAATTTTGGTAAAAAATCATCCTTGGTTTTATTATCTGCATCATCTGTGGGTGCATACACCCCCACTATTACAATTTTGTGTCCATTTTCCTTCAGTTCTAAAGGTATTATCCTCTAATTTACTTCTTGACAGCATTTTGGCTCTTTGGTTGATCACTTTTACTTATACCACTATAAAAATGGATGTACCAGCCTATACTTTTCCCTTTTTCTTTCTCTCTGTTAAAATGGCAACATCAATTTTTATCCTTTCTAGTTCTTCAAAAACTTCTGTTTTGTACCCGAACTCTGAATATTCCAAGTTGCAATATTCATATTCCATTTCCGTTGCTTAAGTCAGTTTCCCGGAGATCCATCCTGTTTCCTGAGGCTCTTGACTGAGACATGTAGCCAGCATTTTATTTTACCTGGCCGGGGGTCTTGCCTATCTGAAGAACACAGGGTTTTCCTCATGGTGTCCTTTCCCTAGATGCATTGTCTTCCCTACGACTTACAGAGTCCCATCTACCCTGATGCGTTGTGGGACATACTTTGTCTGGCAACTCCCTCAAGGCCTGTCCAGCATGGGAGGCCTCTGGTAGCCACACTACTGCCGGCATAGCCTTCGGCTTCATTGAAGCACGCCATCCTCTCAACCTGGCACTTAAGATGCCTTCAAAAATGTAATGTCCCCTGGAGAGGGAAGGAAACCCCCCTCCCCCCCCAAAAAAAGATTTTTTAAAAAACTTAAAAATCTGGCCAAATAATGTTCTAATAGCATGTAGTAGAGTCGTGGAGCCAGATTGGAGGATTTTTGCTTTGCGTAGATACTACAATTTTGTTACAGATTTTTTTTTTTTTTTTAAATATTTTGAACAGCCACTATTTGTCATACTAACTATAATGTTATTAAAAGTATTTTTCATATTTTATTGAGTGTAAAATTATCAAAGTTAATTAATACAACAAAATCCCTTAAACTTTAATAGCTTAAAATAAGCAATCTTCAGCTTTACACTACTATTTTCACAACAGTAATTTTTTATTTATCTACAGAGAATAATAAGTAAAATCTTTAAAGATAAAAGTTTTAATTTTTGGACATCAATGTTAGCGAAAACTTTGATTAGATTGTTACTTAGCATGGGTCAGAATTACAACTGGCATTTGATGCTACAGCGGAGGACATGAATTAGTTAGTTTTTTTTTTTTCCAAAATAACTTAAACTGTGCCCTACTATTGAAATTATTAAATCGTTTGAACGGAAATAGTTGCACACTGATCGCGAACTGTGCAGCCTACACTACAATTAATATAAATATTGTGTGGCATAAGATTTATTTAATCTTCTTTGCTTTCACTGAGTTATATTACTGGGGCAATTATTCCGCAACATGTAACTGAGTCAGCTATTCAAACATTGTAATATCGGAATGAATCACGGATAATAATAAAGAAAGGTATAAAAACCCTTGAAGATTTTTGATCAAATTTGGTTGTTGCGCAATCACTGGGACTCATCAAGGAACTGTCATTTTGGTCTGAAAACTGTTGCGCACATTCGTTGGGTGATCTTATTTAATCATATATATTATTTCTATAAGGTATTTTTTTGTCACAAGCCTTTATCTTTCTTCATACTTAACCGAAATCAATGAATGAGATGTCATTTTAAAGCCGTATGGTCTCCACTTTGAACACATTATATTTTAAGAATTGAAGTTTTCGAAATTCGAGCCTTAAAGGGCAAAAAGTCAATATTTCTAAAATGCTGTTTTCTGTGTTATGAGTCATTTATCTCCCTGGATACCTATCTGAAATTGTTTAATGAAGTAATATTTTAAAGATTAAGATCTCCGCTTTAGTGACGTCATATATTAAGACAGAATTTTTTTCGGAATTCGACCCTTAAAGGGCAAAAGTATCAATATCTTTGTAATGCATTTTTGTGTCACGAGCGATTTATCTCCCTTAATATCTAACCGATATAGATAAATGAGGTATCATATTAAAGAATAAGGTCTCCGCCGTGGTAAAATTATATCTTAAAAAAGGAATGTTTCGTAATTAGACCCTTAAAGGGCAAAAATGTCAATTTTTCTAAAATGCGTTTTTTGTGTCTCGAACCATTTATCTCCCTAGATATCTAACCAAAATCAATAAATGAAGTAGGATTATAAGGAGTAATATCTCAGATTTGTGACATCATGTGAATGTTTTTGGAATTCAACTCTTAAAGGGAAAATGTATACATTTTTCTATAACGCTTTTTTGTGTCACGAGCGATCTCCCTTAATATCTAACCGATATAGATAAATGAGGTATCATGTTAAAGAATAAGGTCTCCGCCGTGGTGTCATTATATTTTAAGATAGGAATTTTTCGTAATTCGTCCCTTAAAGGGCAACAATGTCAGTTTTTCTAAAATGCGTTTTTTTTGTGTCTCGAGCCACTTACCTCCCTAGATATCTATCCAAAATAGATAAATCAAGTAAGATTATGAGGAATATTGTCTCAGCTTTGGTGTCATCATAATTTAGGAAAGAAGTTTTTGGAATTTAGCCCTTAAAGGGAAAAAGTATAAATTTTTCTATAACGCATTTTTGTGTCACGAGCGATTTATCTCCCTTAATAGCTAACCGATATAGAAAAACGAGGTATTACATTAAAGAGTGAGGTCTCCACCGTGGTATCATTATATTTTAAGATAGGAATTTTTCGTAATTCGTCCCTTAAAGGGCAACAATGTCAGTTTTTCTAAAATGGGTTTTTTTGTGTCTCGAGCCACTTACCTCCCTAGATATCTATCCAAAATGGATAAATCAAGTAAGATTATGAGGAATATTGTCTCAGCTTTGGTGTCGTCATAATTTAGGAAAGAAGTTTTTGGAATTTAGCCCTTAAAGGGAAAAAGTATAAATGGTTCTACAACGCATTTTTGTGTCACGAGCTATTTATCTCCCTTGATATCTAACCAATATAGGTAAATGAGATATCATATTAAAGACTAAGGTCTCCGCCGTGGTAACATTACATTTTAAGAAATGAATTTTTCGTAATTCGAACCTTATAGGGCAAAAATTTTAATTTTTCTAGAATGTGTTTTTTGTATCTCCAGCCATTTATCTCCCTTGACAATTAAACAAAATTGATAAACGAGGTATCATTTAAAAGAGTGAGGTCGTCGTAATGTCTTCGGTTCCGTTACTACATTTAAGAAAGAAATTTTAAAACATTAAACGTTAGAGGGCAAAAGTATTAATATTTTTACAACGCATTTTTCGGTCAGCAGCTATTTATTTCCCTTGATACCTCACCGAAATTAATAAATGAGCTATCGATTTAAATATTAAATTATCCGCTATGGTCACATCATATTTTAAGAAAAAACTTTTTCCAAATGCAACCATTAAGGGGTAAAAATATCATTTTTCAAAACTTTTTTTTTTTTTTTTTTACCTCGCTTGATAACTAACCGAAGTTAATAAATGAGCTATCACTTTAAAGACCAAGGTGGCTGCTTTGGTCACACCATATTTTATAAAAGGAATTTTTTGGAATTCGACCCATAAAGGGCAAAAGTATCAATATGATTTATACGTGTTTTTTATATATATGTATATATATATAAATTTATTACAAGCCATTTATCTTCTTCGATACCTAGCTGAAATCGATAAATGACATAACGTTTTAAATATTTAGGTTTCCAGCTAGGTAAAATCATAAATTAAGAAAGAATTTTTCTTAATTTGGTGCTTAAAGTGGTAGCGCGTATTCAGAGCCAAGTACCTAGATTGCAGCAGCGGATATCACAGAGATGTCAATAAACTTATTTTTATTCAATAAGTAGCTTTTCGGATATATATATATATATTTTTTTCTGTTACGGAAAAACAGTCGTTTTGCTATACAATTCCTATGTAAAAATTTTATTCGCACAGCAAAAAATATTTCAGGGATGTTGATATGTTGTGTGCATTTTGTTCAGGTTGGTTTTATTCTGGTAAGGTCAGTGACAGTTTGTCATAAATACAGTGTGTTTTAAATTTTCCTAACTGTTTCATAATATGTTGCGAGTATTTTGATGCGCACCTACAACATTAAAAAAAAATATTTGCTACAAGGTGACGGTTCTACTTTTCATTATATTACAAGCATTCAGCCTCACTATTCATCGCATTTTATTTGCGAAATTTTCGCACGGGTCGTCTAGTATATGTTATTCTTAGAGATGTAAAATATATCATTCCTTACAAACTTCACTCAAAGTGTCCTAACGCTAAGCGGCGAGCAACTGGTAGAAGGCATATAGCAATGTATAATAATAACGAAAACGTTCCTTCGACTAAATAATTTAGTAGTATGTTTCTACTACACCCATCAAGATAGTATATAATGTACAAATTTTAACCAAAAAAGAAAAAAACTACCGTAATGTTACAAGCTAAGCGATTAGAGTACGCCATTTGTTATCATATGCGACCTCCAGCTATACTAATATTTCGTGCGGCAAAATGCATCAATGACCATCAATGAATATCAAACCAACTTAACTTTATAAGAAAAACAAAATCCATTGAGCTGCAAAAGGAAGAGAGTATGTCCATTCTGATTCAAGCTACATTTCAACCTATCCACAGGCACTGCTAATGATTCTGCTTGAATCTCATGATAATTAAAATGTTTAGTAAATCCAAATTTCTAGCGAATTATGCTTTAACAAGAAGAACCAAACACCAATTTGGTATTATAGAAACTAATTTCCTTCAGTCGCTAATGGTTCAAAGTTGTTGCAGTTTTTTTGTGTAATTTTTTCCATATTTATATTTTTGATGGCTGTGATAGCAACATATTCCCGAATAACATTGTTGAAAGAACGTGTGGAAGATCATTATACTTCGCTATATAGCTTCTCCCAGTCACTTGCGTTATGGCACTTTTTAAGGTAAGTTTGTGAGGTGTGTATGTATTTTACAGCTCTAAGAACAACGCACATTATACTATATAATCTATCGAACGTCTGTAACAATTTCAGACGAAAAGGATAATTCATTTATGAGTCTCAGTGATTACACTAGAGCCCAAATTTATATAGCGATGCATTATTACCACTAAAATGCGATACAGTACATGTATTAATATGCATGACATTGTAGTATTGTTTTTCTGGCGGCAAGTTTAGAGTACTATGTGGTTAGGTTGAAACGCAACCTGGACCCGGATGGAAGTGGAAACGGAAACTGAAACTTTTTGTTACAGCGCAAGGCACGAGGAATTACTTTGAATTTTATTTTATAACAATTCTATTTAGTAAAGCAATTGCTAAGAAATTAATTGTCAGAACACTTACAGGAAAGTAAGTATTTAATTTAAATTGGCATATTAATTACTAGTTTTTTCTTCTTTTTTTTTATTAAAATCATAACATGGTTTGAATGAAAGAAGTTCCAGATTGATCACGATCTAAGTGGCCTAAACCACAATTAAATATTACGTTGCATAGCGTAATTTGTTAAGATTTATTTTTAGCATCCTTCATTTTCACTGGGGTCATTATTCAGCCAATGTAAGCTGTGTCAGCCCGTTAAAATATCAATCTTCATCACAGATAATAAGAAAGAAAGATGTAAGAACCAGTGAAGATTTGGGATCAAGTTTCTATCGTGATGCATGATGACACTGACATACGATACAGGGAATAAGTGTGATTGAAGCTTTGCTTTTCTAGCGGCAATACTAGCGGAGTTGGGGTTAGGCTGAAATGCATCATGCACCAAGTTGACAACTGAAGCTTTTTTTACATCACAAAGGATGATAACAATGTGCTTTATTTTATAACAATTCTATTTAGTTTATGCAACTGCAGAGAAATAAATTATCATAACACTTCATTAAACCCATCATTTTTGACAGGCCTTGGGACTAGGAACATAATAATTTAATAATATTTATGCTAGACAGTAAATCACACACTGGTTTTTCTCTTTGATTTTGTTGTGTTATTCTACCAGTTGAAATTCAGAACCACCACAAATCTTATTGTTTACTTATATTTCCCATAAAAGAAAGGTTTTGCTGTTGTATCACATACAATACAGCACATTTTTTTTTTTTTTTTTTTTTGTGATCTTGAACTAATAAAATTGAAATATAAAATATCTGCTTATTGAAAATTTTCAAAGAAGTGATATACATTTCAGATTGTGCTGCAAGCCACTTCAAAAAACAAATACCAATTTCAGTGACTAAAATATTTCAACAAATTTGATTTACACAGCAACTGGACATGGGAGAAGTCCATCTGGTGGTGTGGGTAGATTATTCAAACATTATGCCACAAACGTCAACCTTCCTATAGAACCAGCACTGGCTATTAGAAATGTACCTTCATTTGTGGATAGTTAGCAATATATTAAAAACTACCACACTATAACTACTTAAAACAGAAAACGTTCAAGCTTTTCAGTCTTGTAAAAACAAAATGAAAGGGCTAATATAAAACCTGTAATTGGTATACGATCACTGCATTATAGGTTAGTTCAGTGAAATGAAGCTCATATGGCAAGAGCAGCTTAACACAATGTTCAGAAAATTCAATTAGTAATACAGACACTTTTTATAATATATATCTGTCAGTGATTTCTACTTAGTTGAATTTGTAGGATGCATAAATGATAACTGGTGGATTGGATGTATTACAAGTATGTTTTGAGCAGTTGATGATACCACAGTATCATTTATGCACCATTGAGATCCACAGAAAAGATTTCAATGATCAGAAGAATCTGGGGAAAATACACAGTCCAGTCACATTAATGTGACCACCTCTCAAAAACCAGAATAACCACCTTTGGCGGAGCAGACCGCTGCGAGGCATGCTGGAAGAGAGTCAATTAGGTTTCTGAAGGTGTTCACTGGGATGTTGAGCCATACCGACTACAGTGCCGTGGCCAGCTGCGCTAGCTAGATTGCGCGGTTGAGGATCCATTGCGCGAACAACCCGATTGAGGTGGTACCACAGATTCTTGATTGGGTTTAAATCCGGTTAGTTTTCTGGCCAGGGGAGTAAGGTAAACTCATCCTGGTGCTCTTCAAACCACACACATACACTGCGAGCTGTATGACACCTCACATTGTCCTGCTGGTAGATGCCATGATTCTGAGGAAAAATTATTCACATGTAGGGGTGGACATGGTCTGCAAGGACAGATACATACTTGTGCTGATCCATCGTGCCTTCCACAATGATGAGTTCACCCAGTGAATGCCAGGAGAACATTCCCCAAACCATAATGCTCCCTCCTTCACCCTGGATCCTTCCGGCAATTGTTGCAGGGTGTTTGCTTTCAGACGTTTCACGCCGTATGTGCCAACGTCCATCTGTCCAATGGAGCATAAAACGTGATTCATCGGAAAAAGCCACCTGTTGCCACTCTGTGGATGTCCAGTTGCGGTACTGGTGTGCAAAATCCAGCCTTCATTGCCGATGAACAGCAGTCAGCACAAGTGCATTAACCAGGCGTCTGCTGCGGAGGCCCATGCGCAGCAACGTTCACTGAACAGTTGTTGAGGATACACTCTTGGTAACCCCTTGGTTCATCTGAGTGGTCAGTTGCTCAACAGTTGCACGTCTATTTGCCCGAACGCATCTTCGTAGCATTCGTTCGCCTCAGTCATCTATAGCCCGTGGTGCACCACATGTTCCACGCCGCTGATTTTGAATAGTGCCATTTTGCCATGCATGGTATACTTTCACCACGGCGGCACGTGAACAGTTCACAAAATTAGCAATTTCCTAAATGCTTCCACCCTTGGCCCGAAAGCCAATAATCATGCCCTTTTGAACATCGGACATATCGCTATGTTTCTGCATTACGCCAACGATTGAAATGCTTTCCGATGCCCTAGGACATCCTTTATATACACTCCACTGTAATGTGCTGACACTTGCCTTCTGTGATTGGTTATATCACGTTGGCATCGAAAGTAGGTGGTGTTCATATTAATGTGAGTGGACTGTGTATATGAATGTATGGTACCCATAAAAATGTTTTGTTAAAGGTGAAATATCCCATTCCATGTGGACTATTTGGGCAACTAAAAGCCTCTGAAGAAAATGAATTGAAACAGGTTGAGCAACTCTTCCATACAGTGAAAGCTTTTTATTCGCGGTTTCAGTATTCACGGATGGAATATTTGAGACAACTTTCTGTATTCGCAACTTCAATTTTTTTATTATTCGCAGATCCATTCGGAACATTTAGTGCATTTGGTATCTTTTACTGATGTGTCGTCATCCTTTGAGTGTTGCTGGCATTTGCCGAGAGTAACTCTATCTAACCGAAATGACTAAAAAAGCAAATCTTATTACCACCAAAACTAAAAGTTCATCGTCAAAACCCGTCGCTGCCGCTGTGTTACACGTTCCGCTATGACCTCTGATAAAAGCCGCTCTGCCACAATCGGATCTGAATCTATTGTTAGTAGTCAGTCGTTGCAGTAATTCTGTGTGAATAACACGGTGTCTCCTCTGCTTTGTTCGCAATTTATAATGTCCAGCAAAAGCAAAGAAAAATTAGTTCCTATGCGAAAAAAGTTGTGTTGCCGCTTAGAGTTAAAATAGAAATGCAGGACTGTTTACGCCTTGGCGAGTCGTTTGCATCCATATCATGTTCTTTCAGTGTTAACGAATCAACTGTACAATTCATCAAGAAATCCGAAGACAAAATAAGGAATTCTATAGCTTCAATTTCGGCGAAAATTGTTCGTGATCCAGCAATTGAAAATGTGGAAGCTGCGTTATCATTATGGGTTGAAGACTGTAACCAGAAAAGAGTGCCCTTAAATGGTCCTATTATCTGTTAGAAGGCAAAGTGTCTCTACGCACATTTTAAAGAACCTGATTATGAATGTACAAGTGGAGGATTTCAAGCATCGGAAGGTTGGTTCAATAAATTCAAGGTGCGACAGTCATTGCATAACATCAAAATTGTTGGAGAAGCTGCATCTGCAGACACCGCCGCAGTGGAAAGATATCCAGATGAATTTTTAAACATAATTGCTGATGGTGGATACAAATCTGAGCAAGTGTTTAATGGAGATGAAACTGCCCTGTTTTGCAAAAGAATGCCAAACAAAACTTTCATATCCAATAGTGAAAAGTGTGCCTCTGCTTTCAAGGCTGCAAAAGACAGAGTTACACTGCTGCTGTGTTCTAATGCATCGGGTGATTGTGTTATTAAGCCACTAATGCTTTGCAGAGCTTTAAATCCCCGTGCTTTGAAAAATCAATACAAGGACAACCTGCCGGTGTTTTGGTGTGCAAATAAAAAAGCGTGAGTTACAAGTGTTATTTATTGTGACTGGTTCTGGAACTGTTTTGCTCGTGAAGTTGAAACTTATTTAAAGATAAATAATTTAGACTTTAAGGCCATGTTAGTTTTGGACAGTGCACCAGGTCACCCTCGGGAGCTTGAAACTATGCATCCAAATATAAATGATATTCTTGCCCCCTAATACAACAGCTTTACTTCAACCTATGGGCCAAGGAATAATCCAAGCCTTTAAACTCTATCACATTAGACAAACTTTCAAAATCATACTGGACACCATGGAATGCAATCCTGATATGAATGTTATGCAATGCTGGAAAAATTTTGACATAGCAAAATGCATTGTTACAATAAAAGAAACGTTGCGAGAACTAAAGCCATACACTTTAAAATCGTGCTGGAGAAAACTGAGGCCTGATCTCTCTGTCAGAAATGATGGAGAATCTGTGCAAATTCAAACTTTAAATGCAAACATTGCTCAAGTTGTGAATGGAATAGAACAAGATGGTTTTGAACAGCTAGAATCGAGTGACATTCAAGAGTTGCTAGAATCACAAGATGAAGATTTGACTGAAATCGACTTGAAGGAAATGTTAAATCCCCAATCCATTGAAGAAGAGGCTTCAAGGAGCACTGAAATCGTGACATTTAATTTAAAAAACCTGTGTGAAGGTCTACGCATGGCAAATGAGCTTTGTGATTTCTTCATGAAAATTGATCCGTCTATGGAAAGAAGTCTTGTTTTTAAAAGAAAAATTGTTAATGCCACCGCTGAATATCAGTCCGAATTGAAAAATCTGTTAAAAGTGGCAAAACAAGAAAAAATTACTAAATTCTTTAAAACATTGCCTAAGCATGACAATAATAATTAAAGCATGTTGCTTAAAATCTCTTAATAAATTGATTTTAAATTGAACTTTTTTTTTTTTGTTTTTTGTTGAAATCTTGGAACATATCCCCTACAAATTACCATTCCATATTCGCGGTTTCCATATTCACGGCATATTTGCGGAACGAATCCCCCGCGAATAAGGAGCTTTCACTGTATTTAAGTCACTGTGGATGTTCAAAAGTAGTTGTTTCTTTTTAAAAATAATTTAAATCTATAATAATCTTATGCAATGAAATGTCGTAACTATGTAAAGCAGAAATCCACCAACCTAAACAACATACTATTAGGACATTATTTAGCCAGATTTCCAGATTTGTTTTAAAAAAAATGGCTTTTTTGAGTAATGGTTGTTGAAAAATTTGGAATTTTGTGATATTTTAACGAGTTGCTGTATAAACTAGATTCATCATGGGCTAGAAATAAATTTATGATTAGTCCTACCCTATGAGTGGTATAAATTGCCATAATTAACAAAATGATCCAACTTCTTTTTGTATGTGAAAAAAATTCTTAAAACTACAAAAAAAAAAAAAAAAAAAAAAAAAATCATAATTTTTCCCATTAAATATGCAATTCTTTGGTTTATTTTTAATTTGGGCTTAATTCTTTAATGTTGTGTAAAAGTACATTTCCATAGCTTCAAAACAAAAGTAATTTCATTTCTATATCTCTTATAGTTTTTGAGTTATATGCAAGAAAATACATTAAGTATTGCATGATTTTCAAAATGTGTGGATTTTTAGCCAATTTTTAGAGGGCCATAACTCTACTAAAAAAAATTTCCACACAATTCTTTTGGAATGCTTCATAATTGCAATATGATTATATACTGCAATTATTAAAAAAAAAAAAAAAAAAAACCCTTAAGGAAGTGGATAAGTTTTCATATGTAGGTAAGGGAACACTATATTGTACACAGCAGAAGAAAAGTTAGAAATTTGAAATACAAATTAACAGTAAATGTTCAAGTTTTACCGCCATGGCAATACCTCAGTAGAAATTAATAATATAAGACTTATCTAATATAATACTTGGAATGATTTGATTGCTTGAGATGGTAGTGTTTTACATGTGAATACCATAGTATGAAAAATCCATGGTTGCAAATATTTCATTAATGGTATCAATGGAAAGTATGATGAAAATGAACAATGAAGCTGCAGTAATTAAATTAGAACCTTGGGAACCTCGACGTCAACAATGCGTAAAGCCATAATTGTGTATGCTCAACAC
The DNA here is from genome assembly GCA_031002005.1 of Vandiemenella viatica. Taxonomy (NCBI): domain Eukaryota; kingdom Metazoa; phylum Arthropoda; class Insecta; order Orthoptera; family Morabidae; genus Vandiemenella; species Vandiemenella viatica. Next base: position 41,579,275 of record CM061919.1, on the reverse strand, counting down.
CTGGTAATTTGATGGCACCTGGCTGTGTAGCTGCATGTGTTAAAAGCGCCACTAAACTAGATCAGAAAAGAAGCAGTGCTCAAGTTTAAATACCAGGCTCCGCATACTAGCTGTTCTGATTGTGATTGGCATCTGGTTTCCTGTTGGCACCTTGTCAAATTCTGGGGCAGTACACAACTTCAGTTTAATATGTTACACATTTCACTAACCAAAATACACCCATAATACGGAATACAAATTATGTGTGTTGCAGATAGATGACAGTACTCATTATAATAGGATCACTACTCTGTCTTCGTAGCAGGTATCGTACCTTCACTTCTTTTATGATAGAAACTAGTGTAAACCCGTGACTGTTTTTTGCTTATCGTCACGGGTCTAGAACAGTTATAGTTTTTTGGGTCAAAATTTGTGATCAGATTAAATACGAAATTGTCCTGTGTTTCACCCTTAGGATGAATAAAATCTCTTGGGCGTGAAGAACCCTTAAGTAGTAATACACTTATTAACCACAGACAGGGACAATTGTGGTATCGTAAAATAGTTTTTATGGTCATAGACTTGAACTTGCTGAAATATGAAATCCTTCATATCGTAAAATAGTTTCAATGGTCATAGACTTGAACTTGCTGAAATATGAAATCCTTCATACGAAATCCTTCATGGGCTCAGGTAAAACAGTGGTTTAACAAATTTAAGAAATGTCTGGAGGGTGTTTGAAACCCACCCGTACCGTCCCCACACCAGCATTACACTGCAGAACACCGAAGCTGTTTGAGAACTCATCGAAGGTGATCAGCACATGTTCTTAAAATCTCTCAGGTGCTTTAGATTAGCTTTGAAAGTGTGCAGTAAATCATTTGTAATGAGCTGGAATTCCGAAAAGTTTCAGCTTGATGGGTTCCAAAGTTTCTGAATGCAGAGCTGAAAACCATGCGGTTTGAAATTTCTGTAGGACTCCTGACCATTTATAAGAGGGGTAGTGACACTTTTTATATATATATATATATATATATATATATATATATACACACACACTAGCAGAGGTCCCAGTGTTTCCCGGTTTAGTTGTTGTTGATTTACCCATACACTGTTTCTATTCATGCAATCAGTAACATGTTCCAAGTTTCATACAATGTGGGCCATCAATTTCCGGAATTAAAACATACATAGACTCATCTCCAACTTACCAAGAAAGAAGTGGGTTTAATTTGATTTATCCGTACACTATTTTTATTCGTCTGAACAGATTCATGCTTACCAAGTTTCCGGTACTAAACTAACCGGTGATTTAACAGCACACTTCCAAGAATGGGGTGGCTCGAGTGCTTTGATACGGAATGTCAGTTTCATTTTAGTCCAGGTTACATTTCAACCTAATTACATTTGCTAATATTGCTGCTTGAAAATCGAAATATTACGCACATTATTCGAAAATCGAAACATTACGCACATTATTACATACCACATACATAAAAATGTATCTGGAATATATATGTTTATTCCGGCATTACGCAAAAAATACACATTTTCAGTGGATTTTCAGAATTTGAAAGTTTGGGTTCAAAATTAAAATTTTACGTATATTTTAAGCCGTTATGGCACCTTTACTTTAACAATAATCAAGCATTATCTGAAAACTGCTGAATCGATTTTGAACGAGTTTTCGTAGCATCAAACATTAGATGTGTCTGAATGTGCTGGTTCATCTGCCACTGGAGTTAAAAAAAAATTCTCATTATGTTACTTCATCTTGCACTGTAGCTCAAAATTAAATTCTATTTCATACCTGTATAGTTGAATATCAGGTATTCATAGGTGTATATCAGTTATTCAGAAATAACCGAGAAATAAAAAAAAAAATCTTACTTCGATTTATTTCAGGGACTTATGGACTATGGCACCACGCTTATCATAGAAACTGCATTACGAAACAACGCAATAAATTATAAAATGAAGAAAAGCTGCTTTGTTGTCCTAAACTGTTTTTATTTGCAACACTAAAGTCTTAATACAACGTTCTATTTCTATTAAAAGCCATCAGCCCACGCATTAATTATTATGAACACAATGACTCTACTTTTAGCTCCAAACACCAGATATTTTTGTCTGACATTTGATATATCGAATAGATTATAATACGACTGAAAGCTAGATTATGTCAGAAAGTAAGGAAAAATTTAATGTTTAGCTACAGGCCTAAGAGGTATGCGTCACATCCTGAGTATTTTGCTTGTGAAACCATGTAAAATCGAAAAATGGATGGCCAGGCGGGGATTTGAATACAGGTGAGCTTGAGTTCAAGGCTTGAGCGCTACCGTTCAACCATCAAGCTCGCTTTATAGTTTAATTTAATTGCGATAGAGCCCACGTCCCTGTAGCAGTTTCTCCACACACCCTTTTTCGCCTAACAGAGTATTTTTGCCGTTTGAGTTAAGTTTTTGTATCTCAGAAATGTTGCATTTAAACTTTCTTCACAAGGAAACAAAATTCCATGTCGATTTAGTACTAAAACAGTATTCGTTGAATGTGATTACTCTTTTTATGAAAAATCTTTCAACTGTCGCGTTGCAATTTGGTGATGTATTCTTATGTAACAGCACAAGACAAATCAAAACTGAAGATTTTTTATATATACAGGGTGCGTCACCAAAATCCGGACAATTTTAAATTTAAATTTCCCGCCACATTTTTCTTCCGCCAGAGATCGTGTTTGGCGCTCTGCAGTGTCTAACGTTTCTAGTAAACAGTGGTAACCTCAAAATGGCCATGATGTTGAAGCGAAGTTCGGAGTATGATAAAAGAGCCGCGATTGTCGAAGGTCTTCGCGCTGGGCGCTCAGCAGTTGAAATAATTCGGTTTTTCAAGTACCCAAAATCGACAGTTTATGATGTTGTAGCAAAATATTCGTCATTAGAACAGTCAAACGAACAGTCAAACGAAGGTTCCACAGTACCGGCAAGGAAGCGTCACTCGAAAGACCGCACAATGACCGTTGGCTTGCACATGATCCACAGGATATCCCTATTGTTGCCAGAACAAAATTTCCTGCCAGTGTTCACGTGCTAAGTGTTGTGTCGAGCGAGGGTCATGTCATGCCCCCACATTTTTTTAAAAACAAGGAAACTGTGACAAAAGAAGTTTATTTGAACGTTATTTTGAGTGTTGTGAAGCCGTGGATTGATGCAGTGGCGTCTGGAACTCCGTATGTTTTCCAGCAAGACGGTGCACCAGCCCACACGAGCCATTTGGTTCAAAACTGGATGTCCGATAATTTGGACATGTTTTGGTCAAAGGAATTTTGGCCTCCAAACAGTCCCGATTTAAATCCTCTGGATTACTACGTTTGGAGCGTAGTTGAAAGGATGTCCAACAAGTCTCGGCATCCAAACGTCGCATCATAGAGATCCGCCATTGAAGCAGCATTCGCCGCTTCAGGCCGAGACTGGAGGCAGTTATTGAAGCTAAAGGGGGATATATTGAATAATTATTTTCTATAGAGGTCCCTGATAAACCATGCAAAAGTATTTTTTGTTATATTTAATATTTTGTGAAAAAAAATTGTTTCAAAAAACTCTTCGATTTGTCCGGATTTTGGTGACGCACCCTGTATACACTTCTCATTAAACCAGGATTCTTATCTAACTTGACGAGACACATTGAAAGTGAAATGTAAAATATTGTTTTGTCCTTGGGATATTGTATCTTTAAATTGAGGTCGACAGTTTGAAACGAAACCTGGACCAAAAAATCCTAAAGTCACAAGGTACTACACGCTGGACATGTACAATGGGAGTTTTGTTTTCTTTCTAGCGCTTGTGGTCAAGTCGAGAAGAAAATCGTTGTCAAACGGAAAAGAATCTATACCTATAAATAATTTTTTACTTTCGATAACTCGAGAGCTAAGTGAAACATGATTTTTTTTTTTTTTTTTACTTTCTATCTGTCTCATTGAGTTATATAATAATTCATCATCAAATTGCGGCGCAACAGTTGACGTAAAAACCGCATTAGTAAACAATTGAATAAATTATGAAATTAATAAAAGCTGTTAAAAGCCATTGCATTACTAAACAACGCTATAAAATATAAAATCAATAAAAGCTAGATTACATCAGATACATAGCATAGAATTGCACCCTAATACCAAAAAATGTTCAGTTGTCCTAAGTCGTTATTATTTTCAACACTAAAGTTTTAATGCAAACTTCTAATGATAAAAAAAATATCAGCGTACGAATTAATTACTGCGAACGGAATGAATCTATCAGCACCTAAAACTAAAGGTTGAATACAAACTTCAGATGATAAAAAAACCCATCAGCGTACGAATTAATTACTGCGAATGAAATGAATCTGTAAGCTCCAAGTGCCTGAAATTTTAGCTATACAGATTCAGTCTTTTATGCAAAAATAGAAAATCCAATACTGAAAAACACAATCAATAGGGAAAAAAATACATTAAACGTTGGTTAATGTGAATAACTGAATCCAAACTGAAACGCCAGATATATTTTAGTATTAGTTTTACCTATATAATTCAGGAGTAGTTTATGTCGCGATACATGATGTTACAGTGCTTATGAAAGTTGCTTAAATAACTGATAACTAAATTCCTCGTACCATTGGTTGTAACATAATGGTTCAGTTTTCATTATGGTCCAGGCTGAATTTCAACCTAACCACAATCTCCGCTAATATTGGCACCACAAATTCAAAGCTTCAATCACATGCGCATTGATACAATCATTTTGTCCTAAGTTAGCAACGTCGTGTATCACGACGTAAACTTGAACCTATAATTAAACGTAATTTATCCAGAAAATTATCGTAAATAATTGATTTTAATAACATTGATATCAGAGACAAATACTAAATGTGATTGTCAAAGACATTGCCAGACAGCAGGGGCAAAGAAAATCTCTACTGATTTTTCGTTCTTAATTTCTCGCATTCAATACGGCCATCGAGCGTTTGAAAACTAAACACCCCGTATTAAAGGAAATAATATTTCAAGTTTTGTTCAGTTTGGAGTATGAAAAAATGGTTATTATTGTAAATTGCTCATCAAAGGCTATGGTCAGAGATATTATATTGTAGTTATGTGTTTAGTGCGATGTATGCAGCATCTTGTCATTCCTCCTGTGGAATTCCTCACCATACGTTCAGAATTTCATTTAATGCTCCTACATTATTTGACGTTGAAACATAAGACATGCCAGACAAGTGAATTAACAGGGTGGCCACAGACCAGGAAAACCTGGAAAATATGGAATTATCAGGGAATTTAAAGCAACCTTGAAATATCATGGAAATCTCAGGAAATTCAAGTAATTTCAAAAATTATCAGGGAATTTTAATTGCAACAACCCAAAATTTGGAAATTTTTGATAATTTATTTTAATATTGAACTTTTGCATTAAATAATTCAGCTTATATATTTTTGACACAAAATAGCTAACAAATGCCACATTTACACTAGTAACTTGCATCTCATCTTGCGCCTCATCGAGATAGGATGACGAGATGTTCGTACGCGAGCGCTGACATGAACTCTCTCTGGAACTCAGCATTCGAAATTATATTTTAAAAAAAAGGTGGATGACATCTAAATCAGAATTATAGTACTACATGTAAACTCAGAGTTATATTTTTTACTGAATAAAACAGCAATCGTAGAGTAGTAAGTTTATAAAGATGTTTTTATGTTTCACTAAACAGTTTTACAATTTCAAGCAAAGTGTGAAATAGATGTGCCAAAAATATTGAATTTGTGGAGAATCTTCGAAGTCCTGGTTTTGAACTTCTTTTGAGAAAAATTGAACCTATAATATCAAAATAAAAGCCTAGATTCAAGATACCAATGCCAGCAAAAATGTGAATAGTGATAATTATACGGCTTTATAACTTTTTCGTATTAATGTTATAAGGCGAATTAAAGCAGGAAGAAAATAATACGTAAGATCATGTAAATACTAACCAGAGGTCTAAATAGGTAGGATTTATAAAGTTTTGTGTCATTCAGAGCTCTTTCAAATGCTGAATTGATGCGATAGTATAAACATTGTGCTTGTGCCTTTGACTTGCACCAAATAAACCGCTGCCAAAGCGAGTGGCACACCCAAGCAACCACGCAAGGTGAGCCTACACGATTGCATGGTTTCTACAAACTCGTGTTCATGCTATCTTGCGTAGACTCGTGGAAACTTACGTGAAAGTGTTAACTTGGCAACAGAAGAAATTGAAGATGGAACAAAAGAAGCTACAATAACTGAACCAGAAGATTTTGAAAGAAAAGTGTAGCAAATGATGAAAGGCATAAAAAAGCTAAGCTTTTGACTGAGTCAAGTTACTGATGAACAATTTAAAAATCTTCAATTATTTTATCTACCAAATATTGAAAGATTACTAAATTGTTCTAGTTCATATTAGTCATTATCTTATTTTTGTGCTACTCATTTTTAATTTTGCTTCATAAGATTACTAAATTAGTTATAAAATTTTTAAATAAACATTCTTAAACATGTTTCTTTTTCTAATTTTTTGAGTTTTATACCAGATTTAATTATTTACAATCAAAATCTAATTAAAACTTTAAATATCTTAATCATGCAAATAAATTTTCTAAATCAGGGAAATATATGGCAAATTTTTCTGGAAAACCTGGAAATATCAGGGAATTTTTAAATTACTACCTTGTGGCCACCCTGATTAAGCTTCTAAGCTTTAAAACGGTGAAAACCCCATCGAATTCTGCTGCGTAGATTCCGAGTTTTTATACGATCAATATTTCCGGTTTTCGTTTTATAGATTTAGAAAAAGTCATGTGAAACGAGACTTGGGTCCTCATTGAACCGCTGATTCTAAGAGGACCGGTATGGAGTGGCAAAAGACTGGCGATGGTGTGCACCAGTGAAAGCAAAGATGATGCTGTCTGTAGGGAAGGTCTAGGCCACTGTGTTCTGGGATTGTAAAGGCATTCTGCTCGTCGATTTTCTTCGAGAAAGTCAATCCGTTATAGCTGCCTGTTATTGTGATCATCTTAGTCAAGTTTGAGTTGCCAGTCAGTCAGATTGTGATCAGACTTTTGTTGCTTCTCTGTGACAATGCCAGACATCACAGTTCAGCAGAAACACACACACACCAAAAAAATTGATGGATATGTAGTAGGCTATCCTAGAAAATACACTCTACAACCAAGACCTGTTGCCATGCGACTTACATATGTTAGGGTCTCTCAAGGAAGCCCTTTGTGAACAGCACTTAGCAACAAATGAGGAGGTGCAGCTGTTCTTGTACAATTAATTTGATACTCATCCTCAAACTTTTTATGATAGTAGAATTAAAAAATTACCTACCATTGGATTAACTGCGTAGATAAGAAGGGGAACTATGTAGAAAAGTGTGAATCAGAATTTATTTAAAAAAATGAGTATATATATATATATATATATATATATATATATATTGCAAAAGGCTCATTTATATTCCATCCTCCCTCGTAGAAGTTTTTTAAACAAAATGATACTACTTAAATTTTAAGTTTTCTTTCCTTTTATATCTGTTAATATTTTACAAATAAACCAAATTAATATTGCGGTTATAGGTATAACAGATTTTATGGTTTCCACTACAAACACGATACTTCACTTTCTTCTTCTTCTTAAATGTATTCAAATTTCAGTCCACATATAAATGTTTCTAGTCATAAAGAATGTGATGACGATTGTTTGCAATTTATGCTCCATTGTGGGTTTGTAATACATGGAGAGACAAACTGAGTTATTAACTGCTGCTTCACATTATGTCACAGCCAACTTCATTTTGTGTCTGTGATCAATGCATTCTTATCTCAGCTAAATGGATATTTTACACAATTTGTGTTTGGGTGGCGTTATTTACCTCTTATAGTTACTGGTGAAATGCCTTACATAGCTAAAGTAAAGGGAATTGTGATGAAAAAATAAGAAAATCAATGAAGTTTGGATAATTGTAAATGTGGAAAAGGTATGTCTTATGCAATCATCAATTTGAATGCTTACATATGCTTATGTAATACTTGATGTGCCTCATTAACCGACTTCAAAAAAGGAGGAGGTTCTCAATTCGTCTGAATTTTTTTTTTTTTTTTTTTTTTGGGATATATGTTCAGTGATATCTTCGCCCATTTTGAATCGATTTAAATGAAATTTTTATAGTGGATAGAGTATACCTTCAAAGTGGTCCCATATGAATTTCATTGAGAAATCACCCCTTCTACCCCTTTACACCCCTTAACTTTTATACAAACCCACACTTTTTATCCGATTTTGTTGGAACTTTGGAAATGTATAGTAAAAAATAAACAGAAAAATACTGTCAACTTTGGTTTGAAAAAACTGAACCCCTCTCCCCCTATCCACCCCTTAATTTTTGCCAATGTTCTTTATGCAAAGCTAAAGTCGACACCATTTAACTGATCTTCATTAAAGTTGGCATATACATGTAATTTCTCATGGAAACGGCTTCTGACCCCAAAAAAAAAACACCCCTCTCTCCCTTTACACCCCTTAATTTTTATGCAAACCCACATTTTTTAACCGATTTCAATGGAACTTTGGACATGTATGAAAAATGCTGTTAACATTTGGTTTGAAAAAACTGAACCCCTCTCACCCTATCCACCCCCTTAATGTTCTTTATACAAAACTATAGTCGACATCATTTAACTGATCTCCATTAAAGTTGTCATATACATGCAATATTTCATGGAGAAGGTTTCTGACCAAAAAATAAAACAAGCCACCCCATCTCCCTCTTTACACCCCCTTAATTTTATAGAAAACTATATTTCATATCTGATTTTGATTGAACTTTTCCAATGTATACTTTCAAACAAACAGAAAAATCTTGTCAACATTTGGTCTGCCAAAGCTCAACCCCTCTCCCTCCTACCAACCCCTTATTTTTTGTCAATTTTTTTTAATAAAAAGCTACAGTCGCCACCATTTGACCTATTACCATGAAAGTTGGCGCTTATATGAATTTTTTCACGAGGAAGGTTTCGGACCAAGCAATAAAAAAACCACCCCCACCCCTACCCATTAAACAGTTTAATTTTTATACAAACCCACAGTTTTCATCCAGTTTACATAGAACTTAGTAAACTTTTACTGTAAAACAAAGAGAAAAATAATGTCAGCTTTTGGTTTCCAAAAACTGAACCCCTTTCCCCATTTCCGCCCCTTGACTTTTGTCAATTTTCTTTTTGAAAAGCTACAGTTGACACCATTTGACCGATCTTTATGAAAGTTGGCACATATATGTATTATTTTATGGAGAAGATTTCTGACCAAAAAATAAAAAAAAAAACTACCCTAGCTCCCCTTTTACATCCCTTAACCCTTTGACTGCTGACGGCTGATCGTGTACCTGCTGCGCTGTGGCCGGCTACCTGCGCTAAGTGATTATCCCTGGGGACGGAGCCGTCCGAGCGGCTCCACCCGCCCTGTGCTGAATGTTTCTGGCGAAGCACTGTGACCTCTCACGACTGATACAGAATAAATGCTCTCACTACATAGTTTCTCTGCAAATAAATTACTACAGAATAAAACTGAATCATTAACCCTATTTTTCATAACTAATAATTATTTCTTGCTTGCATTTTTCTCTCGAGTTTTGCAGCTTTTGTCGAAAGCGTGGTGATTCTTAAATTTACGTCAATAGTTTACAGTTCTTTCTTGGCAGTTTCTGTAGGTCCCTTACTGTATTAGAGTGTTATTGTTGATTCGAAAAAAAATGCTAGAAATTTTCTATTCCACACTTACATACCACGTTCAGACCACGACTGTAAAATTAGAGATATTCGAACTCATACAGAGAGTTAAAGCCATCCGATTTTTCCTCACGTTATTCGCGAATACCATAGAAAGAGACCTTAAAATGATAATTGTTCAAGCAGCCTCCCCCACACACCGAAATTTGGTTTCCGGAATATCTTTGTAGATGTAGACACCCAAAATATCTCGATGTTGACTGAATGTTTGCTGCGCTTTGTAATTACCCGATTATACGTAATTTTGTTTCTTTGATGAAATTTGTTCCACATAAGTACTCAACAGATTTTTCATTTCTAAGCTATGAAGTGTCTGTCCGTTAATTACGTGATGTGAAATAGAGAGAGGGGGGGGGGGGGGGGCGGGTTGCGGCGAAATCGCACGAAACCTCACCAGAGTAACAAAAAGCGGTATCTGGACATAAGTTCACTTAAAATTGGAGTATTGCGAAAGGGTATTGAGAAATGTGGCGAGAAGTCCGCTGTACGACTCAGGTAGCGGCGCGTCTATATTCGTCATCAGCACACAGGTAGCGGCAGGCGGGTGCGGCTTATCTCGTCATCAGCACTCAGGGGAAATCCGACGGCTGCGGCTATACCCGTCATCAGCACTCGGGGCCCGCAGGCAGCATGGCGTGTATAGACGTCAACAGCAGTCAAAGGGTTAATGTTTGTACAAACCCACATTTTAATCTGATTTCGGTGGAACTTCGCATGTGTATACTTTAAAGGCCTGGCCACACAGAACGCGACAAGCGACAGCGGCAAGTGGTCGTTCTCTCATCGCGGCGATACACGATTTTGGTACGTCACACAGGACGCGACAACTCCATAGCGACAAATACCAGCATAGTGAGACCTTCTCTCACGAAGAAATCTGTACTTCTCTATTTCTTTCTTAATAAGTTTTCTTGGGCTAGGAAATTCTTAAAACATGTCAAGTGATGAGGGGACTCTACTTATTTTGTTCGCACTAAAAATGGTCTGGGTTCCTGACATCAATAAGAATAGAGAATGCCTTGGTGAATACCACCGCCTTTGCCGGGGACTGGTATCACAAGAAGATAGATTTTATACATATTTTCGTATGCCTCGAGAATGCTTCGAGAAAGTAGACAATCAGTTAAAATCAACTATATTGCACCACGAACTGGAGAAAAGTAATTGGTACAATAGAAAGATTAGCCATTTGTATGACACTATGAGGTATGTTCTGTTCATTTAATATACATTCTTAAAAACAGAACAAAAACGACACTGCCAAAACCAGAGCCGGTGCTAGGGGGTTAAGCGAGGCAAAAGTATCCTGGGCCTGTGCCCCCGAAGGGGGCTCCTCTGCCAGAGTGTCTAATTAAATAAAAATAAAACTTTTAAAATCTTGCTTAAAAAGATGTAATTTGATTTTTTGCCTTAAAATTTAAAAGTTTTTAAAAGTTTAATATAAATAATTTTGTTGGGGGGGGGGGAGGAGGGGGGCTAAGAATCCTTACCCGGTGTAGTGGTCTCTTTTATATAGTTATGCCGGTCCGTTACTTATTCGTCAGGATGGATAAGTCGTATGTGGTCACTGTGGGCGTTAGCCAGTTTTACTTACTTGGGGCGTGTCTGCTGCTGCTCCCGTTCTTGGTACTCCCATCTCGGCTTTGGCTCTCTTACTTAGACTATGTACCTGAACCTGGATATCTCTGACTTGCACTAATGAAAGACACTAAGTGCGTACATAGTTTTATTCTTTCATTGCGGGCTGTTACATTCGTCCATTGGCCACGAGCAGGACTCCAAGCACTTAGTAATATAAATGACTGATGGACTTACATTGGTTATGGCAGATCAGCTGACTAGCGGGCAGAGCTGGCCTTCGTTCCCAACTCGATGTTTAATACAGCATAGTGGCTGCGTAGTCCGACTTGCCTCCGATTCGACTTGACCCCGAGCCTCGGTGAGCTCGCGCTTATATTTCGTCAGTTGCGTACTCTGTCCCCGTTCTAAGGGCAATCAACTGACAGCTAGCGTTTCTCGAAGCTTCTACACGAGCCCAGTTTCCATAACTATTGCTCGCCGACCTGGATTTATTGCTGAGCTGTCTTGCGACATCCCACGCCAGGCGCTTACTGCCTGCGAGTGTCGCCGCTCATACATTATCATTATACATATTTTCACATCTCCCAAAATATACTGTAATTATTAAAACGGTCCGCTACAATCTCTCCCTCCTTAATCGAAGACCAGATTTGTCCCCAAAACTTACTACTCTCCTCCATTGTTGAGGTTACTCACTAACTAGTACTAGTATACATGATTCGTGCTTGGATTCTTGCTTCGGGCTTACAAAGTTATAGCAACAGTCTTTTATAATCGCAAATGCTTTATGGTGTGGCGTCCAATCCTGTATAACAACAAAATCAATTCTCGTTAAAAATCATAAGTGTAAAAGACAAGGCAATAAAAGAGAAAATAATCATTTGACAAAACAATAGAACATCAATGACATAATTACAGTTTCGATTTAGTTGTGCAGTTTTCAGTGTCCTTAGCACTATTCTTGCCAGAAGATGTTAACGTCATTACAATTTATTCTGCGGTTGGTATGGGTCTTTCAATATCAAATCTTGTTAATTTTTATACTATACCATTTGTAAATTAACAGTATCCAAATTATTACAATAGATAATGATACAATAGTTGTTAGAATCATAGTGGTTACCATGGTTTTGTGCCTTGATTGTAATTAAACTTGAGTTTCTATGGCTACTATTAATTGATTATATTTAATTGAATCCCATGCTTGTTGCAAATGTTTTGATAATTCTGTGCTCAAGATTGCGGGATTTGTTTGATTTATTTCCACTAATTTCGGACTAGGGTATGTTTCTTTACTGAAAGTAGGTAACACGTATTTTTGACACGACAAATAGACATGAATAATGGTTCTATGCAACACTGGTATCTCAACGTCAAATGAGGTGAGATTTTGAAAAGATGCATCCAATAGATTAAATACAGTATCTAGCTGCCGACTGTGCTCCCATAATTCTCTGAAATTTATCTGAGCCACAATGGACCAAACTAATGGCGAATGAATAACATTATCTTGCTTGACAAACATTATACCACTCTTAAGGGGTGTGACTTGATAACATTGTATTGGGACCCTGCCCAGTGAAAGAATTAGTACTACTATTAAAACCTTAAAACGCAACATTATTCTTCTAATAACACCCTTGGAGAAATTATCTACTAAAGGTTACACACCAACTGTTACTATACGATACTACAAATTCCCTAATGGATAAAGTTGTTACTACCTAAAATATTTTACACCAAAGTCTTAAATCTAAAAGGTCTGTAATTAATGTTTTGATACTTAAAGATTACAACGATGTGCTGGTCACTGCTACGCGCGCATTGTCAGCGCAGCCCCTCGCTGTGTCGACATACGTCACGCCGCGTGGTCAGCAACACACTTCGCCTCTCGACCTGCGGAACATTACACCACAGCGAAATTCTGCACATCGGTGTTTACATGACGCAACAGCTGTGTCGGACAACAATATAAACACACAACTTGCTATTGTATACAAAGCACTTGACACAGTTTTAACTTGCACTTAGGTTCACTCAAAAAAAATGATTCTCTTGACTAGAATTCAACACAGATTCGTTGAGTCGAAACCAACCCAGTTTACAAGGTTTCATTAAAATTTTAATTCACAATTCTGGTCTAACTTTAAATTGCTTTACTTATTGACATTAAAATTCTTACTTTGCAATTACTGTTCCACTTCCTCCTTGGCAGCACCTTTGCAGGGTTGAAACAATCATTATTTACAGCTTATTTCCCAGGTAACTACTCCTTATTTCTTAAGTTATCTGAATGATTCTGTTGCAGTTATGTGTCCCTTACGTGTTTCCCTTTTACTCACTTGCTTGTTTCCCTCAAATAACGTGTGATTACCTTGTGATTGGATTTGCCATTCGCGCGAGATTAAAAGCGTGATCTTATTTGCTTTTGTTAAGGAACTCCCATTTGAACTGTTTTATCGATTCTCCTTTTAAAGATCCCTATTCACATTTCGTACTTAAAGGATTAATTACGGATTATCCCATAATTTGCTATCATCATACGTGAATGAGTTACCAACTACTAACCAAATAGTGATACACCGACATTGGAACCATACTGAGTGAATTTAACTCGAGGATAATTTTCTAGAAATAAACATGTGTTTAGGATTGTGAACAAGTAACAGAGACCTAGAATGCTGGTTTGGTCTTCCTAAAAAATTCAAATTGACCTACTATGTCATTTAAAGAGATCATTTATCACTCCACCTGCCCTATTTCTTTAATACTACCCGGGTCAGTTTTTCGGATTCCATGTTGAACAGTAGATACCACAATTTTAGGGGTGCAATGATTGGCAAATCGTACGCGGGATAACAATGCTGTATGTGTACACTTTTTGACGCTGTATTGATCACTCAGCCGTTGTTTCTCTCGTAGTCAGTGTGTGTGTGTTTCCTCTGCACTAATAAATATTATAAATGCGGAAGTAAGTCTCTGTCTTTTTGTTACGTTTAACGACTAAATGGCTTGACCGATATTGATTGAATTTGACATGGAAATACGTTGTATCTGTAGGATGGACACCGGACATTTTTTTCGGTATGAATAACAGTTGTAGTCACGAAGTTTTGAGAACTTATCGAATGGTGACAGACAGACGGATGCGTGTGTTAGTCTGTAATGTTGCTCAAGCTGTGCTTCTCGCGCAGTCTGTTAAAATATGATTTGTTAGTAAATTTCGTTTAGAGACAAAACTTATTATTTAGTCTAGATGTCGATTTGCTCTGCACTGTACTATTACTTTGTGTCTACCTAAAAGTTTCTGGCACCAGTTTATTTTGTCTTTTTTTCTGACATGCCTTGCGAGCGTAAACCTGGCCTAAGCAGAGCACAAGCGGCTAAAGTTATTAGAACTCAAGAATCGGATGCTCATGCTGATGAAAGAAGAAAAGACCAAGCTAAAATAAAACTGGCCTCAGTTAAACCCTTCTCTCCCCTATATCCCCGCACCTTCGTTTGTTTTCTGTTTTGGAAATTGATTCTCTTCATGAGACAGGTTCGATGGTAGAGTGATAAAGTGATGACTTTCCTGTCATATTATGTCGACTCGGTATTGTTTGGTGCAAATCGTACGTTACTAACAGCTTCCTATATCCACTTTTGGCAATGAAATTCGAAGTCAACGCTTACGAAGTTGCGGAAGCAGCTAGTATACTATAAAAGGTGGTGATAAAATTGAACAACATTCATTAGGGCACTGTGGAAGAACCGCGCAAAAGAGTGTAGTTAAATAAACATTCGTACTCACGTCAAATGTCAACAAAGATCAAAAAGCTTTGTCTCGCGATTAAAAATTTCCACCGGCGGGGCGGTGTAACGGTTAGCGTTCTCGCCTCGCATTCGGGAGGACGGCGGTTCGAATCCCCGTCCGGGCATCCAGATTTGGGTTTTCCATTGTTTCCCCAAATCACTCCAGGCAAATGCCGGGATGCTTCCTTCAAAAGGCCATGGCCGAATTCCTTCCCATTCCTTGCCCCCATCCTTGCCGCCATCCTTTCCCGTCTCTAAAGACCTAGATGTTAAAAAGAGACGTAAAGCAGTTACAAAAAAAAAAAAAAATCCCAATAAAGTATTCAGTGAGGTATTATAGAGCAGTTATTCAAAACTGCAATCAATCGGTTATACAGAAATAAAAGTTTATGGTGCTGTTATATCCACAGCGAAGTGCTATAACAAACTGATTTCTCTGCGGATCTGTTTTGCGGTCAATATGAAATTTCATCACGATTTCTTCACAGGCGGCGGTATTACGTGGCTTTGATGGGCGGACTTAAAATTATAAGGATTTTGCTGTCACCATTTTGGTTAATAAACGCTTAAAAAGTGAAGTTTTCATTTTCAGCCTTTCATTTTCAGCCTTTCATTTTCAGCCTGTCGTTTCCAGATCATGATCCTTTAATATTTTCCGCAGACTGATTTTCGTCAACCTTCTACAGCAATTTTCATACAGCAGTCGTCCAAAATGAATCTCCACTTTCATCAACTGCTGCATTCAGACATCCAATTTTAGAAACTTAATACCAAGTCTTCTCATATTTGAGGCTAACAGCATTCTCCTCTTCAAGATTTTATTGACATTTACGTGCTTTTGGTGTCACTATTATGACACTTGACTTCAGGCATGAGGGAATCTGAAAATATTCTTTTGTATAGAGTCAGGATTGAAACATCCTAAAAATAGAACTGATCAAAATATAACCCCCACCAAAAAAAAAGAAGATGTATGAGTTTGAAATTAAAATTCGTAAACAATGAAAGTAGTCGATCGCGATATTACAGTCAACTAATTTTAAGATTTTTTTAAAGTGATGTAACAGGGAGCAAATGTTTAGGGAAATTGCCACCGGAAGCAATCAAAGTTGTAAAAGAAAAAATTGAACGAGGCGTTAAGATTTCAAGAACAATCATTATGCTGCTATTGGCTGATGACTTTGTCGTGCTAGAACAATCAGCAAATCAAGGCTATTTAACAAGTAGTTGCGCAGATTGACCTTGATACTGTGTGGACATCATGATGTGCGATGAGTGTGCTGGTTTTCAGCACTAATTTTCCAGCTTTCACTAAGCCTCCGATAGATATTTCTGGAACATTAACAATACTTAAACAATTGAATCATATATAAAAACAATCAGAATTAGTACATAATCATTTACAATCATTGCAAAATGGTCAGAAATGGAAATTAAAGATACTTAAACACAAACTCAATTTAATTTTTTTTTAAATTGCAATGGAGCACAGGCTCCGGTGGCAATTTCCCTACACACCCATCTTCCCCCTATCCTGCAACCACCTACATTTGCCCTCAACAAATTTTATCTTTGAATTCTTTCAAAGTTTTCTGTAAATTATTCATCATTTCTCTTGGTAACTCATTTCAATCCCTGACACCCTTACCTAAGAAAGAGAATCTTCCCACACCCTTGTGCCTGAAATCGAGTGCCAGCTTGTGGTCATGGTCATCTTTTCCTTCCATGCACTACTTTTCATACCTATTGCAATATCTTTCCATGCCTCATCGCCAGTATACGCCCTGTACACTCCCATGACCCTCCTCATCCTCCTCCTGTCTTGCAATGAACCCATTTCAGCTCCTTTACCATATCCGTCACTGATTGCATTCTGCGATAATTTCCAGAAACAAATCTAGCAGGCCTTTTTTGCACCCTCTCCAACTCCTGTATTTGATACGTAAAATGAGGGTCCCATACTACACTACCATATTCGAGCAATGGTTTGACCAGAGTTTTGTAACCCAATTCCTTTACTTCTCCCATACATCCCCTCATCACTCTCTCCAACAAGTGCAGAACTTTGAAACCTTTTCCTACCACCTGTCCAATGTGTCCAGCCCAGTTAAGCTTGTTATCAAAATGAATGCCAAGATATTTACATTTCAAGTCTTCAGCAAGCAATTCTTCCTCCACCTTATATTCATAATTAACCTTTTATTTTTTATTTGTGTATCTAATAAGCTGACTCTTCTTTCCATTTATCTTCATCCCATGTTTACCAAACCAACTAGATATCCTGTCCTGATCTCCCTGAAACTGTTTACAATCCTCTATCGTTTTGATTATTTTATATAGCATTATGTCATCTGCAAACAATCTAATTTCAGATAGTAAACAATCAACACAATTATTCATTAGAATAATGAATAGCAATGGTCCCATTATGCTACCCTGTGGCACACTCATTTTTACTTCTACTTCTTTTGATACTACATTTCCTACCCTAACTTTCTGTTTTCTACCTTTTAAAAATTCTTCTACCCAGAAAATCATCCACAGAAATTCATTTAAACTGTAGCAAAATCGTCCTTCAGACATCGTAACGTGGATTAATACTTGGCATTACAAACATTTAAGCAATTCTCTTGCATAGTTATGATCTTAAACATATTAAATGGCCTCTAAATAATTTCTTTTCATGCAACAAAATCTATTTACCTTGATTTACAGTAAATGCAAAACAAACATATAAGATCCTATTCAACCAAACTCTAGCTTACTACAACAGCTCCACAAAATACAATTCCATTCAAGTTATGTTTGAGGACTGTTACAAGCTCTATGAAACTAATGTTGAAGTAAAAGATTGGACCGTATGAAGTAGATAGTTGAGGGAGTAGGTTGTCAGGGGTATGTTGAGATGAACAGGATAGCGCAGACCAGGGAGAGGTGGAAGGATTGCTTTATAGTTGTCGAGACACTTTCAGTATTGTCAAGAGAGAGCGTACTGGCTGTTTTGCGGACAGTGATCACTGTGTGGTCTGAATCACGACTAATGTTGGATGTGATTCCTCCGTGTTGGACACGGTTTGAGAGGAGTTGGCCAACAAGTGTTGGAGGAATTTAAGCTGCCCGTCTTTCTCAACGCTATTGATTTACGAGATGAGCTTCGTCGGCTGTAGCAACCGTGGGCCTCTCCTTTGAATGCGTTCCAAGTTCCGAGCAGATCTGTTCTAGTCAGCCGGCTACTACCTGCTCTTTTGCTGTGGTACATTTGTCTTACCCTGAGCGTACCTAATACCAAATTGCTGTAAAAATTAACTGTTGCATTATATTTCAAGGTGAAACACACTGCATGCCGCGCTTTGCTATCACATGCAGAAATTACTGGGAATACTCTGAGAGGAAAACAAGCTAATTACTCGTGTTAGACAAGTAAACAGTGATAAAGTGTAATATACTGATTAAGACAACAATACGGTGAACGTAGATGCGGGGGAAGTAAAACCTACCCACTGGCTTATGTAAGTCATTTACATATACTAAAGGGTTTTACCTTTATTGTTTTATTTACACAATATGCAAATCCTACTTTTTGGTCAGTTAACAACAATTACAAATAATTCTACAACATTATCTTCACCTTAAATTGATCTTCAACACCTTTTGAGTGAGAAGACACGTGTTTTAACATATTTTTATTCCAAGATGAATTTTCACGTTAGACCTTTCGGTTATAAATCTTACTCATCTTTTTCAACACCTGAAAAATAACTCTTATATTATTACCTGAAATTTTGTCTCGATTTCTCCTTTTCAAAAATCAGTAACACTACGAAATCTTTTTAGAATTCTCCTTGTATTATAACACACTTTAAACAGTATTAATATTTAACATTTCACAAGTTTCAAATACATCGATATTTCTCTAGTCCCCAGCGTACAAATTAATTTCAGATCCGTTTGGCCTGCTAGATTATTTTCCTTCCGTCCATACATTTTCATGCTCAATATTCTTCTTCTATCAAGTCCTTAATATTGATCTCATGATGCCTTCATCTCCATATAATTAATCTCCATGGTTAATTCACACATATCTCGTTGCTGCCAAGGAACCTTAACATAAACTTTTTATTCACATCTTTTAACATTCAATTTATATTTTCCACACACAAAATAAATATTTTGATATCTTATTTCTTAACAATTTGTACCTTATAGGTAGGTACGTATGTGGTACAAAGTGAAAAAATCCTTTATTCTGAACTATGAAATTACAACTGATGGCCAAGGCGAGAACGATCTTAATCGTCTTGTTTTTGTTTTGTTGTTGTTGTTGGTTTTGATTATGGCTTTACGCCTCATAAAGTCAAAATAAATTGAGACGGGAAAAGACAGGGGGCAAGGAACGGGAAGGAATTCGGCATTGACATTTTCGAGGAACCATACGGCATTGCCAAGAGTGATTTCGGGAAAAAGTGGAAAACCGAAGTCTGGAATCGAACCCACGTCCTCCCTGAAGCGAGGCCAGATCGAACGATCTTGAAAGTGGGCTGGCTAGTAAGAATGGGATAGATGATCTTGGTGACAAACTGCCTCTCGCTTTCAAGCATCAGGGAATGAGAAAGTTTTCTTTTGTAGGTGAGGGAGTCAGACATCCACTACACTGGATCTGGGAAGTACAACGGGACCATGTTCGAGTACTGGGCCACGCGAACAGGCCTTCCGAATTCCTGTTTTAAGGCGGTTTCCTGTTATCACCTAGGCAACGGTCACCAATCACTGCATCAGAAACTACACATCTAAGAAAAAAAATCACGAAGGAAACATGTTACATGCTTCGCAGACACATGGCAATAGAAGCATTCCGCCCTTAGTATACAGGGTGTTACAAAAAGGTACGGCCAAACTTTCAGGAAACATTCCTCACACACAAACATGTGAAAATGTGTCCGGAAACGCTTACTTTCCATGTTAGAGCTCATATTGTGGACGGCTGTGATACAATACGCCATTCTCCAGGGCTGCATCAGCGCATCAGGGATTCCATGCGACGGAGGTTGGATGCATGTATTCTCGCTAACGGAGGACATTTTGAACATTTCCTGTAACAAAGTGTTTGAAGTCACGCTGGTACGTTCTGTTGCTGTGTGTTTCCATTCCATTTAATGTGATTTGAAGAGAAGTAATAAAATGAGCTCTAACATGGAAAGTAAGCGTTTCCGGACACATGTCCACATAACATATTTTCTTTGTTTGTGTGTGAGGAATGTTTCCTGAAAGTTTGGCAGTACCTTTTGTAACACCCTGTATACTCTCTAAATTTAACACGCTGGCTCTAGTTTGGTGGAGCCTACGCCTTGCCGCCTCCCCCCCCCCTCCGGTGTCTACAGTGGCTGAAATGAGATAAAAAAAATAAATGACTCTGGGATTAGAATAAAATATTACCGAGGTAGATGCTGTTGCTTACCAAAAGCACTGAAAGAATTTAAGTCACGAATTTAGTCTCACACAAAGTAGTAATTAATAGACACAATTATTAAGATTGATTTAAAACAAAAACGAATTGCACAGAGTTTAAAAGTAACAAAGTATGAGTGTTTAGGTTCTTGCTGAAACAACATGACAGGGCGATTTGACCCTAATTGTACAATCTGCAATTTTTAAGAATTTCTGTTAGATCTAGAGGGTGTTAGAAGATTATTAAACATGGACAAAAAAGTCTCTAGAGAGGACTAAGATTTATTCGCTCTGAGAGTGTGTGATGTTGAAAGTAGTGACGCCCTTAAGAAAAGTGTCTAGCAGTGATGTGGAACATTGTTCTAATAATTGCTCCGCCTATACCTTGTGCACTTTGAATTGACGCCTCAATGTCCATGTTCCCCTCCTACCGTTCCCACACTCAACCACCCCCACCCTTTGCCTACCCTTCGAAACCGAACTCTGTGTGCAGAAAAGCGAGTGACAAATTTCCCCTTCGTTAGGGGTTAGGTAGGTGGGGGCAGAGGAGTGGGGATAGAACAGAACTGACCTTTAGCCGCCTCTGTCAACTGAACGCACGCTTCGGTTCTGTTTGAAAACTTGGCGAATTTGGTGGACACTTAACGTTCACGACTGTGTGACAAGGTATGAAAAGTCGATTCGCTCCATCTGCGTCTCAAATGGTGCGCGTAATGGCCACAGCTGGGAGATGTTAGTAAACAAACGGCTGTCCACAAAACAAGACATCAGGTGGAAGCAGCCGAGACAGTGAGCGTGTAGATATATACATTGGAGCGTACTCAATTCGGGACGAGATGCCATAAGAATTATTGAGTGTTTTAATTGTGAAAGACTTCCTTGATTGTTCATTAAGAAAATGACATGCAGCTTATCTGAAAGGTTGCCAGTTATAGTCAAGTCGCATACTTTTGAGATTACCATGGTGGAT
>CM061919.1:41520478-41556670 GCA_031002005.1 Vandiemenella viatica | reverse complement strand
CACATTTGCCCACATTTCTTGTTTTGCCTTTGAAACTTCTCTTTTCACATCCCTATTTACTCTCTTATTGTTTTTCCTGTCTTCTGGATTCTGTGTTGTCAACCATTTTTGGAAGAGGTTTTTATTATTATTATTATTATTATTTTTTAACTTTGTGCTCTATGTCTTGGGTCCACCACTCTTTTTTCTTTTCCCGAACTGGTTCAAGAATTCCTAAAGCTTCTGCTTCTGCACTGTGTTTATATTCTCTGATTTGACTGTCCTGCATCTACATGTATATCTTTCAGTTTGTTCGCTAACCTTATTTTATATAAGAATTCATTAGATTCTACTTTCAAGCTTTCTAAGTTGTATTTCCTTGTTTCCACTATATTTGGTTTGTCTTCAATACTTTTGTTCAATCCGTTGTTTGCTTTATACCTAACAAGAAATTTTGCCTGAACCATGAAGTGGTCTGAACCACATTCCACACCACTGTATACTCTCGCATCTTGTGTGAGTTCTGTACTTGTATAATACAATCAATTTTAGAGTGCAGCTTTCTTGTGGGTAGCACCTACTCATTTATTACTTCTTCCCCATATCTGCCAACCTCCTTATTGTTTTGTGCTGTCCCCGTATGACCATTAAAGTCTTCCATTAATATTATTTTTTTCCCAGGATTCACATCATCCAGAACCTTCGTCAAATTTTGGTAAAAATCATCCTTGGTTTTATTATCTGCATCATCTGTGGGTGCATACACCCCCACTATTACAATTTTGTGTCCATTTTCCTTCAGTTCTAAAGGTATTATCCTCTAATTTACTTCTTGACAGCATTTTGGACTCTTTGGTTGATCACTTTTACTTATACCACTATAAAAATGGATGTACCAGCCTATACTTTTCCCTTTTTCTTTCTCTCTGTTAAAATGGCAACATCAATTTTTATCCTTTCTAGTTCTTCAAAAACTTCTGTTTTGTACCCGAACTCTGAATATTCCAAGTTGCAATATTCATATTCCATTTCCGTTGCTTAAGTCAGTTTCCCGGAGATCCATCCTGTTTCCTGAGGCTCTTGACTGAGACATGTAGCCAGCATTTTATTTTACCTGGACGGGGGTCTTGCCTATCTGAAGAACACAGGGTTTTCATCATGGTGTCCTTTCCCTAGATGCATTGTCTTCCCTACGACTTACAGAGTCCCATCTACCCTGATGCGTTGTGGGACATACTTTGTCTGGCAACTCCCTCAAGGCCTGTCCAGCATGGGAGGCCTCTGGTAGCCACACTACTGCCGGCATAGCCTTCGCTTCATTGAAGCACGCCATCCTCTCAACCTGGCACTTAAGATGCCTTCAAAAATGTAATGTCCCCTGGAGAGGGAAGGAAACCCCCCCCCCCCCCAAAAAGATTTTTTAAAAAACTTAAAAATCTGGCCAAATAATGTTCTAATAGCATGTAGTAGAGTCGTGGAGCCAGATGGAGGATTTTGCTTTGCGTAGATACTACAATTTTGTTATAGATTTTTTTTTTTTTAAATATTTTGAACAGCCACTATTTCATACTAACTATAATGTTATTAAAAGTATTTTTCATATTTTATTGAGTGTAAAATTATCAAAGTTAATTAATACAACAAAATCCCTTAAACTTTAATAGCTTAAAATAAGCAATCTTCAGCTTTACACTACTATTTTCACAACAGTAATTTTTTATTTATCTACAGAGAATAATAAGTAAAATCTTTAAAGATAAAAGTTTTAATTTTTGGACATCAATGTTAGCGAAAGCTTTGATTAGATTGTTACTTAGCATGGGTCAGAATTACAACTGGCATTTGATGCTACAGCGGAGGACATGAATTAGTTAGTTTTTTTTTTCCAAAATAACTTAAACTGTGCCCTACTATTGAAATTATTAAATCGTTTGAACGGAAATAGTTGCATACTGATCGCGAACTGTGCAGCCTACACTACAATTAATATAAATATTGTGTGGCATAAGATTTATTTAATCTTCTTTGCTTTCACTGAGTTATATTACTGGGGCAATTATTCCGCAACATGTACTGAGTCAGCTATTCAAACATTGTAATATCGGAATGAATCACGGAAATAATAAAGAAAGTATAAAAACCCTTGAAGATTTTTGATCAAATTGGTTGTTGCGCAATCACTGGGACTCATCAAGGAACTGTCATTTTGGTCTGAAAACTGTTGCGCACATTCGTTGGGTGATCTTATTTAATCATATATTATTTCTATAAGGTATTTTTTTGTCACAAGCCTTTATCTTTCTTCATACTTAACCGAAATCAATGAATGAGATGTCATTTTAAAGCCGTATGGTCTCCACTTTGAACACATTATATTTTAAGAATTGAAGTTTTCGAAATTCGAGCCTTAAAGGGCAAAAAGTCAATATTTCTAAAATGCTGTTTTCTGTGTTATGAGTCATTTATCTCCCTGGATACCTATCTGAAATTGTTTAATGAAGTAATATTTTAAAGATTAAGATCTCCGCTTTAGTGACGTCATATATTAAGACAGAATTTTTTTCGGAATTCGACCCTTAAAGGGCAAAAGTATCAATATCTTTGTAATGCATTTTTGTGTCACGAGCGATTTATCTCCCTTAATATCTAACCGATATAGATAAATGAGGTATCATATTAAAGAATAAGGTCTCCGCCGTGGTAAAATTATATCTTAAAAAAGGAATGTTTCGTAATTAGACCCTTAAAGGGCAAAATGTCAATTTTTCTAAAATGCGTTTTTTGTGTCTCGAACCATTTATCTCCCTAGATATCTAACCAAAATCAATAAATGAAGTAGGATTATAAGGAGTAATATCTCAGATTTGTGACATCATGTGAATGTTTTTGGAATTCAACTCTTAAAGGGAAAATGTATACATTTTTCTATAACGCTTTTTTGTGTCACGAGCGATCTCCCTTAATATCTAACCGATATAGATAAATGAGGTATCATGTTAAAGAATAAGGTCTCCGCCGTGGTGTCATTATATTTTAAGATAGGAATTTTTCGTAATTCGTCCCTTAAAGGGCAACAATGTCAGTTTTTCTAAAATGCGTTTTTTTGTGTCTCGAGCCACTTACCTCCCTAGATATCTATCCAAAATAGATAAATCAAGTAAGATTATGAGGAATATTGTCTCAGCTTTGGTGTCATCATAATTTAGGAAAGAAGTTTTTGGAATTTAGCCCTTAAAGGGAAAAAGTATAAATTTTTCTATAACGCATTTTTGTGTCACGAGCGATTTATCTCCCTTAATATCTAACCGATATAGAAAACGAGGTATTACATTAAAGAGTGAGGTCTCCACCGTGGTATCATTATATTTTAAGATAGGAATTTTTCGTAATTCGTCCTTAAAGGGCAACAATGTCAGTTTTTCTAAAATGGTTTTTTGTGTCTCGAGCCACTTACCTCCCTAGATATCTATCCAAAATGGATAAATCAAGTAAGATTATGAGGAATATTGTCTCAGCTTTGGTGTCGTCATAATTTAGGAAAGAAGTTTTTGGAATTTAGCCCTTAAAGGGAAAAAGTATAAATGGTTCTACAACGCATTTTTGTGTCACGAGCTATTTATCTCCCTTGATATCTAACCAATATAGGTAAATGAGATATCATATTAAAGACTAAGGTCTCCGCCGTGGTAACATTACATTTTAAGAAATGAATTTTTCGTAATTCGAACCTTATAGGGCAAAAATTTTAATTTTTCTAGAATGTGTTTTTTGTATCTCCAGCCATTTATCTCCCTTGACAATTAAACAAAATTGATAAACGAGGTATCATTTAAAAGTGAGGTCGTCGTAATGTCTTCGGTTCCGTTACTACATTTAAGAAAGAAATTTTAAAACATTAAACGTTAGAGGGCAAAAGTATTAATATTTTTACAACGCATTTTTCGGTCAGCAGCTATTTATTTCCCTTGATACCTAACCGAAATAATAAATGAGCTATCGATTTAAATATTAAATTATCCGCTATGGTCACATCATATTTTAAGAAAAAACTTTTTCCAAATGCAACCATTAAGGGTAAAAATATCATTTTTCAAAACTTTTTTTTTTTTTTTTTACCTCGCTTGATAACTAACCGAAGTTAATAAATGAGCTATCACTTTAAAGACCAAGGTGGCTGCTTTGGTCACACCATATTTTTAAAAGGAATTTTTTGGAATTCGACCCATAAAGGGCAAAAGTATCAATATGATTTATACGTGTTTTTTATTATTTTTTTAAATTTATTACAAGCCATTTATCTTCTTCGATACCTAGCTGAAATCGATAAATGACATATCGTTTTAAATATTTAGGTCTCCAGCTAGGTAAAATCATAAATTAAGAAAGAATTTTTCTTAATTTGGTGCTTAAAGTGGTAGCGCTATTCAGAGCCAAGTACCTAGATTGCAGCAGCGGATATCACAGAGATGTCAATAAACTTATTTTTATTCAATAAGTAGCTTTTCGGATATATATATATATTTTTTCTGTTACGGAAAAACAGTCGTTTTGCTATACAATTCCTATGTAAAAATATTTATTCGCACAGCAAAAAATATTTCAGGGATGTTGATATGTTGTGTGCATTTTGTTCAGGTTGGTTTTATTCTGGTAAGGTCAGTGACAGTTTGTCATAAATACAGTGTTTTAAATTTTCCTAACTGTTTCATAATATGTTGCGAGTATTTTGATGCGCACCTACAACATTAAAAAAAAATATTTGCTACAAGGTGACGGTTCTACTTTTCATTATATTACAAGCATTCACCTCACTATTCATCGCATTTTATTGCGAAATTTTCGCACGGGTCGTCTAGTATATGTTATTCTTAGAGATGTAAAATATATCATTCCTTACAAACTTCACTCAAAGTGTCCTAACGCTAAGCGGCGAGCAACTGGTAGAAGGCATATAGCAATGTATAATAATAACGAAAACGTTCCTTCGACTAAATAATTTAGTAGTATGTTTCTACTACACCCATCAAGATAGTATATAATGTACAAATTTTAACCAAAAAAGAAAAAAACTACCGTAATGTTACAAGCTAAGCGATTAGAGTACGCCATTTGTTATCATATGCGACCTCCAGCTATACTAATATTTCGTGCGGCAAAATGCATCAATGACCAACAATGAATATCAAACCAACTTAACTTTATAAGAAAAACAAAATCCATTGAGCTGCAAAAGGAAGAGTCTATGTCCATTCTGATTCAAGCTACATTTCAACCTATCCACAGGCACTGCTAATGATTCTGCTTGAATCTCATGATAATTAAAATGTTTAGTAAATCCAAATTTCTAGCGAATTATGCTTTATCAAGAAGAACCAAACACCAATTTGGTATTATAAAAACTAATTTCCTTCAGTCGCTAATGGTTCAAAGTTGTTGCAGTTTTTTGTGTAATTTTTTCCATATTTATATTTTTGATGGCTGTGATAGCAACATATTCCCGAATAACATTGTTGAAAGAACGTGTGGAAGATCATTATACTTCGCTATATAGCTTCTCCCAGTCACTTGCGTTATGGCACTTTTTAAGGTAAGTTTGTGAGGTGTGTATGTATTTTACAGCTCTAAGAACAACGCACATTATACTATATAATCTATCGAACGTCTGTAACAATTTTCAGACGAAAAGGATAATTCATTTATGAGTCTCAGTGATTACACTAGAGCCCAAATTTATATAGCGATGCATTATTACCACTAAAATGCGATACAGTACATGTATTAATATGCATGACATTGTAGTATTGTTTTTCTGGCGGCAAGTTTAGAGTACTATGTGGTTAGGTTGAAACGCAACCTGGACCCGGATGGAAGTGGAAACGGAAACTGAAACTTTTTGTTACAGCGCAAGGCACGAGGAATTACTTTGAATTTTATTTTATAACAATTCTATTTAGTTAAGCAATTGCTAAGAAATTAATTGTCAGAACACTTAAAGGAAAGTAAGTATTTAATTTAAATTGGCATATTAATTACTAGTTTTTTCTTCTTTTTTTATTAAAATCATAACATGGTTTGAATGAAAGAAGTTCCAGATTGATCACGATCTAAGTGGCCTAAACCACAATTAAAAGTATTATCGTTTGCCATAGCGTAATTTGTTAAGATTTATTTTTAGCATCCTTCATTTTCACTGGGGTCATTATTTCAGCCAATGTAAGCTGTGTCAGCCCGTTAAAATATCAATCTTCATCACAGATAATAAGAAAGAAAGATGTAAGAACCAGTGAAGATTTGGGATCAAGTTTCTATCGTGATGCATGATGACACTGACATACGATACAGGGAATAAGTGTGATTGAAGCTTTGCTTTTCTAGCGGCAATACTAGCGGAGTTGGGGTTAGGCTGAAATGCATCATGCACCAAGTTGACAACTGAAGCTTTTTTTACATCACAAAGGATGATAACAATGTGCTTTATTTTATAACAATTCTATTTAGTTTATGCAACTGCAGAGAAATAAATTATCATAACACTTCATTAAACCCATCATTTTTGACAGGCCTTGGGACTAGGAACATAATAATTTAATAATATTTATGCTAGACAGTAAATCACACACTGGTTTTTCTCTTTGATTTTGTTGTGTTATTCTACCAGTTGAAATTCAGAACCACCACAAATCTTATTGTTTACTTATATTTCCCATAAAAGAAAGGTTTTGCTGTTGTATCACATACAATACAGCACATTTTTTTTTTTTTTTGTGATCTTGAACTAATAAAATTGAAATATAAAATATCTGCTTATTGAAAATTTTCAAAGAAGTGATATACATTTCAGATTGTGCTGCAAGCCACTTCAAAAAACAAATACCAATTTCAGTGACTAAAATATTTCAACAAATTTGATTTACACAGCAACTGGACATGGGAGAAGTCCATCTGGTGGTGTGGGTAGATTATTCAAACATTATGCCACAAACGTCAACCTTCCTATAGAACCAGCACTGGCTATTAGAAATGTACCTTCATTTGTGGATAGTTAGCAATATATTAAAAACTACCACACTATAACTACTTAAAACAGAAAACGTTCAAGCTTTTCAGTCTTGTAAAAACAAAATGAAAGGGCTAATATAAAACCTGTAATTGGTATACGATCACTGCATTATAGGTTAGTTCAGTGAAATGAAGCTCATATGGCAAGAGCAGCTTAACACAATGTTCAGAAAATTCAATTAGTAATACAGACACTTTTTATAATATATATCTGTCAGTGATTTCTACTTAGTTGAATTTGTAGGATGCATAAATGATAACTGGTGGATTGGATGTATTACAAGTATGTTTTGAGCAGTTGATGATACCACAGTATCATTTATGCACCATTGTGATCCACAGAAAAGATTTCAATGATCAGAAGAATCTGGGGAAAATACACAGTCCAGTCACATTAATGTGAACACCTCTCAAAAACCAGAATAACCACCTTTGGCGAGCAGACCGCTGCGAGGCATGCAGGAAGAGAGTCAATTAGGTTTCTGAAGGTGTTCACTGGGATGTTGAGCCATACCGACTACAGTGCCGTGGCCAGCTGCGCTAGCTAGATTGCGCGGTTGAGGATCCATTGCGCGAACAACCCGATTGAGGTGGTACCACAGATTCTTGATTGGGTTTAAATCCGGTTAGTTTTCTGGCCAGGGGAGTAAGGTAAACTCATCCTGGTGCTCTTCAAACCACGCACATACACTGCGAGCTGTATGACACCTCACATTGTCCTGCTGGTAGATGCCATGATTCTGAGGAAAAATTATTCACATGTATGGGTGGACATGGTCCGCAAGGACAGATACGTACTTGTGCTGATCCATCGTGCCTTCCACAATGATGAGTTCACCCAGTGAATGCCAGGAGAACATTCCCCAAACCATAATGCTCTCCTTCACCCTGGATCCTTCCGGCAATTGTTGCAGGGTGTTTGCTTTCAGACGTTTCACGCCGTATGCGCCAACGTCCATCTGTCCAATGGAGCATAAAACGTGATTCATCGGAAAAAGCCACCTGTTGCCACTCTGTGGATGTCCAGTTGCGGTACTGGTGTGCAAAATCCAGCCTTCATTGCCATGAACAGCAGTCAGCAAGTGCATTAACCAGGCGTCTGCTGCGGAGGCCCATGCGCAGCAACGTTCACTGAACAGTTGTTGAGGATACACTCTTGGTAACCCCTTGGTTCATCTGAGTGGTCAGTTGCTCAACAGTTGCACGTCTATTTGCCCGAACGCATCTTCGTAGCATTCGTTCGCCTCATCATCTATAGCCCGTGGTGCACCACATGTTCCACGCCGCTGATTTTGAATAGTGCCATTTTGCCATGCATGGTATACTTTCACCACGCGGCACGTGAACAGTTCACAAAATTAGCAATTTCCTAAATGCTTCCACCCTTGGCCCGAAAGCCAATAATCATGCCCTTTTGAACATCGGACATATCGCTATGTTTCTGCATTACGCCAACGATTGAAATGCTTTCCGATGCCCTAGGACATCCTTTATATACACTCCACTGTAATGTGCTGACACTTGCCTTCTGTGATTGGTTATATCACGTTGGCATCGAAAGTAGGTGGTGTTCATATTAATGTGAGTGGACTGTGTATATGAATGTATGGTACCCATAAAAATGTTTTGTTAAAGGTGAAATATCCCATTCCATGTGGACTATTTGGGCAACTGAAAGCCTCTGAAGAAAATGAATTGAAACAGGTTGAGCAACTCTTCCATACAGTGAAAGCTTTTTATTCGCGGTTTCAGTATTCACGGATGGAATATTTGAGACAACTTTCTGTATTCGCAACTTCGATTTTTTTATTATTCGCATATCCATTCGGAACATTTAGTGCATTGGTATCTTTTACTGATGTGTCGTCATCCTTTGAGTATTGATGGCATTTACTGAGAGTAACTCTATCTAACCAAAATGACTAAAAAAGCAAATCTTATTACCACCAAACTAAAAGTTCATCGTCAAAACCCGTCGCTGCCGCTGTGTTACACGTTCCGCTATGACCTTTGATAAAAGCCGCTCTGCCACAATCGGATCTGAATCTATTGTTATTAGTCAGTCGTTGCAGTAATTCTGTGTGAATAACACGGTGTCTCCTCTGCTTTGTTCGCAATTTATAATGTCCAGCAAAAGCAAAGAAAAATTAGTTCCTATGCGAAAAAAGTTGTGTTGCCGCTTAGAGTTAAAATAGAAATGCTGGACTGTTCACGCCTTGGCGAGTCGTTTGCATCCATATCATGTTCTTTCAGTGTTAACGAATCAACTGTAAAATTCATCGAGAAATCCGAAGACAAAAATAAGGAATTCTATAGCTTCAATTTCGGCGAAAATTGTTCGTGATCCAGCAATTGAAAATGTGGAAGCTGCGTTATCATTATGGGTTGAAGACTGTAACCAGAAAAGAGTGCCCTTAAATGGTCCTATGATCTGTTAGAAGGCAAAGTGTCTCTACGCACATTTTAAAGAACCTGATTATGAACGTACAAGTGGAGGATTTCAAGCATCGGAAGGTGGTTCAATAAATTCAAGGTGCGACAGTCATTGCATAACATCAAAATTGTTGGAGAAGCTGCATCTGCAGACACCGCCGCAGTGGAAAGATATCCAGATGAATTTTTAAACATAATTGCTGATGGTGGATACAAATCTGAGCAAGTGTTTAATGGAAATGAAACTGCCCTGTTTTGCAAAAGAATGCCAAACAAAACTTTCATATCCAATAGTGAAAAGTGTGCCTCTGCTTTCAAGGCTGCAAAAGACAGAGTTACACTGCTGCTGTGTTCTAATGCATTGGGTGATTGTGTTATTAAGCCACTAATGCTTTGCAGAGCTTTAAATCACCGTGCTTTGAAAAATCAATACAAGGACAACCTGCCGGTGTTTTGGTGTGCAAATAAAAAAGCGTGAGTTACAAGTGTTATTTATTGTGACTGGTTCTGGAACTGTTTTGTTCGTGAAGTTGAAACTTATTTAAAGATAAATAATTTAGACTTTAAGGCCATGTTAGTTTTGGACAGTGCACCAAGTCACCCTCGGGAGCTTGAAACTATGCATCCAAATATAAATGATATTCTTGCCCCCTAATACAACAGCTTTACTTCAACCTATGGGCCAAGGAATAATCCAAGCCTTTAAACTCTATCACATTAGACAAACTTTCAAAATCATACTGGACACCATGGAATGCAATCCTGATATGAATGTTATGCAATGCTGGAAAAATTTTGACATAGCAAAATGCATTGTTACAATAAAGAAACGTTGCAAGAACTGAAGCCATACACTTTAAAATCATGCT
The DNA here is from genome assembly GCA_031002005.1 of Vandiemenella viatica. Lineage (NCBI taxonomy): Eukaryota > Metazoa > Arthropoda > Insecta > Orthoptera > Morabidae > Vandiemenella > Vandiemenella viatica. Next base: position 41,546,330 of record CM061919.1, on the reverse strand, counting down.
GGAGAAAACTCTGTCAGAAATGATGAATCTGTGCAAATTCAAACTTTAAGTGCAAACATTGCTCAAGTTGTGAATGGAATAGAACGAGATGGTTTTGAACAGCTAGAATCAAGTGACATTCAAGAGTTGCTAGAATCACAAGATGAAGATTTGACTGAAATCGACTTGAAGGAAATGTTAAATCCCCCAATCCATTGAAGAAGAGGCTTCAAGGAGCACTGAAATTGTGACATTTAATTTAAAAAACCTGCGTGAAGGTCTACGCATGGCAAATGAGCTTTGTGATTTCTTCATGAAAATTGATCCGTCTAGGAAAGAAGTCTTGTTTTTAAAAGAAAAATTGTTAATGCCACCGCTGAATATCAGTCCGAATTGAAAAATCTGTTAAAAGTGGCAAAACAAGAAAAAATTACTAAATTCTTTAAAACATTGCCTAAGCATGACAATAATAATTAAAGCATGTTGCTTAAAATCTCTTAATAAATTGATTTTAAATTGAACTTTTTTTTTTTTTTTTTGTTGAAATCTTGGAACGTATCCCCTACAAATTACCATTCCATATTCGCGGTTTCCATATTCACGGCATATTTGCGGAACGAATCCCCCGCGAATAAGGAGCTTTCACTGTATTTAAGTCACTGTGGATGTTCAAAAGTAGTTGTTTCTATTTAAAAATAATTTAAATCTATAATAATCTTATGCAATGAAATGTTGTAACTATGTAAAGCAGAATCCACCAACCTAAACACATACTATTAGGACATTATTTAGCCATATTTCCAGATTTTTTTTTTAAAAAAAAAAAAAAAAAAAAAAAAAGGTTTTTTTGAGTAATGGTTGTTGAAAAATTTGGAATTTTGTGATATTTTAACGAGCTGCTGTATAAACTAGATTCATCATGGGCTAGAAATAAATTTATGATTAGTCCTATCCTATGAGTGGTATAAATTGCCATAATTAACAAAATGATCCAACTTCTTTTTGTATGTGAAAAAAAATTCTTAAAACTACAAAAAAAAAATCATATTTTTTCCCATTAAATGTGCAATTCTTTGGTTTATTTTTAATTTGGGCTTAATTCTTTAATGTTGTGTAAAAGTACATTTCCATAGCTTCAAAACAAAAGTAATTTCATTTCTATATCTCTTATAGTTTTTGAGTTATATGCAATAAATACATTAAGTATCGCATGATTTTCAAAATATGTGGATTTTTAGCCAATTTTCAGAGGGCCATAACTCTACTAAAAAAAATTTCCACACAATTCTTTTGGAATGCTTCATAATTGCAATATAATTATATACTGCAATAATTTAAAAAAAAAAAAAAAAAAAACCTTAAGGAAGTGGATAAGTTTTCAGATGTAGGTAAGGGAACACTATATTGTACAAAGCAGAAGAAAAGTTAGAAATTTGAAATACAAATTAACAGTAAATGTTCAAGTTTTACCGCCATGGCAATACCTCAGTAGAAATTAATAATAAAAGACTTATCTAATATAATACTTGGAATGATTTGATTGCTTGAGATGGTAGTGTTTTACATGTGAATACCATAGTGTGAAAAATCCATTGTTGCAAATATTTCATTAATGGTACAATGGAAAGTATGATGAAAATGAACAATGAAGCTGCAGTAATTAAATTAGAACCTTGGGAACCTCGACGTCAACAATGCGTAAAGCCACAATTGTGTATGCTCAACACCTGGTAATTTGATGTGACCTGGCTGTGTAGCTGCATGTGTTAAAAGTGCCACTAAACTAGATCAGAAAAGAAGCAGTGCTCAAGTTTAAATACAGGCTCCGCATACTAGCTGTTCTGATTGCGATTGGCATCTGGTTTCCTATTGGCACCTTGTCAAATTCTGAGGCAGTACACAACTTCAGTTTAATATGTTACACATTTCACTAACCAAAATACACCCATAATACGGAATACAAATTATGTGTGTTGCAGACAGATGGCAGTACTCATTACAATAGGATCACTACTCTGCCTAAGTAGCAGGTATCGTACCTTCACCTCTTTTATGATAGAAACTAGTGTAAACCCGTGACCGTTTTTTGCTTATCGTCACGGGTCTAGAACAGTTATAGTTTTTTGGGTCAAAATTTGTGATCAGATTAAATACGAAATTGTCCTGTGTTTCACCCTTAGGATGAATAAAATCTCTTGGGCATGAAGAACCCTTAAGTAGTAATAGACTTATTAACCACAGACAGGGACAATTGTGGTATCGTAAAATAGTTTCAATGGTCATAGACTTGAACTTGCTGAAATATGAAATCCTTCATACGAAATCCTTCATGGGCTCAGGTAAAACAGTGGTTTTAAACAAATTTAAGAAATGTCTGGAGGGTGTTTTGAAACCCACCCGTACCGTCCCCACACCAGCATTACACTGCAGATCACCGAAGCTGTTTGAGAACTCATCGAATGTGATCAGCACATGTTCTTAAAATCTCTCAGGTGCTTTAGATTAGCTTTGGAAGTGTGCAGTAATCATTTGTAATGAGCTGGAATTCCGAAAAGTTTCAGCTGGATGGGTTCCAAAGTTTCTGAATGCAGAGCTGAAAACCATGCGGTTTGAAATTTCTGTAGGACTCCTGACCATTTATAAGAGGGGTAGTGACACTTTATATATATATATATATATATATACTAGCAGAGGTCCCGGTGTTTCCCGGTTTAGTAGTTGTTGATTTACCCATACACTGTTTCTATTCATGCAATCAGTAACATGTTCCAAGTTTCATACAATTTGGGCCATCAATTTCCGGAATTAAAACATACCTAGACTCATCTCCAACTTACCAAGAAAGAAGTGGGTTTAATTTGATTTATCCGTACACTATTTTTATTCGTCTGAACAGATTCATGCTTACCAAGATTCCGGTACTAAACTAACCGGTGATTTAACAGCACACTTCCAAGAATGGGGTGGCTCGGGTGCTTTGATACAGAATATCAGTTTCATTTTAGTCCAGGTTACATTTCAACCTAATTACATTTGCTAATATTGCTGCTTGAAAATCGAAATATTACGCACATTATTCGAAAATCTAAACATTACGCACATTATTACATACCACATACATAAAAATGTATCTGGAATATATATGTTTATTCCGGCATTACGCAAAAAATACACATTTTCAGTGGATTTTCAGAATTTGAAAGTTTGGGTTCAAAATTAAAATTTTACGTATATTTTAAGCCGTTATGGCACCTTTACTTTAACAATAATTAAGCATTATCTGAAAACTGCTGAATCGATTTTGAACGAGTTTTCGTAGCGTCAAACATTAGATGTGTCTGAATGTATGTGCTGGTTCATCTGCCACTGGAGTTAAAAAAAATTCTCATTATGTTACTTCATCTTTCACTGTAGCTCAAAATTAAATTCTATTTCGTACCTGTATAGTTGAATATCAGGTATTCATAGGTGTATATCAGTTATTCAGAAATAACCGAGAAATAAAAAAAATAAAAATCTTTACTTCGATTTATTTCATTGACTTACGGACTATGGCACCATGCTTATCATAGAAACTGCATTACGAAACAACGCAATAAATTATAAAATCAAGAAAAGCTGCTTTGTTGTCCTAAACTGTTTTTATTTGCAACACTAAATTCTTAATACAACGTTCTATTTCTATTAAAAGCCATCAGCCCACGCATTAATTATTATGAACACAATGACTCTACTTTTAGCTCCAAACACCAGATATTTTTGTCTGACATTTGATATATCGAATAGATTATAATACGACTGAAAGCTAGATTATGTCAGAAAGTAAGGAAAAATTTAATGTTTAGCTACAGGCCTAAGAGGTATGCGTCACATCCTGAGTATTTTGCTTGTAAAACCATGTAAAATCGAAAAATGGATGGCCGGACGGGGATTTGAATACAGGTGTTCTCGAGTTCAAGGCTTGAGCGCTAACGTTCAACCATCAAGCTCGCTTTATAGTTTAATTTAATTGCGATAGAGCCCACGTCCCTGTAGCATTTTCTCCACACACCCTTTTTCACCTAACAGAGTATTTTTGCCGTTTGAGTTAAGTTTTTGTATCTCAGAAACGTTGCATTTAAAATTTCTTCACAAGGAAACAAAATTCCATGTCGATTTAGTACTAAAACAGTATTCGTTGAATGTGATTACTCTTTTTATGAAAAATCTTTCAACTGTCGCGTTGCAATTTGGTGATGTATTCTTATGTAACAGCACAAGACAAATCAAAACTGAAGATATTTTATATATATACACTTCTCGTTAAACCAGGATTCTTATCTAACTTGACGAGACACATTGAAAGTGAAATGTAAAATATTGTTTTGTCCTTGGGATATTGTATCTTTAAATTGAGTTCGACAGTTTGAAACGAAACCTGGACCAAAAAAAATCCATAAGTCACAAGATACTACATGCTGGACAGGTACAATGGGAGTTTTGTTTTCTTTCTATCGCTTGTGGTCAAGTCGAGAAGAAAATCGTTGTCAAACGGAAAAGAATCTATACCTATAAATAATTTTTTACTTTCGATAACTCGAGAGCTAAGTGAAACATGATTTTTTTTTTTACTTTCTATCTGTCTCATTGAGTTATATAATAATTCATCATCAAATTGCGGTGCAACAGTTGACGTAAAAACCGTATTAGTAAACAATTGAATAAATTATGCAATTAATAAAAGCTGTTAAAAGCCATTGCATTACTAAACAACGCTATAAAATATAAAATCAATAAAAGCTAGATTACATCAGATACATGCGCGTATAGCGTAGAATTGCACCCTAATACCAAAAAATGTTCAGTTGTCCTAAGTCGTTATTATTTTCAACACTAAAGTTTTAATGCAAACTTCTAATGATTAAAAAATAAAAATAAAAAATAAAAATAAAAAAAAAATCAGCGTACGAATTAATTACTGCGAATGGAATGAATCTATCAGCACCTAACACTAAAGGTTGAATACAAACTTCAGATGATAAAAAAACCCATTAGCGTACGAATTAATTACTGCGAACGAAATGAATTTGTAAGCTCCAAGCGCCTGAAATTTTAGCTATACAGATTCAGTCTTTTTGCATAAAATAGAAAATCCAATACTGAAAAACACAATCAATAGGGAAAAAAATACGTTAAACGTTGGTTAATGTGAATAACTGAAACGCCAGATATATTTTAGTATTAGTTTTACCTATATAATTCAGGAGTAGTTTATGTCGCGATACATGATGTTACAGTGCTTATGAAAGTTGCTTAAATAACTGATAACTAAATTCCTCGTACCATTGGTTGTAACATAATGGTTCAGTTTTCATTATGGTCCAGGCTGAATTTCAACCTAACCACAATCTCTGCTAATATTGGCACCACAAATTCAAAGCTTCAATCACATGCGCATTGATACAATCATTTTGTCCTAAGTTAGCAACGTCGTGTATCACGACGTAAACTTGAACCTATAATTAAACATAATTTATCCAGAAAATTATTGTAAATAATTGATTTTAATAACATTGATATCAGAGACAAATACTAAATCTGATGGTCAAAGACATTGCCAGACAGCAGGGGCAAAGAAAATCTCTACTGATTTTTCGTTCTTAATTCCTCGCATTCAATACGGCCATCGAGCGTTTGAAAACTAAACACCCCGTATTAAAGGAAATAATATTTCAAGTTTTGTTCAGTTTGGAGTATGAAAAAATGGTTATTATTGTAAATTGCTCATCAAAGGCTATGGTCAGAGATATTATATTGTAGTTATGTGTTTAGTGTGATGTATGCAGCATCTAGTCATTCCTCCTGTGGAATTCCTCACCATACGTTCAGAATTTCATTTAATGCTCCTACATTATTTGACGTTGAAACATAAGACATGCCAGACAAGTGAATTAAGCTTCTAAGCTTTAAAACGGTGAAAACCCCATCGAATTCTGCTGCGTAGATTCCGAGTTTTTATACGACCAATATTTCCGGTTTTCGTTTTATAGATATAGAAAAAGTCATGTGAAACGAGACTTGGGTCCTCATTGAACCGCTGATTCTAAGAGGACCGGTATGGAGTGGCAAAAGACTGGCGATGGTGTGCACCAGTGAAAGCAAAGATGATGCTGTCTGTAGGGAAGGTCTAGGCCACTGTGTTCTGGGACTGTAAAGGCATTCTGCTCGTCGATTTTCTTCGAGAAAGTCAATCCGTTATAGCTGCCTGTTATTGTGATCGCCTTAGTCAAGTTTGAGTTGCCAGTCAGTCAGATTGTGATCAGACTTTTGTTGCTTCTCTGTGACAATGCCAGACATCACAGTTCAGCAGAAAACACACACACCCCAAAAAAATTGATGGATATGTAGTAGGCTATCCTAGAAAATACACTCTACAACCAAGACCTGTTGCCATGCGACTTACATATGTTAGGGTCTCTCAAGGAAGCCCTTTGTGAACAGCACTTAGCAACAAATGAGGAGGTGCAGCTGTTCTTGTACAATTAATTTGATACTCATCCTCAAACTTTTTATGATAGTAGAATTAAAAAATTACCTACCATTGGATTAACTGCATAGATAAGAAGGGGAACTATGTAGAAAAGTGTGAATCAGAATTTATTTTAAAAAATGAGTATATATATATATATATATTGCAAAAGGCTCATTTATATTCCATCCTCCCTCGTAGAAGTTTTTTAAACAAAATGATACTACTTAAATTTTAAGTTTTCTTTCCTTTTATATCTGTTCATATTTTACAAATAAACCAAATTAATATTGTGGTTATAGGTATAACAGATTTTATGGTTTCCACTACAAACACGATACTTCACTTTCTTCTTCTTCTTAAATGTATTCAAATTTCAGTCCACATATAAATGTGTCTAGTCATAAAGAATGTGATGACGATTGTTTGCAATTTATGCTCTATTGTGGGTTTGTAATACATGGAGAGACAAACTGAGTTATTAACTGCTGCTTCACATTATGTCACAGCCAACTTCACTTTGTGTCTGTGATCAATGCATTCTTATCTCAGCTAAATGGATATTTTACACAACTTATGTTTGGGTGGCGTTATTTACCTCTTATAGTTACTGGTGAAATGCCTTACATAGCTAAAGTAAAGGGAATTGTGATGAAAAAATAAGAAAATCAATGAAGTTTGGATGATTGTAAATGTGGAAAAGGTATGTCTTATGCAATCATCAGTTTGAATGCTTACATATGCTTATGTAATACTTGATGTGCCTCATTAACCGACTTCAAAAAAGGAGGAGGTTCTCAATTCGTCTGTGTTTTTTGGGATGTATGTTCAGCGATATCTTCGCCAATTTTGAATCGATTTAAATGAAATTTTTATAGTGGATAGAGTATACCTTCAAAGTGGTCCCATATGAATTTCATTGAGAAATCACCCCTTCTACCCCTGTACACCCCTTAACTTTTATACAAACCCACACTTTTTATCCGATTTTGATGGAACTTTGGAAATGTATAGTAAAAAATAAACAGAAAAATACTGTCAACTTTGGTTTGAAAAAATTGAACCCCTCTCCCCCTATCCACCCCTTAATTTTTGCCAATGTTCTTTATGCAAAGCTAAAGTCGACACCATTTAACTGATCTTCATTAAAGTTGGCATATACATGTAATTTCTCATGGAAACGGCTTCTGACCCCCCCCCCCCAAAAAAAAACCCAAAAAAAACACCCTTCTCTCCCTTTACACCCCTTAATTTTTATGCAAACCCACATTTTTTAACCGATTTCAATGGAACTTTGGACATGTATGAAAAATGCTGTTAACATTTGGTTTGAAAAAACTGAACCCCTCTCACCCTATCCACCCCTTAATGTTCTTTATACAAAACTATAGTCAACATCATTTAATTGATCTGCATTAAAGTTGTCATATACATGCAATATTTCATGGAGAAGGTTTCTGACCAAAAAATAAAACAAGCCACCCCATCTCCCCCTTTACACCCCCTTAATTTTATAGAAAACTATATTTCATATCTGATTTTGATTGAACTTTTCCAATGTATACTTTCAAACAAACAGAAAAATCTTGTCAACATTTGGTCTGCCAAAGCTCAACCCCTCTCCCTCCTACCAACCCCTTAATTTTTGTCAATTTTTTTTTATAAAAAGCTACAGTCGCCACCATTTGACCTATTACCATGAAAGTTGGCGCTTATATGAATTTTTTCACGAGGAAGGTTTCGGACCAAGAAATAAAAAAACCACCCCCACCCCTACCCATTAAACGGTTTAATTTTTATACAAACCCACAGTTTTCATCCAGTTTACATAGAACTTAGTAAACTTTTACTGTAAAACAAAGAGAAAAATAATGTCAGCTTTTGGTTTCCAAAAACTGAACCCCTTTCCCCATTTCCGCCCCTTGACTTTTGTCAATTTTCTTTTTGAAAAGCTACAGTTGACACCATTTGACCGATCTTTATGAAAGTTGGCACATATATGTATTTTTTTATGGAGAAGATTTCTGACTAAAAAATTAAAAAAACTACCCTAGCTCCCCTTTTACATCCCTTAATGTTTGTACAAACCCACATTTTAATCCGATTTCGGTGGAACTTCACATGTGTATACTTTAAAGCAAATAGAAAAAGAAACATACTACTCACATTACTTTGACAAAAACACAAACCCTATTCCCCTTTCTACCCCTTTAATTACTATCAGTGTTCATTATATAAAGCTACCGTTTCTATCTGATTTTGAAGGAAGTATGCACATGTATACTTCAAAACAAACAGAAAAATACTGTCTGCATTTGGTTTAGAGAAGCCAAACTTCTCTTCCCCTTTCCACCCCTTTAATCTACACAAAGCACAGTTCCTATCTGCTTCTGAAGAAAATTTGCACACATATACTTTAAAAAAATACATAACAATTGTGTGTAAATTAGGTTGCAGAAGCCCAACCCCTCTTTCCTTCTACCCCCACCCCTCCTAATTTCCAATTTTCTTTATAGATACCGTTTTTATCAGATTTCGATGGAACACTGCAAATGTATACTTAAGAACAAAGAGAAACATTCTGTTTACAAAACCCAACCACTCACTCCCTTACCCCATTTAATTTTTGTAAATATTCTTTACACAAAGCTACCGTTTATATCTGGTTTCAATGTTGCACAAGTTTGCACATGTATACTTTAAAACAAAGAGAAAAATACTGCCCACACTACCTTAACAAAAACCAAACTACTCTTCACCTCCACAGCCCTTAATTATTTTTTTAAACACACCTAAAAAATTTATATGATATCAATTGAAATTTACAAACGTATACTTTAAATCAATCAGAAAAGACAGTCTACATTTGGTATGTTTTTATCCATCTTCTCCTTTACCCCCATCGTTTATAATTTCCAATGTTCTTTACAAAATCCACAGTTTTAAGTACCGTCAAAATCAATTAAGCTATTTTCAAATCATTGCAGAATATTTATAAAATGTATGTGTCCTAATGTTCAAACATGTACTTCAGATTTCAACTTGGACCCTGAGCTTTTACGTTGTGAAAACCAATTAAATATCTATATTTTCTGTGTGATGCCGGAACGAACAGATATATTCCAGACACAGATTTGTGTATGTGGTATATATTTATGTCCAGATGTTACATGTTTCGATTATCGAGCAGCAGCTTTAACAGATGTTATGATTAGATAGAAACTCAGCCTGGACCAAAATCTAAACTGACATTCCTTAACACAGCATCCAATACACCCCATTCTGAAAGTTGTTGTAAAGACAATTTTTTCTTTTTATAAAAGCATTCGCTTAACCACTGAGCTACCAGGAAGTTCACAAAATGAGAACTGCTGTGGCATGTTTAAATACAAATTCACTATAATACCACTAAAAATTTAAAAATAAAATAATTGTTTAAAAAACATAAAAACCGCCTTCAAAAAAGGGCACTAAAAGTTGTAAAATAACTTTATACCTTGCTTAGAAGAAAGAAAATCCAAATGGACATTAATTTACATTACTGTTAATGAAATTTTTGCATTAATTAATTATTTTTGGAGTCGGTGCCAGCAAAACAAAAATAAATAACAATAATTCATAAAACATCATGTTACTCTTACCTACAATTAATTCTAGATACATTTTTCAACAAAACTGAAACATATAGATGATACACCGATACTATACTAACTATAAAGTGTTTACTGCATGATGCAGCCTACCAACTGACACTATAGTGCCAGAGATATGCTTGGATGACCAACGAGGCCGAGCAACAGATAACATACCGTTAATTTGTTTCCCTAAGCTGTCTCCCGCAATAAAACTATCTTCCTCACGACATGCTGTAAAATATTTAGAATTTTTGTTCGTAATCTCGGTTCGCCTCGAACACCAAATAAAGTTAATTAATTCGATCTGCACGATCTGACAGCTGGCACCGACTCCAAAAATAATTAATTAATGCAAAAATTTCATTAACAGTAATGTAAATTATTGTCCATTTAGATTTACTTTCTTCTAAGCAAGGTATAAAGTTATTTTACAACTTTTAGTGCCCTTTTTTGAAGGTGGTTTTTATGTTTTTTAAACAATTATTTTATTTACTTTCCCATGATTAAGAAATGACACAGAACTCTCTGTATGTGTAATTTTTTTGCTTATCATCCTTTCTGCATTAAAGTTTGGTAAGTATACACTTGTTAGAATTTTCAAACATTGTATTTCCAGTTAAAATCCCAACTTTTTATATTCTCGTGGATAAGCAAGTAATAATAAATATAGTATGACTGCAATATTAAAAACATGTGCTAGCAAAATAACACAAGAAAATATGCACGTTACTGTGGAGTAGTGTCGTCAAAATGTAAGTGCCTGTGAAACTGAAAGTTTAAATTGCTACATACTCTGAAATCAAATTTTTTATAAACTTCACTGGGAATCCAGCATAGATTAACCTATTAATTACACTTGCGAGTTAGAGGTTTATGACGGCTAGGAAGGTGAGTGTTATCCGAGATTGAGGCCCAGAGGCTGTCCGCTAACCAGAATGTGTTCGTAGGCCAATTTCCACTTCCAGAGTTACCATAGGGACATGATTTCGGGGAAATGGTTACCACCAAGAGACAGTATGCATGCAACACATTCTGGATACCAGACCCACCCCGGGCCTCAATCTCAGTTAGTACTTACCTTCATCACCTTGGTATACCCATCACTTGCAAGTATAATTATTCTGTAATAAATTACTATTACTTTCAAAAACGGCAAATATGTTCATTACTTTCTCCCCCTGAAGGTTGACACCTTAGGCAGTTGAACTAAAAAAAAGGGTTGGCGCCATACAATTTTGCCAACTCCGTGAAGTTGTGTAGTGCAAGAGCCCCAGTTTGCCCCCCACTTCCAGATCCAGCAGTGACAAAATTCAGTAATAACTTATGAGATGGATTAACATATAGAATAATTTTTATGCTAGTTAGTAGCATAGTTTCCAAGAGTGCAAAAATGCAAATTATAAAATCTGACGATTGCATTTCAGCAGAATTTCGCATAATGACAGGTTATATCACCATTCAACATACAGGGTACTTTTTATCTACATAAGTAACACAATTCTCAATGGTGTAGAGGCCGAAACTGAAAATTTTAGAATATTTGCCTAAACGCCCAAATCCATCATGCAAAAATTAAGGAATTTCAACAAAATCTGCACACAGTAATAGCTCATATCATCAATTAACATATGGGTTACTTTTTATCTCAATTAGTACCTTATTTCATACATGATAGGAAAGACCAAATGTGAATTTTTTGTGTGTATGGATCAAACAAAAACCAACCATTTTAACAAAACTAATAGTGAAAGCTTATGTCATGTAACTGATTTACATTATGATTGAATGTGGCATCAACAGCAGGGAAAAAATCCACCTATTTAATTGTTCTGTAACAAACTTTATCTGTATCCTTTAATATGTATTGGGCAAGCCTTCTTGTAGTCAGAATATTTACCATGATTGAATTAAAGAAGTCTAATGCAAGCAGTGCAGCACCGAGTTAGGGGGAGGGCAAATTTGCCTCCTACCTGGCATTTCGAATGGCTGGTTCTAATCTGTGCCCAGCCATCCTGACTGCGGTTTTCCACAGTCACTGCCGGGGAATGCCAGGATAGATCCGTTCAAAGGCCATTCGTTCCCATTACCTGTCCTTAGGTTGGTTGGGCTGAAAGGAGTCCCCGAGACCCTCCAGCAGCCCGTGGAGCCTGGGTGGACTGAAATGAATGAATTAATCAATCAGTCAGAAACATGGATATCTCCTAATATCGTGTACCTCTGCCATATGTCATGCCAAGTGCAGCAACCCAATGAGTCATGTTGTCAGAAGCAGAAGTAGCATAAGGCGTAGGCAACCGCTATCCAGGCCCCGTAGGCATTTCTCTGATTTTAATTTCTCAAGAAAACTAAATAATTGTGAAACTCAACATTGTTGCTGGTTGGTTTATTCAAAATCTCAAAATAAATTTTTCTGTTTTTTGTGCAGACTATTTGGCAATTCACGAACTCAGATTCTATAGAGAAGGTCTGTGACTGGAAGCATTTTACATTAGAAATGGAAATACCAAAAAACATATAGCATTTATATCCCGATGAAATGAAATTAGAAAAAAGGAATAAGATTGGTGACGACAGCAGGAATACTGGTACTTTATAGACTTGTTTAAATCGATATCTGAATATGACTCTACATTATGGGGACGTATGTACAGTAGTAGTCCAATTATCCGAATCAGTTGGGACCGGACCCCATTCGGATAATAAAAAATTTGGATGATTGGATTTTTCCGAAAAAGGGTCAGAATCAAGGCAGTGAAGGCCATATTATTTGAATTTGATGTTTTTAAATGCATTTAAAGATAAAAAAATCTTGCAGAACACTCAGACACACTTTGTGATTAGGTTTTAACCCGATTGCCCAGCTTAGAATATAAGGTATCATTACATTTATGGTGCAAAAGACCAGTGGGAAGACCAAGAAGAAGATGGACATACCAACTGAAGGAGGACATAGAGAGAAAGGGCTGGAATTGGCAATTATCATGGACCAAGAAACTTTTCTGGCTAGGAGACAGTGAAAAACGATTATATACAACAACCAAGGCTTGTAAAACTACACCCGGGAAACAGGAGATGGTCCCCAACAATAATGATGAGTACATTTATGGTATGAGATAATATCGCAAGTTAATATCTTAAGCAAATTAGGGCAATGTGTACAAGTCTACTGCAGCATTGCTCTTGAACATTTGCATAAATTTTATGACCGCATAAAGAATATCGACATCTGGGTTTGAATAATGCTTGACTCACGCTTATCAATTTATTGGAAAAAAAAAAGGCAGTTATGATCTCCCCAAAGATTTTACACATAAAAGGGTAGCCAAAAACAAAAGGATGTTCGATTATGAAAGCAGCGATTAACATATGCAGCCTCTCAAAAATCAGTATGACAAAGATTTTTTAACACCATCGTTGATTTCATAGTAAGCAATGTGTCTGAAAATTTCAGCTTTCTCTATGTTTGAAGCAAGTTAAAAAAATATTCCAAAAGAGCATATATTAAATAACTGCCATGATATGCACACAGTCCTGCGAGTGGATGAGAGGAATGATTTCCAATCTTATGAATTACATGAAGAATTACAAACAGTGATCCCAAATATGTCCACAATGTTCCGCAAACCAGTTGTGGACAATTTTGGCCTGGTGACATAGTGCATTGTTGTGACATGGTGCATTCATCGCTGCTAGGGAACATGTAGGCCATGAATAGCTACAAATGGCCTCCAAGTAGCTTCACATAACCATTTGCAACCAATGGTCAGTTCAGTTTAACCAGCAGTCCGCCATGTAAACACACCCCATGCTGAGATGGAGCCACCACCAGCTTGCACAGTGCCTTCATGACAGTCTCGGTTCATGCCGCACTCCAACCTTACCGTCAGCCCTTACCAAGTATAATCATGACTCATCTGACCGTGTAATCTTTTTCCAGTTCCAACTGATTTGTTCACAAACCTAGGAGAAGCGCTGTAGCCAACAGTGTTTTGGTAACAGAAATTCCTGCATCAGTCTTCTGCTACCATATCCCGTAATTCACTGCACTGTCCATCCATTTGTGTTCTGTATTGAGTGTTGCTTTTCTTTGATGCATTGTTTCCTGTCTGTTAACAGGGACTACTCAATACAGACTTTGCAAGTCTTGGTCATTAAGTAGACGTAGTCAGCCACTGCGGTGTCCAGAGTGGTAGGAACTTTTTTAATTATATTTATATCCTCTTACAGAATGGCGTAGCACCAAGTATCTGTTCTGGGTGTTTCATAGTAATTAATTTTAAATTAAGTATGTTCATTTGGTTAAAAAATACCTGGGTGACCGATCTTATCTCGGCATCTTTCGATTTCTGTTCAATATCCAAGATTTTGAGTAAAGTTTGATTAAAGTAAAAGGCTTGAAGTCTTCCTAGGCATTTTGAGGTGCACAGTTAACCAAAGAGAAGCATAACTAACATCAGTAGCCTTACTGGTACCTGAACCTACTACGTAATGTGGTTATAGCCGTTTTCAAGAAACCAAATACAAAAATTGCTCATTTTTTTTTTTTTTTTTTTTTAAATTGAAAAGCAAAACGTTATCTACATATGAAATTTCATCTAAATCACTAGATCCATTTGCGAGACCGCCTCATAAATTGCTTTCAAAGAAAAATGCTCTTATTATGTTAAATAGAAATATTAATGCCAGTCACGGTGCGAGATTTGTCGTAATTCAGGGGATTCTACGGTAACCCTTGATGATGGGCGCTAATGCAACTCGACGAGAAAATTGAAAGTAAAAAATATTTTTTTTTATATCTCGCTTAATTCTTGAGATATCGTATCTCAAAATTGATGTGGCTGGGTGAAATGCGACCTGGACCAGAAGATAAATTTCGGCATACCCAAGTTTGACGACGAATTCGTATGAAACTAATCGAGAAAAATCAAAAATAAATAATTTATTTTTCTGATATCTCAAGTGAAGAGGTTAGGATTAGATCCAACCTGGACCAGAAAAAAAAAAAACCACTATGTCTATACGGTTGAAATGTACTTTCAATGTTTTATTTTGTTGTTCCTATTTGTTGTTAGGTTGAAATACGGCCTGAACCAGAAGAAACGTCGCCAAAAGCACAAGGAACTATACCTATAACTGATTTTTTACTTACTATATCTTGAAAACCAAGAGAGATATCAATAACATTTATTCTTTATTTTCAATATGTTTCGTCGAGTTCTATAAGAATTCATCATCAGATTGTGACGTCACGGTAATGATAGAACATCATCAGTTCTAAATCAATTCACTCCAATAAAACTAAGTATTTAATGACAAACTAACAACCACTTTTTACGGTCAAAAAGTAAACGATGGTGAGTTTATAACTGGTACCGGTAATATTATTTTCAAAGAAGTTTCTGTAAAGTATCACCTCTGACAAAACCAATGATAATTTTTTTTTATATTCCTTTGTAAATGTTTTACAATTAAACTTGCAGTGCTAATATTTCCACGGGTCAGCCAGTGTACAAGAACTGTTCGTTTAAATATTCTTTGAAATCAAATAGAATCTATTTGTAGGCTTTCTGGTACCTGAATTGTCTACGAGATGGCGCTAGAGTCTTTTTTGAGATATCCAGTGAAAAAATTGTTCGTATTTTGAAAAGTCGCTTTTTTGTAGGGAAGACAACTATTTAGGTAATGTTAAAAGTCAAAACGTTATCTAAATATCAAATTTTATCCAAATCGTCATAGCCATTTCCGATATATATATATACAAGAATTGCTCGTTTAAAGATATAATATATATGCCTCATGACTCATTTTCTACATCATGATTAAGGTTTAACCGAAATATTGAGTTTATTTGTGTGTTTATATATGTTCTCCTCTCGTCGCTGCCGTCAACTTTGGTGAGTGATGAGTCATTTTCCCTGTCCTTACAATTATATTGCCTAAAGCAGTTTCCTTTTTCCTTAGTTTAATATATATGTTAAAAATTTATGGTTGAAAAAATGTGGAATAAAATTGTGTTTTACGATTCAGTTAAGTCATTCACATTGTTGCCATTTTTCTACCACTACTGTCTTGTTGCTCAGCCTCTTTAAGTAATTGCATTATACATCAGACTTGAGGTTAAGACAACAGTAAAAAAAAAAAAAAATATGGATATAATGTGTAAACTTAAGTTTGATCAGGTCAACCTGTCACATGACTTTTGACCTAAGAAATGGGAACTTTTCTAGTCCCATTACCATATGCAAACAAGTCACAGGCTTGCACACATACACACTTGTGTGTGATTGATTGATTTACTGGTTAGAGGAACTTGAGTTGTCCGAGAGGCCTGAAGGGTGTCTGGTTTTTAGAATTTCTTGGCAGGTCAATTCCCACTTCTAGAGTTTGAATGGGGTATGGTTTTAGGGAGTACTAACCTAACCTAACCTAACCTAAACTGTTATGGAGTTTATGAAAGTTGCGAGAGCTGGCATTGACAGCAACCGAGTTGAGAGTAAACTCTTTTATCTATAATTATTTGATACATTAAATTAATTTTCCATAGATCCCATTATAGAGAATGGCTCTGTGGGAAAGAGTCACTTTTCAATAAAATAATTACATAAAGATGCACTGTCACAGAATAATATTGGCATGGATATCCTTGAAAGATATTCTTCTATGTAGTGGACCATTTGATAGACATAATTTTTGTTTTTTAAAGATTCATTCTTAGGCCAATTGCTTTACACTCGGAGACAAGGTCAGTAACCAAGGTTTGGAGTTTGTAAGATCCAAGGCTGACACCGGGGTTATAGTTCACATGGATGGAAAGTTCTGTGGAATTTTCACAAGATAAATTAAATTTGAATTTGACCATGTAGCCTAATAGAAACTCAACTTAAACGCTTGAAGGTCACCACTAGATCTATTTCTAAACCACAAATCTAGAAAAGGTTCTACTACAAAATTATAACAGATCACTTTCAGAAAATTTAAAGTTTTATTTTCAAAGTAACATTTATTAAAATTTGCATTAAACAGTTGAGTAGGCAAATCAAACACTCATTTCCAAAATATTGCAGATTGTGAAGAGAAATTTTACCGACCGAATCCCTTTTGTAAATTTATAAGTTCATGTTAACAGTTATTCTCGCAGGCTAACACACCACAGTACCAACAAGGCCGATTCGGTAGCTTCAACTTTCAACCGGTTTCCTACCCGCTCCGATACCAGACTTGCGCAGGTTAACTTCACATCGCACTCCACGGAAAAGAAAAGACAAAGGATGATGGCGGAGGGATGCTTATATAGCGATTACCAAAACTAGTGATGTAAGCAACTGTATCACATCGTTTTGCTTCCGCGAGATCAAAAGTGTGTGTAATTTATTTGACGATCCAGATTATTAAGAGTGTTTAAACTTTGACAATGTCTAGACTTATCTACTAGAAGTCCAACGGCAGTTTAGTGGGAAATTTAGAGTAATTAGTTCTAAAGTTTTATTAAATTTTGCATGGTGATACAAATCTCTGAAGTAGGGGATTAACCCAACCATTTGAATTTTTACAGCGACAAAAACTTAATTACCCGACAAATGCTAAAACTTTTTCCTAAAACCATTATATATTCAGAATCGTCTTAATTAGGGCTGTCTACTGATATAAATTTCAAATTAATATTCCTTTTAATTATAAAGTTCATTTTTTTCTCTTAATTAAAACTGCTAATTAAACTTTGCAAAATTATTTAATTTTACTGCCAAAATATCTGAAACTATGCTGACTATACCTGGTGATAAAAGTTCAGCTATCGCTTTACTTGATTTAAAGATATTACAAATCTTTAGATTTTACTTTTCTGATCACGTATTTCAAAATATGAACAAACCAGAATATCTCTTAAAATAAACGTTTCTCGATAGGATAAATACACTTTAAAAATGATTTTTGTGGCGAATTGTAACTGTAGGAACGATTACAGAGAAATTCCTTAAAGTTGAAAACTACTCTTCTCTAAATTTCTAAGTCCAGCCTAAGCAAAACTAGAATTTGCCAAAATATCATTAGCCACAAGTGCAATATCATCAGCAAATCTCAAGTTGTTAAGTCTTCTTCCATTGATTTTAATTCCTTTTTCCTCCCATTCTAGCATTGAAATTGCCATCTCCAATAATAATCTTGGAGAGATGGGATCACTTTGCTTAACGCCCTTTTTAGTGCAGAACTCTGTAGTTGGTTGTCTAACACTGACAAAGGCTGAGGTGGTGACATAGTTGTTATGGGGTACTCTAATATAAGCTGTACCCACACCACGTTCAGCTAAGGCTTGCAGGACAGCCTTGTGATTTATTGCCTTTTCAAAATCAACAAAGAGGCATCTGGTATTCGTTTGCATGGCTAATTAGTTCTCACAGGGCAAGAATGTTGTCAATTGTGCTAAAGCTGTCCTGCTTGCTCAATGGGTTGGGCAAACTCAATTGATTCTGTTCAACAAGATCTTTGTAAAAACTTTGTACAAAACAGCCAGAAAGCTGTTTAATAATGTTAATACTTTTTGTGTAGCAAAATGATTCTAGCTTTATTCCATGATGAAGGGATTGATGCATTGTGTTGACAAGAAGAGAAGACTTTAGCCAAGTGATTGATAATTTCTTTGCCAACTAGCTTCAAAATATCAACAGAGACACTGTTGTCACCTGCGGCTGTTCCTTTTTATATAGCATAACTGATTTCAGATGGAAGTATGCTGGTACCGTGGATACATTAGGCTTTATGAAAGAAGGTGCCTGAAAACCTTGGATCACAGAAAAGAAGTTTCAGAGCTGAAGGATCAGTGGAGAAGGCACAAAAATGCTCAGGATGTAGCAGGAAGAGAGCAATGAGGTTTCTGCAATTCCTAGGAGATGACGGTATCTTAAGATTATTCAGACTGATATCAAAAAGTTATGAAACAGGAGAGATTCCAACAGATTTCAATGACTGTATCATCACATTTCTGAAGAAGGAACAGGCTGACGAATGTCCCAAGGGTGGTGGGTGAGCGGTTAACGCTCTGACCTCGCATTCGGGAGGATACTGGTTCGAATCCCCATCCGGGCATCCAGATTTGGGTTTTCCATAGTTTCCTCTAATCACTCCAGTCGAATGCTGGGATGCTTCTTTCAAAAGGCCATAGCCAAATTCCTTCCCATTCCTTGTCCCCAGCCCATTCCCGCCTCTAATGACATCGATGAGGTGTAAAGCCATAAGTAAAAAAAAGATAGTAAAAAGGAGAATGTCAGAATTATCACACTGTAAGTCTGATGTTGCATGCTTCAAAATTATTGACGGGATAATATATAGAAGAATAGAAGGGATAATGGAAGAGAGAGTAGTTGTAGATCAGTTCCGGTTTAGGAAAAACTGTGGTACAAGAGAAGCAATTCAGGCTTTAAGATTAATACTTGAAGGGCGAATCAAGAAAAAAAAAATGATACTTTTATGACATTTGTTGATTTAGAAAAAGCTTTTGATAATATTAAGTAGGAGAAGTTCAAAATTTTAAAGAGCTCTGGTGTAAAATATCGAGGTAGAATAATACTTTATAATCTATATAAGAATCAAGTAGCTATAATAGAAGTAGAGAGATGCATCAGTTAAAAGGGATTAACATTCAATTCGTGTTTAGAGGAAGCAATAAAGGAAGTAAAAGGAAAATTTGAATGTGGCATAAGCGTTCAAGGAGGGGAGGGGGGGGGGGGGGGAGCTTGCTATGATTTGCTGATGACAGTGTCCTGTTAGCAGAACAGACTAAGGATATTGAGAAGTTACCGAAAAGCATAAATAAGCAACTAAATTAAATTAATTAAATTGCAATGGAGTGCATGCTCCAGTGGCACTTTCCCTAAACACCCATCTTCCCCCTTTTCTGCATCCACCTACATTTACCCTTTACAAATTTTAACTTTAAATTCTTTTAAGATTTTTGGCAAATTATTCATCATTTCCCTTGGTAACTTATTCCAAACCTAAAAAAGAGAATCTTCCTACACCCTTGTGTCTGAAATCGAGTGCCAGCTTGTGGTCATGATCATCTTTACCCTTCCATACATTACTTTCAATTCTTACACCAATATCTTTCCATGCTTCATCACCAATATATACCTTGTACACTCCCATGACCCTCTTCACCCTCCTTCTGTCTTCCAATGAGTCCCATTCCAGCTCTTTTATCATTTCTGTTACTGATTGCATTCTGCAATAATTTCCAGAAACAAATCTAGCAGCCCTTCTTTGTACCCTCTCCAACTCCTGTATTTGATAGCCAAAATGTGGGTCCCATACTACACTACCATATTCAAGCAATGACTTGACCAAAGTTTTGTAACCCAATTCCTTTACTTCTCTCGTACATCCCTTCATCAGCCTCTCCAACAAATGCAGAATTTTGAAACCTTTTCCTACTACCTGTCGAATGTGATCTGCCCAGCTAAGCTTGTTATCAAATGTATGAAGGGAGATTTTAGACTAAATATAAACCAAAGCAGGACAAAAATGATATCCGTAATAGTGGATTAAATATAAAACTAGTATTAGATGTGATAGGAGAAGTAAATGATTTCTCCTTCTTAAGAAGTAAAACTACAACTGAAGGCCGAAACAGGAATAATATTAAAAAGTAGAATAGCACTAACGATAAGAGCTTTCATGAAAAAGTAGAATCTTTTAGTTTTGAATATTGATCTAAGACTCAGAAAGAACAATTTAATATGTGATGTGTATATCACAGCACTTAATGGTAGTAAAGCATGGACTTAAACAATTAAAAAAAAAAATTGAAGCATTTGAAATGTGGTGCTATAGAAGGAAGTTGGAAATTACATGAACAGATAAAGTTAACTTGTTTTGGAAATTATGAGCGAGAAAAGAACCTTGGGGAAGAATCCTACAGAAGGAAGGTGGTGCATCACATTTTAAGACATGCAGGATTGGTAATTTGTTAGTGGAGATAGACCAAGATTAGAATATGTGAAGCAGGTTGTACAAGGTATGTTGAGATGAAGTGGTTAGCGCATGATAGGAAGGGATGAATGATGGCATCAAAGCAGTTGAGAGACTGATGACAGCAGAAAAATCTTCCTATCCTATGGAGAGATCTGATTTTTCTTATTCTATTTTGTGTGTAATAAGCTGCAAATTTGCCATTCATACTATAAAAATGTATTTGGAACTTAATTAAGAGTTTGATAGAACTGAATGTGAATAAAACATTTATGGTCTGCCAAATTTTAAAGTGCTGGAATGTTTTGGAGATTACTGTGCCATTTTCAACTGCATTAAGACCTAAAACAGACGAAGCGGTTTTTTGCCGTGTGGTGATTGAAACAGCAGCTGCTCCGACTGTTCACATGACGCGATTTTTGCAGCAGTGGCCTCCACCTCTACCGACATGTAGACCGTTGATTTGGTGTATGTGAAACAATGGATATTGAAGACAAAAGTGAAATGCTTCTGTGCTAACTGTACTGAAGGTAGAACAGGAGAATAAAAAAACTTGCCAACATCAGTGCTTTTCCCTAGTAGAATGAAAAATATATGCATTAGGGTGGTTACAAGGTAGATAGGTAAAAGAAATTCAGCTTTTCTTAGAGGGGAGGGAGGACCCTTCTAAAAGTTACCAATAGGCTAGAAAACAAGATTGGCAAAGTTTCAGCTAAATTGCATAAAGATAACCCGTGCCTCATCAAGCTTGAAGTTTTGAAAAAAATTAGATTTTCCTGAAAAATCGCTGTTTTTCCTTCATAAAGTGGAAACCATTTGTCCTAGATTTTTGTCTCTTTTTCGTAGGAAGTGTAGACTTTAACTTTTTCTCTCATCAATTTTTGTTAAAACTTAGATTTAATGTTATTTAGTATTTTTTAGGTCAGGTTGTTATTCACAGAAACAGTAACTTAAACAATTTTTTGATTAGTTATGAATAACAATTGATTGGGGTTCCTCTGTGTGAAAATAGTATGGGAATTACTCAGAAAAACTTGTATGTTCAGCAACTGAAGGTTAGGGGGGAGGGGGCAATTGGGAAAATCCAGGCACTGCACAAGGTGTTATTTTCTAAATCTAGAGGGAAAAAAGGCAATCTTGACACTCGTCTACCCAGGCAAAATAGTTATTTATATTTAAAGTAGACAAACTATATTATTAGGAACAAAGGTTAATTTTACACGAATCTGCACCTAACAACAGAAAAAATAATTTGAACAATGGGCTTCCTGTGACCCACCGATCAAGTGCTCCATTCGGCTGCGCCATTCAACTGAGTTTGGTCGATGATTACGCTGTGTTTCTGTGTGGTATTAGTAATTTGTGTATTGCTTTTGATTTTGGTGAGTTTCAAGATAAGTTTACGCATGATTTTTCCGTAATACGTTTTAAAACTGAATCATGAGCATCATTAAAAGAGAGCGAGATTATTTTTGATAAAAAAAAACTAATGAGCCAATTTCATTTTGAGTTTTAGTTCATTATACCAATCTATTCCTATATTTATTTGAAAGAGCTATTTATTAACTACAAGAATTACCTTCATTTGTTTGTGCATTTTTGCGACACCCATACAACTTTTCTTCATTTTCAGAATTACTGCACAAATTTCGCGTAGAGAATTTTTCAACATATGGTTTGCTAACACAAAATAATCAAGGATAGATGCTTTGTTACAGTTTGTATTGCAATAACTAGGTGACTGGAGGACGCCGGTTTGAATCCCCTTCCGGACATCCAGATTTGGGTTTTCCATGGTTTAACAAATCACTCCAGGCAAATGGCGGAATGCTTCCTTCAAAAGGCCATTGCCAAATTCTTTCCCATTCCTTACTCCCCACCCTTTCCCGTTTCTAAAGACCTCACTGTTAAGAGACGTGAAGCAGTTAAAAAAAAAAATCTAGGTGACACATTGTTTTCAGATGACATTATAAGGAGTTTAAAAGCTACTATCAGAATTGATTCTCTAAAAATTGAGCAAAGATGGTCTAAAATGGGAAGACATAGAGACCGCTTCCTAAACACATATTCTAAGTGGTTAGAAGGAAATGTTTCATTACCTGACATTGTCACGAAAACTGGACTGCCTCAGACGAGTTCAGGCTCATATGGAAGACCACAAAAATACTTTGAGAGTTCAAGTATCGAAACAAGCATCTTCTTGAAATGACAAGTCAAGAAGAAATTCCGATGGCAGCAATGATGTAGAGCTTTGTCATTATTCACCTAGGTTTCCTTTGCATTGGCCTTGGCCTTGTGTGATCCAGAAGAAACTGCAGCCTAATTTCAGCGTGCGTTTCAGTGACATTAATACCACTGAGATAGAATTTTTGTTTTGTCATTTTTATAATAAGGTGGATACATTTTACTGTTAATACATTTTGATTGCAGGCATATTGTTTTATATTGGCGTGTCGAGAGATCCGCATCAACCATTAAAGCGAGAGCTTGGTCCTCCGATAGTCCAGCTGGTTTTGAGGTCTCTAAACACTTTTGTGCTTTCTTCACATTAGTGCCTCTTCTAGGTGAATAAAGACAAAGCTCTTTCATGTTTGCTACAGAATCTTGTTTTCCTGAATTGCGAAGCTGCACTTGGTTGCCATCGAAATTTCTTCTTGACTTGCTGTTTCAAGGAGATGGTTGATACGCCGTCTTTTGTTTTAGTATTTGAACTCTCAAAGTATTTTTGTGGTCTTCCATATGAGCCCGAACTCGTCCCAGGCAGTGCAGTTTTCGTGACAATGTCAGTAATTAAACGTTACTTTCTAACCACTTATAATGTGTTTAGGAAGCGGTCTCTATGTCTTCCCGTTTTAGACCATCTTTGCTAAATTTTTAGAGAATCAATTCTAGTAGCTTTTAAACTCCTGATAATGTCATCTGAAAATGATGTGTCACCTAGTTATTGCAATACAAACTGTAACAAAGCATCTATCCTTGATTGTTTTGCGTTAGCAAACCATATGATGAAAAATTCTCTACGCGAAATTTGTGCAGTCATTCTGAAAATGAAGAAAAGTTTTATGGGTGTCGTAAACATGCGCAAACAAATGAAGTTAAATGTAATCGTAGGCTTCCGCGGCCAGAGTCAGTTGATTCTTGGCTGTCCGGGTGTCCTGGAAGAAGACCCCAGAATGAGGGTCGAAACGTCGGTTTCAAGAAACATGACGCGGCGCCACCCGGACAGCCAAGAATCAAATGAAGTTAATCCTTGTAGTTAATAAATAGCTTTTTCAAATAAATATAGGAATAGATTGGTATAATGAACTAAAACTCAAAATGAAACTGGCTCATTAGTTTTGTTTTTTTTTTATCAAAAATAATCTTACTCCGTTTTAGTGATGCTCATGATTCAGTTTTAAAATGTATTACGGAAAAATCATGTGTAAACTTATCCTGAAGCTCACCAAAAGCAAAGGCAACACACAAATTACTAATACACACAGAAACACAGCGTAATCATCGTCCAAACTCAGTTGAATGGCGCGGCCGAATGGAGCACTTGATCGGTGGGTCACAGGAAGCCCATTGTTCAAATTATTTTTTCTGTTGTTAGGCGCAGATTCTTGGAAAATTAACCTTTGCTCCTAATAATATAGTTTGTCAACTTTAAATATAAATAACTATTTTTCCTGTGTAGACTAGTGTCAAAATTGACTTTTGTCCCTCTAGATTTAGAAAATAACACACTGTGCACTGTTTTGATACCACTGCAGTAAACACTGGTCGCCTAAGGGTAACTTGTGTATTGCTACAGCAATCATTAGAGTGAAATCTTCTTTATTTATCATATCACCACTGTATTTTAGAAATTATTCTAAAAGCAGTTTTTGATTGAAAATGTGCACACGCACTGGTCGCCTTTTTAAAGGATTTCAGGCTGGGTAGTCTAAGCTTGATAAGACAAAATATGAAGCTGGTATTGTAGATACAAATATTAAATATTGAATACTTAATTCATACTAGATTTCAAGTTTTCATTATCAAGAATTTATCTAACTTTGTTTAATTTTTGTAGGATGTCTTCCTGCAAAAGAATTTTTTTTCAGGATACCTATTGCTATTCAACATGCCAGATGGATGTCAAAGGCCATTTATTCTCTCAAAATATATTCTTTCAGGGATCAGCTTTCTTTAACAGAGTTAGAGGAAAAATTATTACAGACCTTTATTTATAACCAATATTTTTGTAAAAATGTGGTTCAACACCCCCAAACCAACTTTGGCTCCAAACCAAGACCTACAATTATTAAAAGCATTTGTTGACTTCAGAAAAACTGATCAAGAGGTTACAGAGAAGGTGCTCCCCAAAATGATAAAAATCTTTGGTATCTTTAACTTGGAGCAATTTGCATTTTAATTTATCGATGATACTTAAAAAGAAGTAAAAATAAGAATGGCTGGATAATTAACATTAATTGAAAAAGAAGGTGTTAGGAATGTAAGATCAACAATAGGTCTCAAAGAAGTGGATCATTTATTGGACAAAGAAATTTATATTTTTGCTTCTCTCAGACTATGATTTTTAGGAGATTTGAAATTAATATAAAAATTTTGAATATAGATCCTGATGTATGATGTAAAAATTAACATTATGTGAAAGGTTTTTTTTTTTTTTTTTTTTTTTTTTTTTTTTTTTTTTTTTTTTTTTTTTTTTTTTTTTTTTTTTAAAAAGTTGTGAACGGTTTTAAGGTTGTAAATGACACAGCTGAAAGGGGAATAAAGACTT
>CM061919.1:41475687-41519478 GCA_031002005.1 Vandiemenella viatica | reverse complement strand
GAAATGTCTTGAAGAATAGTCCTTTGGACTTTCAGACCATTTTCATCATTTGGAGTTTTTACTGTGAAACACAGGTTGGATTTGGCCAACTTGATGGTCCTCTTACTCCTGGAATTGAAAGTTTGTGCAGTCAGGCATAAATTTCTTGTATTGCCAGGATGTCCACATGGTTACTGAGCATCGGCTTGAATAGGTCTTCACTGTTCTGGAAGAATAACCCCCACTCTGTTTAAATAACATACCTGGAGGTTATTGTCTAAGCCCCGAAGAGGGCTATTTTTATAAATACATGTGTTTGTCTTTTGTACGCATTCGAGAGTTTACCTGAATGCATCTACAAAATGTTGAGTCTACAGAGGAAGGTAATCACTTGCTACAGCAGACAAATGTATGAACAATTGTTGCAGTGCCATTAACATTATGCCTTCTTCCTCCTCAGTAATTATTATAGAGTACTCTCTCTCCGTGTCTGTCAGAGTAATATCAGTATGGTTTTCACATTTTATCTTGATTTTATATGCATATTTCAAAATATTCATTTTTGGATATTTTCTTATCTTAGAAGATTTTCATATTAAATTTTAAAAGAACTTACTGTAAATAAGTAGTTCAGTGAATAATTGATATCTTCTTAGTTTTGTTTTAAAATATTGAATTGATTGCTTAATGGTTTGTAGGTGTTGATGTATATATGGTATGTTGGTAATATGTCAGATGACCTGGAAATAATGAAAACAGAGAAATACCACTATTTTTGATTAGCCGAACTGTTCAGTTTTTTTTTTTTTTTTTTTTTTTTTTTTTTTTTTTACGTTTTCTGGTGGTTATGAAAATGGAGATCAGGTCATAAAGTATAAAATTTTAAATTATAACAACAAATTACAGATATATGTATCATATTTTGGTGAATGGAAAACACTGGCAATGGTTAGGACATCAGTGGAATACACATGTTTATAGCTGTTTATTCTGTCTTCCAATTAAACTAACTTCTGAACAGCTAATACCGAGCGTGGTGGTGTAACGGATAGCGTTCTGGCCTCGCATTCGGGAGGACGGTGGTTCGTATCCCTGTCCGGGCATCCAGATTTGGGTTTTCCATGGTTTCCCGAATCATTCCAGGCAAATGCCGGGATGCTTCCTTAAAAAGGTCATGGCTGAATTCCTTCCCATTCCTTGCCCCCATCCTTTCCCGTCTCTAAAGACCTCACTGTTGAGAGACGTAAAGCAGTTAAAAAAAAAAAAAATGAACTGCTAATCATTATGAAAGATCTGTATAGTTTTGGATATTTAGAACACTATGAAAATCTGCAACAAAAAGATAATTTGAATGCAATACTGCACCAAATTGCCACTGAAGCATAAATTACATTTCAGTTAATTAATAATACATACCTATAGAGTTCATTATCTTTTAAGGCTGTTATTATTAATTGAATACCAACCTGTTAGTGCTTCCAGTTTCTCTTGCTGAATAATTATATCTAATGGAAAGGTAAAGCTTTTCCATCTTCTTAGGGACCTCTCACATTGAGTGTGTACAGGACTCAAAATACAATTCCTGATGAAGCTGAAGATTTACAGGCTTTGCAACAGAAATTACTGTCAGATTTCTACCAGGTAACCAGAGTATGTTTTGTTTTGTAACAGGTCATAGAAGGAAATGCAGAATTCAGGTTCTTCCACTAGTCCTCCAAGTCCTAGATGGAGAACAAAGCTAGGATGGGTGTACAGCCATGTTTAATCCATTCTATTTCTGCTTTCATCCCAAAAAGAACACATTTTAAATTAATGGAAAAACACACTCAATGACATAGTAGGAGGCCTGAAGTCAATCTTTTTACTAACAACTGGAGCATAAAAGTGTGGTTTCTACATGAAAATAGAAATGTGTGACTGAGCTTGTGTAGGCTCACGTAGTCAACACAACCACATGAATGGTGCTTTTAACCATTTTGATTGGGTGGAAATGTTAACTGCAGAAAAGTAATTAATTAAAATTAAAGAAATGGACATGTGAAAGTGGTGGAAAAGTATTTAAAATTGAAAAAAATGAATTAAAAAACCCCTAACAAAACAAAATTTTTAAATCAAAATGGACAAAAACATACTGATTGGATAAGGACATGTGCAGGGTTGTCTGAGCTAACTGGCAGGGGATCATCTAAGATCATTCGACCTGGAGAGTTGTACCTGAACTCATGACTTTAATGATTGAACTGGCTGATAAATGTATATAAAAGCAGCCAGTTTGGTTCAGTGTGCTGAGGGAATGTACTCTGCATCAGGTAGGTACAATGGGACGGTATGTCCCAGGCGAGTGTGTGCTGCCGTCCTCACTACGGTTCTTTAGGAAGTTTTCCCACACTCATCTAGGCAAATTACTGGATCGTCTCCTATCTCCACCTGATATACTACACATTTAACAAACAAAAAATTCACTTATCATACAGAACACAAAAAGTTACAGGTTTTGCAGACATACAGTATTTATACACTTTCCTCCAATATATTAGGTGCACTGGCCCTCTTAAGCTTGGTTAGACTTTGGGCAGGAACCCAGTTCCTCTACCTATCCATCTCCCTCATGATTCACCAAGGATCATGTGGAACACTGGTGATACACTCTTCATTAATTAAACAATTAGTTCTGCCACCAATTAATGATGGATTTCATTTAATCACTTCATCCTCCAATTCACTGTCATTAGTCACCAGAGGGTTTATCTTCCCCCAAAGGTTAAATAACTACTGCTTTTGACAGATAAGGCATAATAGACTTGCCTAAAGAGACTGAATACTCAAAACTGTAATAACTGGCAACTTCAACTAAATGCTCATCTCTTCCACTTGCTTAAATAGATGCTATTGAAATATCCAGAGTAACACAAAGAAAGCTGACCGGTGTTTCTTGATCACTCTAAAATCAAACGACCGACAATCAAAACTACATTAAAACAATCAGAATTGGTATAAAAACATTCACAATAATTTGGAAACAGTTTTAAATGGAAATTAAAGATATTTACAAGTATTAACACAAAATTATCAACATAAACCAGTCCAAACAGTTGAGAATTGTCCTCCAAATATCATGGTTCACATCAACACTTACAATTACAAACCTTTAATTAATGTTTCATATGTAATGCTGTCCTTGATCATATTACATGTCATTTACATAGTTTCTCCCCATAAACAATGTTCATTTACATGACAAATATACAGAAACTCCCAATTAATCACAGGACATACAGAAACTCCCAATTAATCACATGACAAATATACAAATCCACAGTTAATCAACTCCCATCTTGCTATACATAGTTCTTAAAATAAAATTTCATAAAGGGGCTGGGACTGAGGTCTGTTACACCAGCCAACAGTCTTAATTGGACAGGGGGGAGGGGAGTGAATTACAATAATATTAGCAGGAAACTGCTTTAATCAAAGAAATTGAGGTAGATTCCACCCAACACTTTCCACAGGTGATGTTGGCTGCGAACGACAAACGCAAAACAGACAGTCGCATATAACACAATGTTTTGGTGTTGAACATTATTCTTGCAAGTAGATGAGACAATTAAATGAGGTCAGATGTAATCACACTGACCTCTTTACGTGTCTCATCTACAGGCAAGAATAAGGTTCAACACTAAAATATTGATTTACATGTGAACACTTTTCGATGTTTATCATTCCAAGCTGCTGTCATTTATCGAAGTGTTCTGTTGAATTTCCCTATCCTTCCTTAATATATATAAGTCAGCTATATTAGCAAGTGTGGGTATATCAGGATGAAGAAGTTGAACATTATCTGAGATTGAGTCCATTAGGGTGTCTGGTAACAAGAAAGTGTTTTTTAGGCCAATTTCTAAGGAGTTCAGATAGGGACATGGTTTCAGAGAGTGCTCTGATGGCTGCGACTATGAAACAGAATCAGGTTTGGGAGTAAACTGTTTATCAGTGACCAATCTGATTGATAAAGAAATTAGACATTCACAGCCAATACAAAAACTGTACCTTTGTTTATTCTTCTAAGAATTAGTGACGAATGTCTTCTAAAGCTGGGAATGAAGTACGCACCAGGATGTAGAAGATACATAGGAAGATCATATTGGAGGTGGTTTGAGGGACCAGAGAAAGACGGTTGACCTATTCCATGAAGAAGAATCAAATGAACCGTATCTGATTACTTCAGACATTTTGGCATATACTAAGTTGTAACTGTGTAAACAACAACCATATTCAACTCAATTTATGTCGGCAACATCAGCTTACGTAAACCTCACTTTCTTATCATATTGTTGCACCAATTAATGTTTACAAAATGTGGCTTCTTCTTGTTTTATTTCATATTTGATTATTTCCCCTCCCCCCCTTTTTTTTTACACCTTTTCGAGGTATAAAAGGTGGGAACATGGAATAGAAAGGAAATTGACCTTTTAAAAGGTTTGTCACACCATTTCTGTGGAGTGATTTCAGGAAACCACAGAAAACAGATCTCTGGATAGCCAGACAGGGATTTGAACATGTGTCCTCCCAAATTCCAGGCTCGAGCGTTACCACTTACCCAGTAGTCGCAGTTTGATTACTCTGACTGATGCAAGTATGATTAAGTAAAATTATGCTAGATAACTGTAGCTATAAAACTGTTATGAAAACATTACTTCTAGGTAAAATTTCAAGAGAAAAATACAAAAGTTTATAACAGCAAATTCTTAAGTTTTTCTTTGCATTATGCCTCAAGGTCTTTAGAGGTGGGAAAGGACTGCTGGGAAGGAATTCGGCCATGGTACCATCCCACAATTTGCTTGGAGTGATTTGGGGAAACCATAGAAAACTCAAATCTGGATGGCTGGAGAGGGATTTGAACCTACCTCCTCCCAAATGCAAGACCACAACATTACTGTTCACCCACAATGCTTGGTACTAAGTTTCTAAATCTTGTCCAAATTTAGACATTAGTAAATGGTTCTGGTCTACAACAACCCAAACAAGCATAAAAATAATTACTCATCACTTCAAAGGCTGATGTGGCCACTAAAAATACTTAAGTTTTTACAAGAATTGTGTACTGACCACTTAACCTGGAGGTACAGAGATATCCTCTACGACCCTATCCACACTGTGCCTTTCCAAAATTGTCTCTCTCTGTCGCATTGTATTTTAACCATGTTGAGAATAAAATGTAAGTATCAGCTTATAAAATGACTATTCTCTTAACCTAAAAAATAACTTGAGGGGGACCCCAGGATACTGATCTGTTAAAAAGCATATAATGATGTTGTTGATTAAATTCTTATAGAAATTGTACCTCAAGCTGAGCTCGTAACTGCTGTGAAGTATACAATGTATTTCACATTGAAAATTATAAAATATTCCCTCTAAAACAATTGAGTAGCACTATATCACTATAGGAGGTAGTAGGAATGGTTTGGAATAAAATAATTGTCAATTTTAGTTTTGTGTTATTTGATTTTAGCTGCACTATGCACGTGGAAAATCACATCAAACGCACAACAAAACAATTAAATTCTAACATTTACTGATAATATACACAGTTTTTTTTTTTTAAATTGTCTCATGGTAACAACATTCTGCATAGGAATTACATACATTTATGACAATACTGCTTCGCATTCACATCATACAGCATGGCACAGAGATTTTCACTATCTCTTTATACAATTTATTTCATTGAGCAAAGTTGTCAAAATCTCTGCCAATATATGTTACTTGTATTTATCACACAACAAACAGAACATATTAAATACGCTCCAACCAACAGAGTAACATTAGACTAGCATCATC
This sequence comes from Vandiemenella viatica, assembly GCA_031002005.1. Classification (NCBI taxonomy): domain Eukaryota; kingdom Metazoa; phylum Arthropoda; class Insecta; order Orthoptera; family Morabidae; genus Vandiemenella; species Vandiemenella viatica. The sequence continues at coordinate 41,513,664 of CM061919.1, read as the reverse complement.
AACAGTAACATGTTAACACCTACCTCTACAAAATAGAAGAATTTAAAATGCTGTATAAAAAGAAGTACAGTTCATGCAGTCTGGAGGCGACTGATCAGTCTCAAGGGTCAACAAGTACATAATATCTTTATAATAAATTTTGTCTTACAACAGGGAAGCTTAGCTCCATCTTAAGGTGTAAAGGCAGGAATGTAAAACTTCATTAGGGTAAGTAGAAATTTCAGCAAAAATTGAATAAATTCAACTTCATTATAGCTTCTCTCTATTAAAAGTAACTGCTAGAATTAAGCAATAAACAACAGTTAGAAACAACAAATTTAAAAATCTGAAATTATAAACATACTTTAGTTTTAAGAAATGTGCTATCTTCTCACAAGGAGCAAAGCATTTGTACATGTTAGCATATCTCTGTCAATAACTGAAGGTAATTTTCATATTTCAGCACTGACAACAAACAAAAAACCACCTCAAGGGTATCAAAATGTTAATACAAAAAAATCATAAAAAATCATAAAAAACCATTGTCAAAGTACAACTCAGTGTCACTGAACACAACTTTAATAGCTGGCTGGATATTTTGTGTCTGCTTAGTGACATATAATACGATATGCTTGCATCATTCGAGTTGTCATCACTGCAGCTTTTTCTTGCCGGCTTTCTTGCTCCGTGGAAGAGTTGCGTAGCCCGATACCTATTATTTTCATAAATACATCAGTTAGCAGTCTTGACAAGTTTCAAAATTTTACTAAGTAAATATTTTGTAATGCAAAGGTTTTCGAAAAGTAATTACACCACATTGTTATTTTCCTTGAAAGTTGTTTATTCAAAACAGTTTAATTTTTGTATCAACATGAATGATGTTTTTATTTTCGTAAGACAAGTACTTAAAGAAGCAATGTTTTTGCAGGCTACTATTTCAGAAGCTGCTTGGTTATTTTTCAAAATAAATAATGCAAATATAACTGTTTTTTTATTTGTTTAACACTGTACACTTTTCACTTCTTAGTGGTGACAAATTATTTACATTGGTATTGTTAAGGGTGGTAGATCTCTGCTTTTCGCCAAAGCATGTTCCGGCTAGAGCCATCTGTCTGAACATTGAAAGCTACATGTAAACAATAGAAGTGCAATGTATATGACATTAAACAAATAAATGGTTGCATTGACATTATTTATTTTGAAAATTAATTTCTTTAACATGTTTTCTGTTCGATGTGACTGGTACATTAGAAAGTATTGATCCATAAACTCCTGAAGAAATCAGTTATAAAATGCAGAATTTGGTATAATAGTACATAACAACCGCCAATCAGCACTTTTAAATAAAGATTGAGAAAGTTACTACTTGGATAGCTTCAAGACAGCTCAGTGAAGTGAGTGTAATTTCTTCAAAAGTGTGTTATGTTCTGTTGGTGAAGGATCTATATTCTTAGAACACTGGGTATCCTATTTGTCCTGTCAACATCTGTGGTTGCTTTTGCTGGCATTATACAAATTGTTGAATCTAAATAAGAAAATCACTTGAGTGCTATGTAAAACACACACTATGTCTGAAGAAATATTTTTAGTGTTATATTTAAAAATAAGCAATTTCATTCTCAACAGGGAAAAATTTATAGAACTTCTTTGAAAATATAACAAACAGAAACATTACTCATGATTTCTGCAAACTTTTGGTTGGCATTTTCTTTATATAACTATTAAATGAAGCAAAACTATTTTATAACCTAAGTTCCAATTTTGTATCCTAATAATAGTTTTAGACTTTCTGGACATGCAAAACTTGGCTCAAGTTGAAAACTGGCAACAGAAAATACAATGATTAAAAATTCATACTTCATTGCGTAAATGAGGGTAACTGATGTTAAAGCAAGACATTCTCCACACATTATAGATAAACATCATTTGGAAGACACCATGCAATTCTATAAACATGTTTCTGTTATACTTACTGAAATATAGTAGGTTATGTGCAAATACGAAAATACACTTCTAAAAGATTAATGAGAATATACAGTTATCAAAATGAGTCACACATCAAATTCTCTGCATGCAATGGTTCAAAATTCATTTGCCATTGCTAGATTAAAAATTTCAGTGACAATAACTGATTTTTCTTATAGTCAACCAAGAAGTCTAAAACTGACAAAAATAATAAGAATGCACTTAAAAGTCTCAAATGAACATAATTGCTTATCTGTTCACCACTATTTTAACCATTACAGAAATAAATAATAAAATGTGGTTTTTAAATTTATGAGATAAATAAAAGTGTTTATAAAAAACATTAAACTATTAGTTCTGTGAGCATACTAATTGAGATGGTTTCATCAACAGAAATAGTCAGATAATAATTTCCCTTGTTAAACAAATACCAAATTGAATCATTGCTGTTGAGACAATTGCACTAATTTCAAAAATAAAATTTCAAATGTAAAATAAATCACATTGGGCGGTACTATAAAAATCAACAGTAATTCTCTGTTATACAAATTCAGATGTCAAAATTACACGGGTGGACATAGAATAGCACCTCCATGCTATACGAAAACTTGTATGTCAGGTATTGCCACAGTTATCTGACTTTCCACACTAAAATATTGTTGATACCAGAAAGCAAACAGGGAAAAAAAGAAACAGAAACATATGCCTACAATTAATGTTAGTTGAGAAACCACACAACAAACATGACAAATACATCCCTGAAAGTATGACAACACTTCTGCGAATCAGCTTCTGCTGGAACAGGGTGAAGGAATGTGGGGAAGGATGGGACAATTGAGAAATGAGTAGTGGTTCCCGAAATTATTGCTGACAATCTGTATGATGCTTCTTTTAATTGAAGTCTTTGTCGACGTGAAGAACAATTCATTTTCTCTTTCAGCCAACATCTTGTACAGTCCGTTTCTTAGTTCAACCTTTCACAACGTTTTAGCATTATATCATATGAGTGGTGTTGTTATCTCAAAAATAAAATAATAATAATAAAAACATTGAGTTACATGAAAAGAGTTTACTTCAAATAAGACAAGAAGTAATGTCAAAGATCTCTCAAAATTTCAAATATACAGAGAACAAATTATAAATACCTATGGCTGCAGAAAAAGAGGAAAATATGTAAAAAAAAAGCAGTAACAAAACTAACCTGTTACATTTTAAAAAAATACTGTTCTAAAATGTGATTATAGCATCTGTTAAATATACAACGGTAGTTTTTTTGTTTGTGAATAGGCATTTATTTTAATTGCACCTGCTCTTCAATTTGTTTGATGTCCGAATCACAAATGTAACTATATAGCTGACATGCAAAGCAAGCAAAGTACACTTTATGTGCACAGATCTTTTAGCAAGTGCAGGCAGCGAAACTCACCTCAACTATTACCATTTTCGTTCCATGTAAGTAGCTGCAAACATCAGGCATTACATTTGATTTCATAGTAATACTGTATATCATTTCAGCTTAAAGAAATCATGTCGGCCATTTTACTGGCAATTTTCTTGGAATCATCAGAACAAACAGATAGTACTATTGAGAAGCACTTTTAAAATTCTTATTATCCGGTGAAATTATGTTTTTAGTTTAGCTGTGAGAAATATAGTACTCAAATTACTTTAGATGATTCTAATTGCACTCGGTGATATGCAATGAGGTGATAAGTGTAGCTCTCATAGCCTTCTATACGTGTTGCTGTCAGGTAAGGATGACTCGTGTAACAGATCAATATATTACAGCTGTAGGCTATAGTGAAACATAGTGAAATATAGTACTCAAATTACTTTAGATGATTCTAATTGCACTCGGTGATATGCAATGAGGTGATAAGTGTAGCTCTCATAGCCTTCTATACGTGTTGCTGTCAGGTAAGGATGACTCATGTAACAGATCAATATATTACAGCTGTAGGCTATAGTGAAACCTTGGATACACTAGGGGACAAATGGAGCAACACGTCACATGAAGTGTTGCTCAACAATTCCTGGGAACAATGTTGCAGAACAGTTCTTGTAGGAAATATCACCCAAGGAGGTTACTTTGATTAGTGTTGCGTACATACTTATATTAAGTAATTTAGGGAAACATTAAAGAAACAGAAGGTGGTGAATGCAGAATTAATTACTACAATTAATATTTTAAGTGACCTTTGAAAGCCTGATGGATCATTTGGAAGTTTTACTTGAATGTCAACACCTGAAACTGAAACTTTATTACAGATAATTGGAACTTCCATTGCCAAAAAAGATGAAACCATATCCCAGTAAGCATGATGTGAAGACTACTAAGCACGTTTTTACTGTAGACTATCAAGAACAAGAAGAATTGTTGAAAATTTGTTTGGAATCTTACATGATGTATTTAATATATTCTGAATGCTGATAGCCCTCCAGCCTACAAATGCTGAAGTAGCTGCAATGGCATGCCTACAGCTACATAATTTTTTAAGACAAAACATCAATTTAGATCATTATAACACATGAATGAATCCTGATTCTGAAAATATGGATCACAAAATTGTGGAACGATTCTGGTGCAGAAAAATTGAAAACATGTTATGCTGAATTTAGATGCTGCTATAAAAAAAAAAAAAAAATATAAAAAATAAAAAAAAAAAAAAATTTGCTGAGTATTTCATGAATGAACAAGGAAGTGTTTCCAAGAAGAATAATTTTCAGACATAACCACGTTACATAAACAAATAATCCGCCCAAGTGTATAACAACTATTTCAGCATTGTATAAGTAAGTGTTGTCCCTCAACAACCCATAACTCTGGAGAGCTTGATTAATTGAAGCACCACTTTGCTTGCTGACACCACTGACTGACCTGTTTAGCAGCACATTGCACACCATAAACAAACTCAGCAACAGATGATGCGTGACATGTGTTTTCAGCATGGAAGGGGTTATGCAAAAGGTCCTACACAAAACATTGCAGGGCAGTGGGAAATGTTGAAGTGTCACCTAGACTCACACATCGTCTCCTAGTGCAGCCAGACCTTTATAGGTATCAAGAGACAAATCAGAAACTGGATTGATCACAATTGGGTAGTTTCAAGAAAATTGATACTTCACCTTCTAATATTCTTTTGAATTAATAGTACAAAACTAAGATTTTGAAGGCTACTTTCAAAATTGTATGTGCTTTTCAGTGCCTTTGTTTCCTAACAATCTTGAGACAGATCTATTCTCTTCTATTTGTGATGTCACCTCATACATTTGTTCCAAATTTGAATTTTTCTTCTCCGTTTCCTTCACATTTAACTGCTACAAGTTGTTGCCCTATGACTCATTCTATTTCTTGCAAAGAGTTAAAGCCTGAATATTTTGAAATTTTTCTATGCTTGTGCGTTTTCATTTTTCTGTGCCAAGAAAGATTTGTTCCTGTGTCCGTTTCTTTATTTATTCATTTTCACGTTGATAATAGTGTCACTTAATAGAAATTTGTAGTTTGTAAATGATTATTTTCCCAGACCTGGTTATTTAAATGGAAATTAAAACTCTCATATACATATATATTTCTTGAGCAATTTTTAACATGAATGAATATGGAAAGTTTTGATTTTCTCATTGATCATAATGAAGTAAAAATGCATAAAAATCTGCAAGAAATTTATTTATGTGAAATCTGAAACATTCAGTTTTTGATTCATATGAAACATCTGATGTCAGCATGTACACCTGAATTTAAACCATTTGGCATTGATTATGTTTAAGGGTCAAAGAAAGTTGGTAATGATTAGAAACAAATATAGAAAAATGGGTTAAAACTGACAATATTGGATACATAAAGTTTTTAATAGTACCCGTATATTTCTTCCATAAAGAGGTATTCAGCCTAGATGTATTAGGGAATAATTGGAAATGTGAAAAAAAAATCAAGCTACCCAGCAATAAAATGTAAAAGTATGGTGCAACCAGAAAAGGAAATCAATCACTCACCACACATGAAGGCAGGATGGCTACCATGAATAAATAAACACAAACGCTCTTTATAATATTTTGGTGAAAATTTTAATCATGCATTGAAATTTTCATAAGGGTACATTTGGATGGTGTTGCAAAAACACAATATTTCAAAGTCAGCACTGCTGTCTTCAACATGTGTGAAGGTAGAGCTAATTGTCGAAATATTGTGTTTTTATAACACCATCTGATGGTATACCCATGAAGATTTCTTTGCAATAATAAATGCGGAAAGGCTCCATTCTTACAAATGTTAATCATGTTTAAAGTTGAGTCCACCATTAGGGGAGAGGGGGGATGCAAAAAAGGGCTGCTAGATTTGTCTCTGGATATTACCACAGAACACAATCAATAACTGATATAATAACAGAGCTGGGATAGGATTCATTGGAAGACAGGAGGAGGGTGAAGTGAGTAAAAGGCATATATTGGTGGAAGAATTGAGAGAGGTGCATGGACGGGAAAAAATGACTGACCACAAGCTGGCATTTGATTTTATCGTGAGGGTGATAAAACTTCCTTTTGTAGGTAAGGTGAGGCATTGGAATAAATTACCAAGAAACGTGATGAATAATTTACCAAAAATGCTGAAAATTTAAAGTTGAAATTCCTACAGGGCAAAAGTAGGTGTTACAAGAAAGTAGAAAAATGGATGTGCAGGGAAATTGCCACTGGAGTGTGTGCTCCGTAATAATTAAATTAATTAAAAAAATTAAAATTATCAGATGTGTACACATCTGATCTCTTTGTCATATTTCTCATATGATTAAGGTTTATACCAAAATACTGTGAAGTGTGTTTACATTTGTGTGTTCATCGCAACCCACCTGCCTTCATGTGTGGTGAGTGATGGGTTCACTTTCTAAATCCTTCCTTATAATTATAATGTGCACAACAGTAACATAAAGTTACATAAATTTTAAAATGGTTAGATAAAATTCAGCTATCACTTATCGACTGAAGCAGGTTGTGTTGTAATAAAAAAACAGGATTGAGGCTTAGCTGTTGGTGCATTCATATCACATGATTGAAGAAATAAAATTTTAAAATTAAGGAAGGATAGGCAGGTGAAGCCAAGAGGACAGCAGCAAATACAAAAGACTCACACACTAAACAGTATTTCAGTACATATAAGCACAAGATATGTACAAGGGGATACACACTGAAATTCGACTTATAACATTTTAATTTGCTGTGTGATAAATATAAAAGTTGACAAGTTGTAGGTTTACTTCTGCTTTTCTCTCTCTCTTTTTTTAGGAAAAAGGATGTATACTTGTTCTCAATCATTGTTGATACATTGATACAATCCAGTGTGAATGCCTATGATGAAATGAAACAATTATCTCCTGCTGATTCACACGGAAGGCTGACCACGAGATCGACGACTCGGGGAGCGTGACATTTCTCTGATACGGAATCCTCGCTCTCCTGCAGGTTGCAGATGTTTTCCATTTTGCCAGAAGGGTAGCATTGCTGTGAGACTCTCTATCTGGCCATGCAGCTTAGCTGCTGTTGACTCTATCACTTTCCTAGGTGAGCGCGACCTGTGACCGGAGGCCATTTCTCCCTCTTCCGACATTGAGCTCCGTTCTGAAGAACCCCTAGATCTCGGAGGTGGTTCGGGTGCTTGCAGCTTATTGTATTTTCCGGAGCGAGTATCCTTCTTTGGTGGTGTTCTAGATTTTGGGCTTTTTGATAACAGCTGGCTGTTTGAAGAAACAATATCTGTGTTTCCTGTAGATGATGAAATATCTGAAAGATTTTTAACTGCAGTGTGATTGGAAGAAACAGCAGGCACTGCACAAACTATTTCCAGGTTTATGCTGCCGTCACTTTTCACATATTCTGAAGTAGTCAATGGCTCAGAGTTAGCAGAAAGAAGATCATTAGTGTTGGTAAGCTGCACAGTACTTTGTTTAATGTCATTATTTGAAACACTTTGAACAGAAATATCACCCTCATTTTGATCTGAAGATGTGTAATCAAACAGTTCTGGATTTGCTGGCATATCATCAGGCAATATTGCAGATTTCTCTTCTTGTGGTTCTGAAATGAGATCACTAGTTTCTACAGAACACTGTTCCATGTTAGATGGCGAAGAATTTTTATTATCGAGGTTTATTTCATTTGTAGGAACATTTTCTAGTGATAAATTTGAAAATTTGTATACTGCTTCTTCTGTATTTGCTGAGGGATTATTTTTGGAAGAAACAATGAGCACACTCAAGTTAGTAATGTTCTGTTTTTCCCCCGGAGGACTGTCTTTGTCAATACTAACAGGCGAAATAGGAATTGCCAGAGAACCAATAGTCACAGGTCCCAAATCAGGGTCACTAACATCAGCTCCAGAGTTTTTCTCATCTTTGATTTCTCTTCCATGTTCTCCTGATGTGGATCCTTTTGTTATGGATTGAGAGCTATCAGAAATAGTGTCATAGAATGTATCATCAGAATCCAGAAATGTAGTTTCTGATTTACAAGATTCATTCACATTTACATTTGATGTCACCTCAGTAACTAGTTCATCAGAGACAATACATGGATTTACCTTTTCCTGAATTTCTGCCATATTCTGTGCATCACAATACATCCCATTTTCAACTTTCTCTGTATCTTCAGAGTTAGTTATATTTTCTGCAGGCTCTGACATTTTGCTCTGGGAGACTTTTTGTACAAGTTCAGCATTAAGAGCTTGGAGAAGGGCAACCAATTCGGGCCTCAATAGGTCAACTGACATGGGCAAGGAGTTGGATCGGGATCGAGGCGAGGAACATGGATTCAGGCTGTCTTCTTCACCACCTTCATCATCCTTCAAACAAAAATAATTAATTCAAACTAGTGGATCTTATTCTGAAATAAAACTTAAAATCAGATTGATTAAACATTAAAATAAAACATTTTAAAATCTGACTGAATAATATAATAAACATACAGGCAGAAAAAAATAAATGTTTTTACACATTTCATAATGTTAAATAAAAACTAAAAAAATACCCACAGTACTATGAATGACTTAATTATTATCTCTCTCTTCTTTTAATACAGTCTGTACACTGCCAGTACTTCAAAATTATTTCTGAACACAGACTTATGAAATGCAACTTTTCAAATAAAATATTAAGAGTATCACCTCATGAATTGGTGATAAATATTTACTGTTACTGCAGAGTGTTTAATTAATGTAAAATATTACGTATGTTAACTGATACTGAGCTTTCTTTTGATTTATGTGTCTTGCAAAAACATAATTTTAGCTCCATTCTTTATGTAAGAGAAAAGTTCACAAGAGTGTGATAGAGAAGCAAAACACCGAGGAGGCAAATTAGTTTTGAACATATCTAAAACATTTTTAAACAGTTATCACATTGTAACTTAATATAACATAAAAGTGCTATAAATTACTTGAAATATAAGAGATTTGACAATTTTGATTCCATTTATTGTTACAGACCTTTATTTGGAGGTAAATAATTGCTTAATATGTATATTTTTATGTAAAATTTTATAAATATTGCAACACAGAAGTGTTGCTTTTGCTAAATAATAATAATAAATGTAGAAAATAATACCCCTTTCATACAGAAATTAAACATTTGGATATGAGAATAACCACCATTGAAGACAGAATGAGCGTTGAAATTTTTGGGCTTAGTCCCTTTGTCAACAGTTGAATAATGTAACTGCTGCATGATGGCAGCTACTTCATTCAACTGTTGATGAAAGGACATAAGCCTAAAATTTTCAATGCTCAATGGGTCTCTCCAAGCTTCAACATCTCTTCTGCCGTCAACTCTAGTAAGCAATGATTACTCTCCTATCTAAATGTGTAATTAAATCCAATTTTGTGGTGCCTTTGATTCTCAATCATTCATTTTTATGCATATTACACATATTTAAGCAGATATAATACTAATACACCTTGGAAGATGTAAAGCCATGGTATCAACTCTCATATCAGGAAAAAATCCAAATAACATGCTCCTCCAAAATTAGAGTATCAAAATCTGCAACAATTAATGGTCTTCGAAAATCAGAAGATGTTTAACACTGACAGTTTAAATATTAAGCCCTCCAGATAGCTAAGCAAATACAAATTTAAATAATATAATGCTCTCGGTTAACTAGCCAAGTGAACGAGGTGTTTTCCCATCATATTTTGGCAATCAAAAACCTCTGTTGCCACCTTCCGGTGATGGAAATTTTGATCACCGAAATATCATGTGAAAGCACCTCATTCACTCGACTAGTACCTGAGAACTTTATATTAACTCCCAAAGCTGTGAAAAACTTTGTCCTTATGAACAAAGTTAGATGCTGACAATATTGAAAGAAATGGGGGGGGGGGGAGAATACTTTCAACAAATAACTTATTATAAGATATGGCAATAAACACTTGATATTTACATAATATCACATGCTGCGTCTTCCTTTGGGAAATTCTGAGGTCTCTGTATGAGTATGGCAGTAATACTTTTTCTTCAGTATCTTGAAAGTTACAACTCTGCAATTTGTTCAATTTCACAAGAACACAAAAATATTTTTAGAGAGAAAACTGTGGCTGTATCACATTGAAGTAATTCCATCTGTACCTACAAGCAACATGTCGGCAGTACCTGAAAGAATTATTTTAAACTACCTGAAGTATTAATGTAAAAGCTAGTTTTATGAGTTCACATCACGTCACTAAGGGCGAGCCAAACAGCTCAATGGGAAGTCACCATTCACCAACTGCAGTCTGATCAGTAAGAGTTTGATATCTGTCAAAGGACAGCTTTCTAGCCCATTCAGCCTACCTTACAATAGAGATAAAGAATTACTACAGCTACCACCTTTGTTTTATCACATCATTATGTATAAACTGAAATCTATGTTCCTCTATGAACATTGACAGATATTTCTTTGTGTAAACAGAAGTTTTCCTGTCCTCTCAGTGTGAAGTAGTCTTTGTGTTTTTGGAGGAGAAGGTTTCAAGCCACCGTGGTTTGATGTCATCTGCTTTTGTAACCATATTAACATAGAGCTTTTCCAATTCTTCAGTCACTGTCCAAATTTTCTGTACTCTATTAAACTTTTCCTCTCCCTTCTCTTACAGTATCCCACCAGATATACCACCAATCTTAGGGTGTTTAAGACATTTAATGGCATATACTTGTAATTGCTGGTTCCATATCATTAATGACGGTGACGGCTTCGTTCAAAATACACCACGTCACAATACTGCCTCCAGCTCCGAATGCCTTTTTGCCTATCTCCAATGACTGGCTTAGTTAATTAAAATTCGATAAACTTCTCAAATAAAGTTACAATGAAAGCAACATGGGTAACATACTACTTTCTCTAATGGGCTAATTACATCATACATTGAGAACCCAACCTAACACCCTGTTATGCAGACATACACTATTTGGCTTCGATACCATGCAAATATTTTAGTCTGATATCAAGCAAGGCACAGCTCATTATTCTGTGAATTTTGACAATACTTTATAAAAAATTTCTTTCAGCTGCCTTGTCAATTCTGCTGCCACTGCATTAAGAGTAGTCAATGGCACTAATGTACAATACAATTTATTTTGTACACTCACAACAAGTAATGAATTCAGCAACAAACAACTTTCTAATTTCCTCATGTCACAAATGACTGAACCTAATTCAGATAGTAGTTTCAACAAAAGAGCAGCATACAGAATCCACTCTAAAGCAACTAACCTCAGTAACAGTAGTGGCAGCACTCCTCTTGGTGACCGCCGTCCCGGCACGAGATCCTCTCGTCCGGGTAGAGCGTGTCGAGCCCCCTACCGAAGCAGTGCGCACCAGCGGCTCACGAGTGCTTGCCAGTGCGTCGGGCCGTCCCGCCGAGACTTGACCTCCGGATCCTTGCTGGTAAAGTGGTTCGGCAGACGAATAGCCTGAGCTCACGTCTTCTGACGACCGGATCTGGCTACACAGTAATCATTCACTTAACAATATGTGTCTGTGGGAGAGTATAAATATGATAATTCTTTTTTTTTTTAGTTGATAATGATAAAGGGGTGTGATTAATGCTCGCAATCTAACAAATCCAATATTACCAGTAGGTGGATTTTCACTCTTATTCAGTTTGTAAATAAATGTTTTGTTGAAGATCAGGGAATTATAACATGGAAGATTTAAAGAAATAATAAAAAAAAGGAAGTTAAACACAGTCATCAGATTCTTACAGACTGCCAAGATGCATTTTTATTAGGAATCAAGACTGGCGACCAATTTAATCAGCAATCAACCAATTGTACAGTTACAGCAATAACTTATTTAGTTATTATGTGACACCTAAATAATATCCACGAACCATAATGTGGTCACAAAAATGGTTTTTCTTGTACTGTGGTATGATACACATTTTCAATCTGGCCTCCACATTTTCATTTTTTTATTGAAAAAGTATTAAAGTACAAGATAAATCAGTCATCTACAAAGACATCCATTAAAAAAAGGCCTATATTTATATAAGAAAAGCTGTTAAAACTTCAACTAAAACAAATCAGTATTCCATAGCCAATGTCAGATTTAGAGATTAATATCTGTTTAATTAGTACATTTATAAAATCTAAGTGTAGTGCACTCATCCACTAAAGGTGGCATACACAGATTGTGTGTTAAACTGAATTCACTAAATTCTGTCTTTGTTAAACTTAATTTAAAAGAAGTCATCTTTAAATACAGTTCGTTACCTTTTTGCGAAATTGTTTTCAAATGGTATATATAAAACAAAACAAAATTATAGTGAATATTAGAAAAATATTGATTTTTTTTTTAATTGTAAGGTACCCTAAAAATTTTGTAACCGACAAAATTTGTTCTCAGAACTGCAAGTTAAATTGGACAGCATTACATATCATTTTTAAAGTTAGTTACTAAGTTTATTCAAGCTAGAAATCAGATTTTTACAGTTTTGAAACAGTATTTTCTGTTGCCTCATCCTAAAACATTCCCCTGGAATGATATTACAAAAAATTGATAATAAATCGAAGAAAGCAGTTAGAGACTTCAAATTTGCTAAATAATACTTTCTGAATACATAAAATTGTTTAAAGACACTTTTAGATTCATAACTTTAAGAACTTAGAACATATTGATTAGTTAAATTCTATTTTTGGTTCACAGATTTTATTTAATTCTTTTGAAAATAGTTAACATTCCATGTTTGATATCAAATAAAAAAGCAGTCTATTAGAAGTAAAATAAAGGTTATTTCGAGTTCGTAGATGCAAAATTGTAGGAGTTATTAACAGGTTTTGCAAATATTAGAAAATAATTTTTTTTTTACGGCGAAACAATTGAACTTACAAAAAAAATTTATAAGGATTAAAATTAACACTTTTTAAAGGATCTAGTCTTTGTCAAAATTTCAGAATGATAGGAATATTTTTAATCGTCAAGGTCAAAATTCTGATGTAAGTTTACAGGTGTGAGATCTGATATCTGATCAGATTACCAGACTATTCTCGTGGGACGTTTCTATAAATATTAGCCCAGAATTTTCCTCGCACTCACTCAGTCGGCCAACCAGTTTCATTTACTACTATGCTACCGTGTGGCTCGATGTAGGCATCACTCAGTCGGCTGGTCAGTATCGCAAGATTAGTATGAGCATAACCACGCTCCGTTATGGCACTATGTAGGCTCGCGCAGTCTGCAAGTTTCGGTTAGAGCATTACTATGTGGTTTTGAAGCAGCATTTTTTGCCATGTGGTGCGTCGGTTTAACTTAAGTGTCAGTCATCAGCAAACAAGTCGAACTGTAGAAGCGTGTGACAAACTTTTATCTGGTTTCTTGTGTTAATTAAATGAACTTTGAATAATGGGGTTTGGTCTGTCTTGATCGGTTATTAAAATTTGCAATTTTGTCTTTGGAATCATTATCTCGTGCCAATTCAGTTTTTGACTTTGCTAAAATTTGAAGAATATAGTGACTATCCACAAGAATAAACTTTTGACTTTTATTATCTACTACCCTTCCTAGCTTGGGGTTTAAGTCAAGCAAGGTGGCGACCAATTTAATGTAGCAAAGCAAGAGCTGAACTTAACCCAGGCACGATCACAGTTAGGGAATGTGCATAAACTACGTGGCTCTGTCTGGGGAGGGGGGAGGGGAGAATTCATTTCCTTCATTTAATTATCACCACATGTAATTTAAAATAGCCTGAGAAGAGAAACCTGTAAAACATCTCTTCTTGAAAAAAAGGGAAAAAAAGAGAAAAAAAGCTATGTGCTACTGGGGGGTGGGGGTGGGGGTGTTGGAGGGGTTGGAGGCAAAAGCCACGTGGTGGGGAGATTCACAGGAGGCCAAGATGGAGCTACGTGGTTTATGGACGTTCCTTTAAAGCCGAGACAGAAGGTTTTGAATCAAACCCAGTGCATCTTTTCTTTCTTACAAAATCTTACACATCTTCTTTACTCTCCTATACATGAAACTCTATATGAAATGAAACGTTTGAATCTTTTTTTGAAAAAAATATCAAATTTTCACATTTAGTTATTTTTCAAAAAAATAATTAACTCCAGATACATCCCTATATTTTTGTATAAACTTTAGGACACTTCATTTCACTGTAAATTTTGAAAATATTTTCAGGTAAGTAGTTTCAATTATACAGGGTAGAGGAGGGGGAGGGGAACTAGACTTTGTGCATGGTTTTTCACCAAAAGCTCATATAAATTGTGCAACAAAAAGAAAAATCCAAACAATATGACAACTGGTTTACCACATTTCATTTGATACCTATGAAGATTAACCAAAGAACTTTCTTCCTCACTAAAATCCTATAATTTTTTTTAAAAAAATATGTCAGTTTCAGGAAGAATTAAATTAGTGTCCAGTTACAATTTTTTAAGTTAAATGTATTAGAAGTTATAAGTATGTGACAAACAGACAAATGAGAAAGTCCGTAAAGATTCTATCTTCCATACAGTAGGTATGGAACATCCCACATGAAGAACAAACTGTGTCAAAATGATTTCACTGCTATTATTTATTTACGTATTTCACTGTTAATTAATTATAATGGAGCACAGCCCTTGGTGGTAGTTTTCCAACACACCTAGTTTATTTTATTATATAATTTTTTATTTCAATGATTTGAATGTTTAAGGCAACGTATCTTTCAATAATACATGCCTTTCTCTGATTCGATTACCTATAAATAGAAAATTTATTCCTGAAATCAAGTACTAGTTTGTATTCATGGTTTTCTCTTCTAATCTACAAATCACTCATAATTATTATCCAAATATTCGTCCGGTCGTCACCATCAATGTATGCCTCACATACTCTCAAAAATCTCTTCATTCTAAAAAGCAACTGCTGTAAATTTAAATTTTGGATGATATAAAATAAGGAAAAATACAATCAGATATGGCAGAAAATTAATTTCTCACAAATAGTGTCACCTTTGTTAACGAAGAATTAACTGTGTAAATATCTTTGCTTAGTATGTTTCTAAAAAATTTATTGCTAAATCCTACTTGTTCTTATGCTTATTTTAATTTTAAAAGTAAACATTTAGCTGGAAATAAGGTGAAGCAAAGCAAAGTGAATGTATTACCTCAACAATACACTTGGCTCACGAACAGATGACCCCCTGACATCGACATCGACCTCTGGGAAGTACATCTCGACTCTCCCTGAGCCCGATGCTGAACGTCTGGGGCTGTGACCTCTCGGTCTGAGTCTTCCATCTGTGAAAACACCAAAATTGTAAACCAATTAGATGAAACTGACTAACAATAAAGACAGAGAAGGGAATTGTCACTTGGCATAGTGAATGGTGTATGTGGTGTAACATCTGGGCATCCAGCCACAGTGATGTTTACTAAAGCTCTTAAGTCTCAAATTACAATGTTCTACTTTTGCCCACATTTCTTGCATCTGAACAATAGAGTTGTCATGTGACAAGTAATTATTACTTTCTCTATCCTTTCACTTTTTTAAAGACATGTATAAATCATATATAAGTGGTTTTTTCATTGTCCAGCTTGTTTTTACTAGTCAGAAGAAATCTGAAGAAATAAAGCTCTTCAGTTTGTAGATGTTAAGTCTATATGAAATGGATTGCATAATGGCCATAAATGAATGTGAATACATCAAAAAGGAGAAATAGTAACATTACAAAATACTTGTACTTGATATTTTGCATTACGGCTGGTTCCTTGGTAAGGAACACCTAAAATTGTAACAAAATAATTATACCCTCATTTGTAACAATTATTTAAGGGAAACTAAAATCTATATTATTATTATTACTGTTATCTAGATGTATACAAATGAGTAAGTTTGGATGTACTATTTGCCTCAGTCACGCCTTAATTGCACGACCGATATAAATGAATTTTGGCACGGAGTTAGGAATGCATAATCACATAGGATAGATTTTATCCTACAAAAACAAATAGTTCCTCTAGAAACTGCCATTATCAGTTCGCAAACACCAAAGAGTTTCTTACTCCGTAGACAGCAGTGCCATGTTTAATCTTTGCTTTTTACATATGAGTCGCAAATACTGCTTTTCAGAAATAAACGCAAGAACCTTCTGATATATGCGTGTGTGAGTGTGTGTGTGTTTAGTTTAAAAGTGCAAAAAGAGATGTACTTGATAAATAATGTAAATGTTTTGCCTGTGTTGATGTTTTTATTTTACTTTCAGTGTTGTGTATAGTGTCGAGTGTGTCAGGTTTGTGTATTCACTTATTATTTGTTTTCCTTCTGTTAGTGCTATTTGGAATGTTAATATTTGTGGTTTGTTGTTGTTAATGGTGGGTATTTGCATGTCTGTGAAAACAAATAATAAACGAATACACAAACCTGACACACCCGACACTATACACAACACTGAAACTAAAATAAAATAAAAACATCAACACAGGCAATACAACATTAAACAAGGGCACACAAAATCATAAAAATCTAATGACAATCATTTACATCTGAAAAAACGTGCCTAACAAATGGAAGTCTGAATAAAACAAAACAGCACCCCAAAGCAACAAAGTCGATAGTAAACAAAACTGATCAGCCATTCGTAAGAAACATACAGTACAGTCCAATGCAGTGCAGTGTTGTGATAATCACCAGTTTAATAACCATCTGGAAAATGAATCACTTTTCACAAAGAAAGAATAAGTCACTGCTGCTGAGAGAGGAGCATAAGTAAATGCAATAGGCAGTAAAATGTAAGTAGATTATAATTTAGATAATAATTCCACTGTACAAAACACAACAACAAAACCAATCTGTAACATTTGTACATAATTACCAGGAGAACCTGCTGAAGATGCTTCTGCAAAAGAAGTGAAATACGTTCGGGAGTTCAATAAATACTCAAACATTCATTTGCTTTGGTGTTATTTATTCATCAATATTATCAGCAATTGAGGAAAATGATCCACAACATCCAGTTATTGTATTTGTTTGTTCATGCCAAATATGTAACAGTTTTGATTCAATCTTGGTTCAGTTTATTTCCTAACTGTCTCCTTTTTCACTAACATACACAGCCTGTAACATTAAAAATGATTTTTATCAAACTTTTAAACTTAATCGAAGATAACTATCCCATTTTTATTTTTTCTTCAAAATTTTTGTATAAATCAGTACAAACAGTAGCCTTGATTAACAAAACAGATTTTTTTTTAATGTTAAATATTTTGCAAATACCTATTGGACCCTTCAATTAAAACGAATGTATTTAATGGCCTAAGGTAGAAACTATTTGGAGTAGTTTACATCGCAATACACATCGTCAATAACATGGCGCTTACAAAAGCAGCTTATTTATTACTAATAATAACTAAATTCCTCCTGCCTTATGCTGTAACAAGAACATTCTGATCCTGGTGAACAGACAGCCGTTGTTGTGTGCACGTCTGGCTCCACCTGGTGTCTCACTTTTAGCAATAATAAGGCTAATCGCCAAAATATTGCGCGTTTCTTATGTTTATTCTTTTTCATATTCAACAATCCCAGCTGTCTTCATCCGTGGTAAGTGTTGAGTCATATTTCCCTATCTTTCCTTACGATTAAATACCAAATGATGGGTAAATGATTCATTACCTACCAAATTTGACAGCTGCGATGAGTGAAAAACATATGAGACGAACAAAAACATCTGCAAAGAATGAAAAACATGAGACGAACAGAGTGAAAAATATATGAGATGAACAAAAATATATACAATATTGTATATATTTTTGTTAGTCTCATATGTTTTCCACTCATCACAGCCATCTACTCGTAACACTACCTCGTTTTGGCAGGAGAAAACCTATACCATTATTCTCCCATCGAAAATAGCATGTCAAGCTCCTTAGTACTGTTCAAAGGTTTGTACCTGGGCGTATTACACACAAACTTTTGGTTGTGGGCGACTACCCTCACTTCCCTACTACTCGGAGTTGGTACACCGGTGTGTAACCAAACTCACTGATTCTTGCCCAGCAAGGTACCTGACGACTTGCTTCCAGATACAGAACTACTTTACTCCACTTACAGTCACCAGCACTCCTAGAGCTCAACATAGCATGATCATGATGGTGGATAGTAGTATAAAAGAAATTCTTGAGGCAAAATATATCTATATAATTGAATCAAGTTTATTAAACTTTATGTTCCCCGCCCCTACCACTTATTTAATAAATAACTATCCAATTATAACAAGCTCTTGTCCAGAGACTAAAAAATATTTAGTTACAGTTGATTTCACTTACTCAAAAAAGAAAAAGTTGGATGTTTTCCAATCTTGACACAACTCTTGCACACCCGAACTGTTTTATCTAATCATTACATCTTTAAACACAAGAAAGCTTGAAGTCAGTTACTCCGTATTACACACACGTGACAGCTGTGGCCAGATCACGTCTGCCTCATTTTTTTGTTTAGTCTTGCAAGGGTGGCAACCTCTGTCAGGCCTTGCTACAACCTTCTACAACTCCGCCTATTAGTCAGTAATGTAGGATAGGGAAAATGACTCATTACTCACCAGAGTTTATATCTCCCAAAAGCCGTTCTTTTTTCCTTAATATCATTACTGTTAATACAATGATATAAGATTAATGATATAAGAAAATTTAGATTATATCAAATAATTCCAGTTTTATATGGACTAATTGCAGTGATAAATTCCTCAGTGCTAATTCTGAATTTATTGAAGGGCATTATTCTCAGATTCTTAGGCAGATGGTTGAAGAATATGATTCCCATAGGCTTAAAAATATTTTTGGTTATGCTAAGTGAGCAATATTCAATTTTTATATTGTGCTTATCACTCTTGTTACAATCATGTACATCAATATGGCTTTTAATGATATGTGAATTTTGCTTAGCAAAAAGTAAACATTGATACCATAATCCAGTTAGTGCCATAATTCCTAACTTTAATTCCTTGCAGTGCATGGTGGGTAATGCTCCACATATCAGACAAACTGCCTTTTTTTTAAGACAAAGAGACACTATTAGTACAGACTATTTCCCCAAAGGATAGTTCCATAAGATAGAGAATAGTTTATCATTTGTCAGTGGACATTTCAGTCTCATACTTATGAAAATTCCTTTAGCGACTTTATTTGATCTGAGTTCAATATGCATCTGCCATTTTTAATTTGATTTTCACAGCATTACAGGTAGAGTTGCTTTTTAAGGATATATCAAGGTGTGGTGTGTGTGTGTGTGTGTGTGTGTGTGTGGATCCTCCCCCCACCTCCTCTCTTAAGTTAAGAGATAGCTTGTTGGCACTACACCAAGCTATAAGCAGATTTATCTTTGATGAGAATATTTCATCATTCAGAGTCGAGCTTACTTTTACCATCACCAGGTTACTTATAACATTTGGTGTTCCCATTTTCAGTAATAGGTGATAGGTCACTGATAAAAAGAATAAACAGCGGGCAGCCAAGAATAGATCCCCAAGTTCAATTTGTTTTGACTAACTACTATTATTTTAATTGTTTTACTAATGCTATCAACAAAATAGTTATTGAATTCTTCAGCTGTTAAGTTAGTTGATGCCCTATCCTGTACATCCTGGTCACTATTTCTATTTGTAGGAAGAATATTTTGAATGATGTTCCAAGTAGCCCTTGGTTTATTTGAACACCTAACGACTCTTTCGCTGTTATAATTTAGTTTAGCTCTTAAGATTTCATCTTTGTACATACATTTGATATGTTTATGTTTAATGTTTATATCCACAGGCTGACTTCACATATAAAATGGTACTTATCACAAATATTTTTTAAATTCCAATAACTTATGAGTGAACCATTTGTTTACTTTGTTATACTTATCTCAACTGTTTACAACTTTTAATGGGAAGGAATAATTAACACTCCACACAAAGAAAGCTGAGAATTTATCAAGAATGTTAATCTGAGCTTGAAAGAGAAGCCTATTGATATTCTTTACACAATAAAAAAAGTTTGCTGTATTTGTGTCATGCTGAATTTTACAGCTGGTCTAATCTGGCTGGAGATTTTTCCTGAATTCAAGAGAAGTGATGAGAGTGGTCAGATATTACAGTTTGTATGACAGAGGCTTGGATTCTTGAGTAATGGGAAGTAGTCACAATATTGTCAATACACTTCTCTTCATTTACATCCCTGGACATGTAATGATATGTTTTAGAAGAACATTTAGCTCACAGCTAGTAAAAAGGCTGATCCCATATTATATTTGATCCACTTAAATTGAAGTCCACTTTGAAGTCAGCACACATAATTATATTGTAATTTTTAGAAGTGAGGTAGGTTAGTAGAATCTCCATTTTTTTCAAAGTAAATACTTATGTTGTCGATTTGAGGAATCTGATAGATACACAGCCCAAATATTTTCTAAATACACTTGTGACAGTTCAAAAATGTATATGCTGTGTCAACGTTAGGTTGTTTATATACTATCAAGTAAAAATCGTTGAGCCCACTTTTTTTACCCTTTGTCCTACAAAAGTGACTTGCCAGATTGAAATCTGGAATGGTGAGGAATTTTCATTCCTCAAATGACAAGCAGTGCTCAACAATGTTTATCAATTTTATTTTCTTCAACTAATGTTTCCACTGACAATACCTTGCACACTACAGTACAATACATTACAAAAATTAAGTTTCTTTACCCGGGGCGCCAGGGTCTGGAGGGCGCCGATGTCTTATGGGCGCAGCGCGTGCCAGCTTAACTTAACCATTTAATTTAATTACATATTTCTGTCGATCTAAAGAAAAACGAAATTCAGCGTATTAACGTTTATGGACTTATCTTGTGGGTGTAGGTATTTAGAATATGTAACAAGAACTGTCATCTCGTAGCTTGTCGTATCCCTCATTAATAAAGGTGCGATTTCTATGCAGTTAATTACTGCTACATAGAGTATCGAGAAAAGCAAGGGGCCAGGAGGCCAGGGGTGGTAGGGTCTGCTGGTCATTCCTGGTCCTTCGTTGACCACACACATGTGGGAATGTTCAAAGACACAGCCGCTCACTTCCTCTTTAGGTTGAAGTTTCTTCGGACCCTTTGAAGGGTCTTCAAATCTTTGGACATGTAATACCTGAAATCTGCAAAATATTGTTCGAGGAACTCAGGAATGATTATATGAAGGTAAATGTATAAAACATATTCGTATATATCTACATAAATATAAATGGATAAACATGGGAATGTCTCGTACAGTTTAATAAAGTCAGTTAAGACATCTTTGCCAGGAAGACGAGCGTCCATTGCAGCATATGCGTCAGTCCAAGACGGTCTGTCAGACTGTGTGTTAATAGCGTTCGAGGGATCACACGCTGACGCTTGGAATGTGGGGTGAAAACCCCGTGCGTGTTGTCGTCCTCAAACTAGAAGTATTTGCAATGGACTCGGCTCACCGCATTCCAGGACTGACCGTTTCCCCGCTAATGCAAAGGCAGCTATATGGAAAGCATCGAGAGCGCTTCCTATGAAGCGACCCGCGTTCTCGGAAACGGCTGCTTGAGTCGCGCGACTGTACTGCTCCCAGAGCAGTGTAGAATCAGCCGCTAGCAGAACAGTTCAAATATTTTAGCAGGGAAAGATGTTATTTACAGCGGATAAAGATGAAAAATTGGTGGAAGTAGTGTGTAAATTTCCGTGCATATACAGGTATGATGTTTCTTCACCACTGTGCAAGGACAAATCTGTGAAGGACAATATTTGGAAAAATAGCGGAATTCCTTGAAAGATCAGGTAATAAAAATACAGTATAATCTAACATAAGTTTTTTTCATTTTTTATTACCACCGTGTCACTCGTTATTATATATTTATTACTTCAGAAAACCCAGTTACTTCGCGTAATGTAATGTAATTGCAATACACCACGTAGTTAATTTTAATTAAAACTTCATTTGGTAGTAATAGTAATACTGATTCTAACGGATATAGCAAAACGTAAAATTTTCTGGCAGTTTCCACTACTCGTATTATTTTTACTCTAGTAAAAATCTAACTGTTGCATCTGCACAGAGACTCATTTTTTGTTCAGATTTCGGATAGAACTCGTACTTTGCTCCCTGGTTTATAGGCATGTTTATAAAAATATTCTTTCATTGACTTATCTTTATCTGTATAGTTATTAAACTCAATAATAATAATTTTCGTAATTTTGCTTGCGTGACACAAATTAATAAATAATACACAAAATTAATAGGCCTAATATAAATTCACATAAATACTAGTGTGAATTTTTATTAATATATGTACATATTTTTAATATAATACAGTTAGAAAGTGTAACTTGTGTTAGTACTCATGTACTATCTTTTTTTTTTTTTTTAACTGCTTAACGTCTCTTAACAGCGAGGTCTTTAGAGACGGGAAGGGATGGGGGGCAAGGAATGGGAAGGAGTTCGGCCATGGCCTTTTGAAGGAAGCATCCCGGCATTTGCCCGGAGTGATTTGGGAAACCATGGAAAACCAAAATGTGGATGCGCGGACGGGGATTCGAACCATCCTATACTATCCTTTCTTCGCTTTCTACATACTCGTAAATTCACGAGCACTTAAAAAAAATAAAACCATTTTCAGACCGTCGCCGCACGAACACTCGGCCTAATTAGGGAGCATCCATAAACCACGTAGCTCCATTTTTACCTCTTCTGAACCCCCCCCCCCCACCTAAGTAGCCTGGCGTGGCTTTTGTCTCTATTCTTCCCCATCCCACGTAGTACGTAGCTATTTGCCCTATTCATTCCAGAAGACATTTTGTAGGTACTGTTTTCTCTTGTCAGACTATCGCAAATTACATACGGAGATAATTAAATGACGGAAATAAATATTTACATGCTGTTGACTGTTCTGTACCCCATTTTAACTGTGACAAATAATATGAATCAAAAACTACATTGCCTTGCTCGGAACCCCTCAGCCTCCCCTCTCCCACGTAGCCCAGTGTAGCTTTCCAGCCAAACCCTTCCCTCATCTAGACAGTGTCACGTAGTTTATGGACGCTCCATGACGGCTCGCCCCCTCGCGTCCACACTTGTCCAGTAGCTGGTCCATGTGACGGTCGGGTTCCTACGCGGTCTTCAGTCTCCTTAAACTTTTAAATTTTGTTGTTTCACGGTATTAATGTAATAAAAAAATTACCTTCAAAATGATATGGAAATCGCAGCTAGGGTTACCTCCCGTACTTTATTATAGAGTAGTGTATTTTATTTTGCGTAGGCATACTTTATAATCTACGAAAGTAATAAGGTATGATAAATACTTTCTTTTGCCTGATTCCTGTTATCTCACTATTTGTAGCTACGTGGCCAAAAGAACTTAATGCGAGCAATATAGATCACATTATTTTGTTTGGGCCCTCGCAAGTACATTTAAATAATTTTCCGAAAGATCAAAATGGGCGTCATTTCTCTTCAACTTATTACTCAAGAAAGCTTCCAAATGAAGAAACTATGAGACGTCGGAGGTTAGTTTATTCAATATCAAACGATAGTGTCTTTTTTTTTGTTGTCGACTGTTTGATTTAAAGTCAACTGCAAATTTGACCACTACTGAAGGTTTCAAAAAATGGAAACATTTAAGTGAAACTTTGAAAGTGCATTAAAATAGTCCTGCACATAAAAAAGCGTTTATTCAATGGACTGAAGCTGAAATCAGGTTCAAAGCTGGTTCAACTATTGACAAGGGAGAACAGCGGGTAATTTCTAAAGAAAGAATACAATGGAACAATGTGCTTCAAAGATTGATGCACATAACCTCGTATTTGGCTGAAAACAACATGGCATTCAGAGGGTCATCCGATAAATTATTTACTCCAAATAACGGAAAATTCTTAGGCCTTGTACAATTAATGGCAAAATTTGACCCCGTCATGGAAGAGCATGTTAGAAAGGCAGTGAACAGTGATTTGGCTGACCATTATTGCGGCAAAAATATACAAAATGAATTAATAGAAATTATGGCATCAAAAGTTATCTCTACCATAGTATTCCATATAAAGGATTCAAAGTATCATAGCTGATTGTACTCCTGATATAAGTTATAAAGAGCAACTTTCAATCACATTAAGGTGCGCCGACATAACAGAGGATGCCGTTAGCATAAAAGAATATTTTATTTCATTTTTGCAAATAGTAGATACAACGGGTGCAGGTCTCACAGAAAGTATTTTAAAAACATTGAGTGATCATGGTCTTGACATTAACAACTGCAGAGGACAGGGTTATGATAATGACGCAAACATGAAGGGAAAAAATAAAGGCGTACGTAAAGAATTATGGACATAAATCCGCTAGCTTTTTTTGTACCATGTGGATGCCATAGTTACAATTTAGTATCATGCGATGCGGCAAAATCCGTTACCCTGTTCGGAATTTTACAAAAAAAATGTTTAATTATTTGCAGGATCGGTAAATAGGTGGAAAATTTTGACCGATCATTTGAAAATATACACCCTGAAAAATTTAAGTGACACGCAGCTGGGAAGCTGGAATTGAAAGCATCAAAACGGTTCGTTATCAGTAATGTGAAATGAATGATGCTTTCGGTTTCCTTGGCCGATGTTACCAACAAAGCGATGCCTCGACGTCATACGAAGTGACCACACTGACAGGACAAATAAAAGATTTCAGCTTTATTGTTTCTCTTATAATATAGTATGATGTTCTTTTTCAAATTAATGTTGTGAGCAGAGCCAGTCAGTCATCTAAAATCAACTTTGTCGACTTTACTGAAATGCTTGATAAATGTTGCCCTTATTTGAAAACATATAGACAAACAGGTCTCGAACAGGATATTGTAACAGCAACTGAATTAGCATCGGAGCTTGACACGCAACCAGTTTTCAAACCACAAACTCGACTAAGTCGTATTAAACGTAGACCGTGTGAAGAGGCTATTGATGAACCAATAACTGATCCAAAAAAAAAAGTTTGAAAGCAGAGTTTCTTAATGCTCTTTTGGACACCGTGCATATATCTATGAAGGAAAGATTTCAACAGATGCAAGATTTCTCTGCTACGTGGAATTTCTTGTTTAACATTAAAAAAAAATCAAAATAAATAAAAACTAATGCGACATTGTTCTGTACTGCAAAGAAAAGTTAATGATCAACTTTAAATCTGACATTGATGGAGATTTATAGTGCGATGAAATTTTAGGTCTCCAGCACTATCTCGAAGACCATCAGGCAACACCTATTGAAACATTAAACTTTATCAAAAAGTACAATCTTCAAGAGTTGTATCCCCAACACCTGGATTTCGCTGCGTATTCTGTTAACAATACCAGTGACTGTTGCAAGTGGCGAACACAGTTTTTCTAAACCAAAAGTGATAAAAACGCACTTGCGGTCTACAATGTGTCTAACAAGATTAACTAGTTTAGCCTTGCTGTCCATTGAAAATCAAGTTGCAGAAAACCTTATAAGAGAGTTTTCTGACAAGAAAGTTAGAAAAGTAAGGTTTTAGTTTTATTGTTTTAATTTTTGTTTTTCATTTAATGTTTCATGACTAAATGAAATTGTTTAGAGAATAAATGTATAAAATGTTATTATTAATAATAATAAATACATGTTTGTAGTATTATATCATTTCAGTAAAAAATATGGTACAAAATTCAAGATACTTAAAAAAAAAAATTATAATCAAAAATAAAAGGGCGCCAGATGCATGACTCGCACGGGGCGCCTAGATGGTTAAGGCCGGCCCTGCTCATCTTCTACAGCTATCTTATTATTGTTACCTATATTAAAAATTTTCATCTGGTTGATAAAATGATATGTTAGTATCTAGGTTTAAACCATCAGTCTGAATCCTTAACAAATAACTAACTAGAATTTATTTGTTCATCTGTTAACCAACACCACTTTTCCTTAGAGGCTAGCTGGTGACATTTGTTTCGCTGTGCAGATCACTGGTTCTTACGTGTGACATTGAAGTGTACTGGGCATCTCACATATATTTGGTGAGTTTCTGTCTTCTGGAGTGGATTGTGAGAATCTCTCACTTAGAATATCGGTGCTTCCCCAGACTGAACCATAAAAAACCTATCAAATTTTGGTGCCGATTTTCTCTGTCTGGTGCTGCATCTTCTAGTACAGGGCGTTTCATTTATGATGCATCCACGCGCACGGGAAAAATCGCCAGGAGCAGCGCTGTCTCGCTTGCCAGGAAGACACACGGTGCATCGCCCGTACTCGGGAGCGCCTCATGATTGCGCTGATTTCTAACCTTATAGCACGTGCTGGAAATGTTGGCCATTGGCTTCAATACACGTTTGGCATCTTCTAAAGATGTTTTGGCTAACTCTCTGCAGTGTTTGTGAAGAAATATTAGTATTTTTAGTTCTTATGTTTTCCGTAAGTTCTACTTCCGTACGGGTAACCCCCGTGCTCCGACAATGCGTGGGCCACCCCTCGGACGATATCGAGACCTTCGCAACACAGCAAATGCACTGTTGCAACTCAGTTCTCAGTTAGATTTTGTGAAGTGAAGATCAAGAATACTTTGAAGTCAAGTATAAAGTTTACCTTTATGATTGTTATGTGAAATACGAATCTGCAAGGAGGTGCAGGCATATGTTTATTGAAAAATTTCCAGGAGCCAAAGTGCCACACAGTTCAACCATACAAAGATTGGTAAACAAATTGCGTGCTACAGGTTCACTAATGTACATGCCTAAGAAACGTAAGCGCTCCGTTCTTACCGAAAGAAAAGTAAAAAAAATCGTATCTCGTTTGGAAAACTCTCTCAGACGACTCTCCCAAGAAGTCAATGTTTCCAAAGCAAGTGCATTTAGCGCTACAAAAATTCTGAAAATTCGCTCTTATCGAACAACTGCTGGGCATGAATTAAAACAAGCAGATTACACTGCACGAATGAGGTTTGCAAACTGGCTTATGTAAAGTGTGCACAATGGCGAGCTGGATTTCCAATTGACATTTTTCACTGATGACGCGTAAATAGTCAAAACAGTCAGTACTGGAGTACAGAAAATCCACATCTTATCCACAAACAGCCGCGACACGATGTGAAAGTTGGAGTTTGGTGTGCAATTAGTACGACGCGAATTACTGGACCTGTGTTTTTTACTGAAAAAATTATATCTTCTCGCTATGAGGACAATATTTTAAATACCTTTTTTGAACAGCTGAAAGAAGATGAAAGAAATTACAGTCATTTCCAACAAGACAGTGCAACTCCCCAAACAGCCGAAAATTTTATGCGTGCTTTAAAGTGTGTTTACAATGAGAATTCAATTATCAGTTGTGGATTGTGGCCTCCGTGTTCTCCAGACATGACACCTTGTGATTTATTTTTGTGGGGTTACATAAAAGAGAATGTTTATGATTCAAATTCTCGTACTGGAAGAGGAAATTAGCGAAAACATAAGAACCAAAATCAATAATATTTCTTCACAAACACTGCAGAGAGTTAGCCAAAACATCAAGGGCGTAGCCAGGATTTTGTTTAGGGGGGGGCAGGCAAGAGAAAACTGATAATATGTATGCTAAAAAAACTTTTATTAATGTAATACATATATATTGTATTAATTGAATAATTAATTAATATTATTATATTTTAATTAATTATAATTTAATTAATTAGTATATATAATTACACTAATAATAATTTTCGAGCTACTTCATCTGCAATTTTATCACAATTTTCTTGTAAAAGTTTTCTGTGTACACCAAGCAGGTCAGTTGGATCTCTAGAATATTTCCATCTTATTTAACTCTTTCATAAGGTCTAGTTCTTTAAGATTTTCCATTGTCATACCCTTGTCTCCATAGTTTATACCATATATGGGCAACCCACGGCCCCCGGGCCGGATCCGGCCCTCCACCAGCTCCAATCCGGCCCACGAGAGATTCAGAAATTTCAAATAAACTTCAAACTCAAGTCTCTCATTAATTTTCATTTGATTTTTCCATCTGTTTTTGTTAATTTTCTTTTGGTATGTTTGATTATGCTATTGTAATTCTAATAAACAAAAAAAAATGTGTGAATTTTTATCGCCTTTTTATTCACTACTACCTACTTATTTCTTACCTACGGCTCGCGATATCTTACCTACGGCCCGCGGCCTGATTAATTCCCGAAGTTACGCCCTCAGCTAAGCAAAGGTTGCCCATATCTGGTTTATACCATAGTGCGACTTCATAATCAAACAATTTTAACTTGTAGCATTGGCTAAAAAATCGTGATTTTTTTTTTTTTTTTTTAATCAACCAATGACTTACTTAAACTTTAGCTGGGATGTAGCTAGGGAGTGCAATCCAGCAATGCGGGATCCGGCATCATTTGGCAGTCTGGCGAATCCAGCACCTAATTAAGCGGATCCGCAATCCGTAAAATGGGGTGAAAACATGTTTCAGTCTTCGTCACCGTGTCTCCCTGTCGTCACTTTCCGGTCCATCTCGTTCTTTACCGGTTGTATCGCCCCGTTTAACTGTATCCTTCAAGTTGTCATTTTACTCACGGCAACAAATGTGTGTTGTGTGTTTGTGTTGTGTGCAGTACTGTAATTTGAGTCATGTCGTCCTATGGCAAAACTAGCTCCCAGAACGTACACACAGAAAAGATACAACTAGAGATGTTTCTGAGGAGTAAGTAAAAACAATACAAAAAGAAGGTTACAGCTATTGACAGATATTTCTTAATCTAGTGCATAAATGATGGGTTAAAATGTTTTTCTCATAAACTGAACTTCATTGTATTTCAGTTATTTCTTTTCACAAAGTGGATTTCTATTTCCTAATTCTGCTAATTCTACTGGGTGTTACAAAAAGGTACGGCCAAACTTTCAGGAAACATTCCTCACACACAAACAAAGAAAATATGTTATGTGGACATGTGTCCGGAAACGCTTACTTTCCATGTTAGAGCTCATTTTATTACTTCTCTTCAAATCACATTAAACATGGAATGGAAACACACAGCAACAGAACGTACCAGCGTGACTTCAAACACTTTGTTACAGGAAATGTTCAAAATGTCCTCCGTTAGCGAGGATACATGCATCCACCCTCCGGCGCATGGAATCCCTGATGCGCTGATGCAGCCCTGGAGAATGGCGTATTGTATCACAGCCGTCCACAATATGAGCTCTAACATGGAAAGTAAGCGTTTCCGGACACATGTCCACATAACATATTTTCTTTGTTTGTGTGTGAGGAATGTTTCCTGAAAGTTTGGCTGTACCTTTTTGTAACACCCTGTATAAGATCTATGATGACAAAGTTTTCAAATGACGTAATTGTTCAGTTTGAATATTACAAGAAACAATTGCGAATATTTTCGTCGAATGTTTGATGAGTAGACGTCCAAAACAAAAAAAAACAAAAAAAATCACCTACTATATTTAAGGCGAGACCACACGCTTGCTAAACCTCGTCAAGCCGTCGTAAATTGAAACGTGTTGATAGAGCGTTTAACTTGACTTGTGTAGGCTGGCACTTGTGGCTGATCCAATCGAGTGTCTATTTTTTGGCACAAATCTAAGAAAGTTTGCGGCAAGTGCTTGTAAAGCGCCTACTCGTTTCTGCGGACTTGATACACTTTGTGCACTGACGGTGGACAGACATGCGTTCCTGTTTGTTGTGATAGAAGTGCCGCAGGAAAAATGAGTAATTGGTTTAACAACGATATTTCACATTCCTTGAATGCTAATATTCAAAATCAGCATATCTCTTCCGGCAGAAGTTATCAAGATGGCTCATAAAGAAGCGTGGACACCGAGCGTAGTGGGTGAGCAATTAACGCTCTGGCCTCGCATTCGGCAGGACGCCGGATCGAATCCTCATCCGGGCATTCAGATTTGCAGTTTCCATTGTTTCTCCAAATCACTCTAGACGAATGCCGGGATGCTTCCTTCCGAAAAATGCCAAATCCGAATTCTTTCCCATTCCTTGCCCCATGTCCTTTCCCGCCTCTAATGACCTCGTTGCTGACAAGGCGTAAAGCCATAAGCAAAATAAAAAGTCATAAAGTAGCTCATTAAAGTTATTTTCCATACATTTTCTGCAGTCAAAAAATAATTGATATAGACATTATAATACTGTAAATACAATAATTATTATACACTTTCAATTATAAAACAATAATTTCATATAGGCCCCTAATTATATTAAATGAAATACATACATGAAACTACATACTAAACATAGGTAAATGAATGAAATTATACCTGGAACGGTTTCTATGGGTTTTTAACATCCACCATCTTCTTCGCCGCCTTTCTCGTTATATTTTCATTTTAGTTTAAATTTTTATGATAAATATAGGTTAAGCAAAAATTTATATCCAATACAACATCGAAGTCCCTCACGCTTTCTTCTCCAAAACATACCAGCGCATTCGCAAGCGTGTGGCTGTCAATGTTCGGCTCCCCACAATTAACCAAGCGTTTGTAAAGGTTTGGAGTTTTCGGCAAGTGCCAAGCGTGTGGACCCGGGTTTATGTTCACCGCAAAGAAACACATTTTAATATCAGCTTCCTTAGAATACAGGGTTCGTGCACCACAGAGCCTTGCATCAGTTTGGTCAAGGAACGATTGACAGGCTTTGGTGTTGCTGTTGAAATTGCTGTTATCGGCAAAAGATCTAATGGAACAAGCGTCATGGAAAACGTTCTGCCTTCGTACCTGCAATTGTACTTTTCACACAGCACACAATTGGCAGTTGTCGATATTTTATACCCTTCCCCCCAAAAAAAAACACTGAAAGAAATTGAGAGCATAGAAAAAACTTTCACTTGGACATAGACCACAAAGACCTGGACGCCACAATTGAAGCAAAAAGCGTGATCGTAGCACTGGATATTCCACATAGGTGTTCCCAGATATGATGATCTCAAAAAAGTGCAGAAAGTTGCTAAGCTTTTCAATTTTTTTTTAATTTATGACCATTTGAATCAAACCAACGAATGAGGAGGCGGAAAGGGCTTTCTCGGCTGCTGGCTATATATGAAATTCTTTGCAAATAAAGTGATAATTGGATATTTTTAAAGTGACAGAAAGTTCGAGTAACAAATTAATTAGACTATACTAGCAGAGGCAAGTAAGTCTGCAAGCAACAATGATTAAATTTTAATTTCAAATTAGTGGCTTTAGCATCTACAGAAAATTTATTTTCAGGAAGGTACCCAGCAACTGGGCTGTAACACAGTATGTAGCAGTATAGGTACGACCACAGAACGAGAAACAACTTGACAGTTGTACCGACCCAACTCATATCCGAGCACCTAGGACAAATATACTGTAAAGTCAAGAGTAATAAATATTTTGTCACAAATTAGCTATTACATATCGACTTTTTCACAATCGCTTGATAGTAATTTCTTATATATAAAATCAATGTTTGTTTGTTCGTCTTCTATGCATTCCTATACCATTTATCAGATTGCAATGAAACTTTGGAGAGTTTTCGAGTGTGGATCTGCGAAGGTTCCTGTGAAAAAAAATTTCCAAGAAGTCACCCCCTATTCCCCATAACACCCCATAATTTAGGCAATACCACATTTTTTATCCGATTTAGATTGGAATTTGTACACTTATACTTCAAAATAAATATAAAAATACTGCCTACATACGGTTTCCGAATATTCATCCCCTCTCCCCCTTTCCACCCCCAGTACCCTATAATTTAGGCAATACCACATTTTTTATCCGATTTAGATAGGAATTTGTACACTTATACTTTAAAACAAACAGAAAAATACTGCCAACATATTGTTTCCGAATATTCATCCCCTCTCCCCCTTTCCACCCCCATTACGTTTTTACCCCATAATTTAGGCAAACCACTTTTTTTATCGGTTTAGATAAGAATTTGTACACTTATACTTTAAAACGAACAGAAAAATACTGCCTACGTATGGTTTCCGAATATTCACCCCCTCTGCCCCTTTCCAACCCTTTACGTTTTCACCCCATAATTTAGGCAAACCACATTTTTTATCCGATTTAGATAAAAATTTGTACACTTATACTTTAAAAAAGAGAGAGATATACTGTACGCATTAATTTCACAAAAACTCAATCCCTCTCCTCTCTTTCCACCACCTTAATTACCCCCTCTTCCCCATGACACCCCATAATTTAAACAAACCCGCAAACCGTACGTCCGTTTACGGTGAAGCTTTGGTGAGTTGTTGACGGGATGACGGAGAAGGTACCTGTCAAAAAAAAAAAAAAAAAAAAAAAAAAAAAAACCACCCCTTCTCCCCATAATTTAGACAAAACCACATATTTCATCAGATTTCAATGGGAATTTGCACACTTATAGTTTGAAACAAACAGAAAAATACTGCCTGCACATGTTTTCCAAAGCGCATCCCCTCTCACCCTTTCCAACTGAAAATGAATGAAACAGCAGTTTAAAATTTATATGTAAATATTTTTTCATTTAATCTATGTGCCTACTAAAGTCCAGCAATAGTGAAGCATTGCCGGGTCAGCTAGTAAAAATAAATAAAATACATACGAATGCAGATAATTATAGTTATTAAATAAAAGTCGTACTTTTTGTATGTACTGTATGTAATACTATATTAAAAGCCATCGTTAGCCTTACGGAAAATACAAATTAATTACTTTAAAGAACAGATTATTAGCGCGCTCTCTGGTTATATCACAGTATAAACGATCGGATGCGTTGTGTGCGGGTCGAGTCAGCCTGAAATCTATCGGTATTTAATCGCAGTTAAGACGGGATGTCTTTGTTCGAGTTGGCTCGCGCGGCACAGCGACTGTTTGTTGCCATGGATAACCAAAAACGGCCGCCTTTTAATACAATTGTACGGTGACAAATTTTTTATGTAATAGCAAATGTGCAGCCTAATCAGACTCAGATGGTATCACCTCCATCACTACCACAACCGTCACTTGAAACTCCAATCAACAAATCTATAGAATCGCCAAATGACAGAATCAACATAATACCTTTTACCTAAGTAAGGAGTAAGTTCTCGTTAAGAATGGCAACAGAAAATTGAATAGCAATAAAAAAATTAGTATTAAACGGTTGCTATTACCTTATCTTTGACCATTCTTTCAGAGCTTCGCATAGTGCGCCAGAAACATCTGAAACTGTTCAAATAAATGATTGTTTTGACTCTCGAAAAAGGTAATGCAGGTTAGTACACGAGTCTCCAATTACTAGAAATCTTGAAGTCACAGCGTTTATCAGTAACTGAAATGCCTCCCGAAATTGAATGCACTGGCTCAATTAATTATTTTAGAAACTCTGTGATTGTCAATCTCGTAAAATTTGTTAATTTATATCCTCGATGGTTTCATATCTAATGTCTTCCATGAGTTTCTCGCCACACTGTATTCAATTAAAATACAATTACCATATCCACCAAATCTTTTTTCGTTTAGGTTTCTAGTATACAGTGTGTCGGATCACAGTGAAAGTTGCGGCTATTCGCGCACGTGAAATGTCCACTGTGGCTTCACAAAAAGACAGTGCCTGGATAATGGGTTTGGCGCGCTCGAACATGGCTCGCGCAGCAGCCGCTCATACTCAATACGCAGCTTAGGGACCGTCCATAAACCAGGTAGCTCCATTTTGGCCTCCTGTGAACCCCCCCACGTAGCCCAACGTGGCTTTTGTCTCTCCCCCTCCCCCCAAGTAGCTTTTTCTCATAATGATTCCTGAAGTCATTTTTGTACTGTTTTCTCTTGTCAGGCTATCATAAATTACAAGCGGGGATAATAAAATGACGGAAATAATTATTCACATGCTTCTGTATGTTCTCTATCTTGATATGAATGAAAAGCTACGTGGCCTGGCTCGGAAATCCCCCTCTTTTAAGTAGCCCAGCGTAGCTTTCCAGCCAACCCCTCCCCCTCTAGACCGAGCCACGTAGTTTATGCACAACCCCTTAAGGCCGGTTCACACTGTGCGGTTTTCACCGCAGTAGAAACTTAACCGTCGCCGCCTACAGAATTTGAGGTGTTTACATATTCGGCGGTAGAACTGTTGCTGCTATTACAGCGGTAAAATTTTCGCTGCTATGAAGCTGGCAAAAGATGACGTGGTCGGACGTCAGTACCTTTCTTTTGATGAACTGAGTTTCATTTTGTTAATTTAATTAATTTGGTGTTTATTACTTCGTAGTTAAGTTTTAAAATTGTTATTTTGAAGGTTCCATAGCCATAGAATAGGAAAAGAAAAAGCCAAAGGAAAACAGAATATTTGAGGAACGACGACACCAAGTTTTTCAATTATTTTGGGATGTTTATTTCAACAGTTGCTTGCGAAACTTAAGTACGGCATTCAAAGGAGGAATACCCAGTTGATGAATTGTATTTAACGTGTGGAAATGATGGCAATCTCCTTGAAGTAAGCAGATTTTCATGGGCCTACTATAAATAAACATTTAATTTCATATAATTCCAATCCGCTATATTTATTTTATGTTAATTACGGTGAAAACTTCTTGAGGTGAATATGTATAGATGTACAAGAAAAGTTTGAAAAATACACTATGCCATATAATGGCTAAGACTTACATTTATTTGTAACTAATACATATACTTCACTGTGTAATCAAATCAGTGTTGAGTTTATATTGCTTTTATACTTACAAGCACAATCGACTAGTTAAACTTTTGTGATTAAATTGTAATCTGTTAAGTGTTTTAATAACTATTACTTTACAAAGAAAAATCGAAAGTAAATGGCGAAGATGATGCCGAAGTTACTGAACACCTTGTCTCACTGTATTCGTCACTGCTGTGTTAGAAGAAAAGAAGAAGAAAAGAAAAAAGAGGAAAAAATGTCGATCCACAGAATTTCGAATGTTGAAAGTTTTCCTTGGCAAATGTCTAAGATATAGGACACAGTTATAGTATTAAACATCAAAATCTTTCTATAAAATGTGATTCAACATTTTTCAACTTCTAGTTGAAGCTCTAAAAATTTATTTAAATACGTGATCAAAAGTTTACTATCCAAAGGCATTTTTCCTCATTTTTCATTTCGTCAAAATCATTCCTAATTTCAAGGCACACTTCTTTCCAAGCGTTCCTGGTAGCGTTCCGATCTTTAAAAGAATCTATAATCTTAAAAAACTGCTAACGAAATGAGAAGATCAGTATCCATCATCACTTAACATACATTACGATTTTTAAATTAAAAAATGTTAACTTTAACAGACTGAAAGCGCACAAGCGGTTAAAAAATCGCCGAGTGTGCAAGCGCCTATTTGACCACATGGGCCACTGTCTGGATGGGGCGGTGAAATTACCGTCGAATGTAGTGGCAGCGCACGGCTGCATACCTGCCGTCGACGGCAGCTCTGCCGTGGGTGTAAGCCCAGTGTGTAAGCTCCCATTTGATCCCTCGCGCCACTACTGGAACGACGGCGACGGAAAACTTTCCGCCGCGGCCGAAACCGCCCAGTGTGTAACCGATCTAAGAGTCGTCAGCAGCGCCGTACGTGGCCCGTTGTTCTGCCTCGCCCTCGCTAACGTCTGTTTTCCCGCAAATAGCAGTAGAAAGCAGTTTAAATCGAACGAATTAATTTTTGAAAGTTACTTAACATTGTTTACTCTTCGGTTCGGCAGAACCCTGATCGAGCGCAAACCCGCGTCCAGCTAGGGGGGGGGCAGCTGCCCCCCCCTGCCCGTACCTGGCTACGCCCTTGTCTGAACTCTGGATTAGAAATTGGCCTAAAAACACTTTCTTGTTACCAGACACCCTAATGGACTCAATCTCAGATAATGTTCAACTTCTTCATCCTGATATACCCACACTTGCTAATATAGCTGACTCATATATATTAAGGAAGGATAGGGAAATTCAACAGAACACTTCGATAAATGACAGCAGCTTGGAATGATAAACATCGAAAAGTGTTCACATGTAAATCAATATTTTAGTGTTGAACCTTATTCTTGCCAGTAGATGAGACACGTAAACGAGGTCAGATGTGATTACACTGACCTCTTTAATTGTCTCATCTACTTACAAGAATAATGTTCAACACCAAAACATTGTGTTATATGCGACTGTCTGTTTTGCGTTTGTCGTTCGCAGCCAACATCACCTGTGGAAAGTGTTGGGTTGAATCTACCTCAATTTCTTTGATTAAAGCAGTTTCCTGCTAATATTATTGTAATTCACTCCCCCCCCCCCTGTCCAATTAAGACTGTTGGCTGGTGTAACAGACCTCAGTCCCAGCCCCTTTATGAAATTTTATTTTAAGAACTATGTATAGCAAGATGGGAGTTGATTAACTGTGGATTTGTATATTTGTCGTGTGATTAATTGGGAGTTTCTGTATATTTGTCATGTAAATGAACATTGTTTATGGGGAGAAACTATGTAAATGACATGTAATATGATCAAGGACAGCATTACATATGAAACATTAATTAAAAGTTTGTAAGTGTTGATGTGAACCATGATATTTGGAGGACAATTCTCAACTGTTTGGACTGGTTTATGTTGATAATTTTGTGTTAATACTTGTAAATATCTTTAATTTCCATTTAAAACTGTTTCCAAATGATTGTGAATGTTTTTATACCAGTTCTGATTGTTTTAATGTAGTTTTGATTGTCGGTCGTTTGATTTTAGAGTGATCAAGAAACACCGGTCAGCTTTCTTTGTGTTACTCTGGATATTTCAATAGCATCTATTTGAGCAAGTGGAAGAGATGAGCATTTAGTTGAAGTTGCCAGTTATTTACAGTTTTGAGTATTCAGTCACTTTAGTCTCTTTAGACAAGTCTATTATGTCTTATCTGTCAAAAGCAGTAGTTATTTAACCTTTGGGGGAAGATAAACCCTCTGGTGACTAATGACAGTGAATTGGAGGATGAAGTGATTAAATGAAATCCATCATTAATTAGTGACAGAACTAATTGTTTAATTAATGAAGAGTGTATCACCAGTGTTCACATGATCCTTGGTGAATCATGAGGGAGATGGATAGGTAGAGGAACTGGGTTCCTGCCCAAAGTCTAACCAAGCTTAAGAGGGCCAGTGCACCTAATATATTGGAGGAAAGTGTTATAATACTGTATGTCTGCAAAACATGTAACTTTTTGTGTTCTGTATGATAAGTGAATTTTTTGTTTGTTAAATGTGTAGTATATCAGGTGGAGATAGGAGACGATCCCAGTATTTGCCTAGACGATTGTGGGAAACTTCCTAAAAACCGTAGTGAGGACGGCCAGCAGACACTCGCCTGGGAACATACCGTCCCATTGTACCTACCTGATGCAGAGTACATTCCCTCAGCACACTGAACCAAACTGGCTGCTTTTATATACATTTATCAGCCAGTTCAATCATTAAAGTCATGAGTTCAGGTACAACTCTCCAGGTCGAATGATCTTAGATGATCCCCTGCCAGTTAGCTCAGACAACCCTGCACATGTCCTTATCCAATCAGTATGTTTTTGTCCATTTTGATTTAAAAATTTTGTTTTGTTTAGGGGTTTTTTAATTCATTTTTTTCAATTTTAAATACTTTTCCACCACTTTCACATGTCCATTTTTTAATTTTAATTAA